>JAIUZE010070078.1:0-61300 GCA_022085475.1 Heliosperma pusillum
GGTTCTAAGTTTGATGCGTTTCATTTACCGTGAGTTGTCGTCTTGTGTCGTCGTTCTTGAATGCGTGATTTCATGATATTATTCATGGTCATTGCATGATTGGGCACCGTCTATGTGTTGGGTTGTTTGAATGGATGATAACATGATGGATTTATTCATGGTAATCACATGACTTGGCATGGTTTATTTGTCGAGTCTCAATCTTATCAAACTTATACCGCTAACGGTGAAATGCAAGCCCTAGTGAGCGTATTCGGTTGCCTAAGAGTGTCTTCCCCGAGTCTTTGAATAACATGATGGATTCGGTTTTGTATTCCATATGCTCTTATCATTATTTATCGAATTGCCTATCTATCCTTATCGTATCTCACATGTATATCTATATATGCATGATTTTACTTTTGTTTTTCCTTCTATGTACGTTTAATGTGATATGGCTGGGAGAACCCGGAGTTACTCCCCACTGACTGTGGCGTTCATGTTTTTCATGGATGAACAGGTTGCTTGCTTGGATGGTTTTTGCTTGCTATTTTGGGTTCGGGTGTGAGCTAGCGGGCGTTGTCCCTGGATGAAACACCTCTAGACGTTGTTTAGCTAGTTGCTAATTACTTTGTCTTTTGTTAACACTTGGAGAGACTACGTCTCTTGTGGTATTTTTATTTAGTTTGTAATATTTTGACACTCCTCGTATTTTTCTATCTTGCATGTATAAAGTTTTTTAAAATACCGTATTTTCCGCTATATAATTCACATGCTTGTATGTTTTATATTTCCGCATTCGCGAGGGTTGTCACAGTTGGTATCAGAGCTTTATCGCTCCCGACGCACACACGTGAACCCTAAACTTAAACTACTTGACCTTGAAATAATAAATGAGAGATGGATAGATTTAAGGACCTAAGGTGGTGCTCTTTGGTGTACCTGATGTTTGTTAGGTTCTAACTTGTTTGTTGATTGTGTTGAGTGATGTTATGTTTGTTTGCATCTACCGTCTTAAGGTGGATCATGTGTTACCTAGAAGAAGTATCCTCTACCGAAGGTTGAAGATTGACAAGCCTAATTGAAGTGTATTTCTTCCTCATCGATGTTTTCTCTCGCCCTTAATGTATCATGTTCTCTTCCTTCTATATAAGTGCTTCTTTCTCTTCCATCTTGGTTGACTCTTGGAAATTACTCTTGATAGTTTCCTCCATCTTACCATTGGTATATTTACCTTCCTCATGTAACATGTTTATGGAGGTCATACCCATTTGTTTGTGGTATATTATACTTGGTCGGAAGAACTTTGAATTTTGTAGCATATTAGTGATTGTTAGAATGAATTTGTGATTTGAGGAAAATGGTGTAGATCTTAATTCACCCTATATCGATGATTGGTTGTATCTCTAAGGAAAGGTAGTAAGATAAGTTTGATGATTTTAATGCTTGATGCTTGTCATGACTTGTGTGTAAATAGTTCATGATATTCGATGGTGTAAGGTTGAATGAGTTGGCTATAACTTCTTAACTCATTAGTAATTTAGTCTTTTGGACTTAGAAGTTTAGTATTGTTTTGAATACCATGCTTATGATAGGTCTAATTGGTGTAGATAAGAAGTTTTGAATGACATCTTGAGTTGCGAAATACTTTTGAGGTTAAGTGACGTCTTGTGGTTTTCTTTTGTGTGTTTGTGAGTATAGGCTTGGTGGAAAAGCTTTTGGCTATAGTTCTTGGATTTAAATATATAATCTTACCTTATGGTATCGGAGACTCGTTTGAAGTAGTAAGGTTTCGTTGTAAGTTGAACCATATTACTTGAGGATTATGATGTGAGTTATGATGGAAATACCTTGGGACGTTAATGATGATGTTTGACTTGAGGTTGTACCTTGTTAATAATGAACTCGTGGGCTATATGATATTGATGATGACGTTTTGTATGGTGTTTTACCTTGTTGGCCATAAGAGTTGAAAAGAGATTTGTATGAAGAATTCCTTGTTAGTCTTTTGGTTTTTGAAACCTTTGAGGTTGTGTTGAATATTTGAGCTAAAGGAATGTTACTATGCTTGAGTTGCAATTCCGCATTTGGGAATCCGTGTGTTATGAAAGGATAGATGAATTGGGTTGTAATCGATTTGTTAAATCTAGGTGTACCTTACTTTAATGATTAGTGGTACGAGGGTCCCTTGTAAGAGACCTTTGTTATTGGGATGATTTGCTTTGCTATCACCCTAAGTCTGAAAGGAGAAACTTTGTGGATTAAATCTTAAACCTTTACTCGTGCCATCATTCCTTTTCATTTCCATTCTTGAATGTTTTTGTCAAGATTGATCTTTAAGAAATTACAAGCTCGTACTTTCTTTCTTACTCAGATATCTTCATAACTCTACTATCTGCTTTGTCTCTTCCTCAACCTCGTTTTCCTTTTTCGCCTTCGCCTTTTTCATCTTATCGTAGTCTTTAGTGACGCTTCCTAATGTTCCTTGTATCATGTTCTTTTATCCCTACTCTCTTGAGAGGTAGTTTTTCTTATTAGCTAACGTAAGGGTTAGTAGGTGTGTTTTGAAGAAGTTTCGAATATGGTACCTAACCGTCCTATTAAACTAGTTTCATGTTTAGATGATTATAAGGATTTGAGGATAAACTTAGGATGAAACTCTCCTAGAGGTTTTAGACTATGAAAGCTTAATGTTGCAATATCGTTTTGAGGATCGAAATAAGCATAATAATAGTTGGTAGTTGTGGTTAAGAATTTTAGTGATTCTTTAAGTGTTACTTGGGAAATTGTGGTCTTTAAATGTTGGACCCTAACGGGAATAATTACCTTGTGGAATTTGGATTGGAGGACCAAACTTGAGGAATATTGTCATAAGCGAAAACCGATGTATTGAGAGTTTGAAGGAGCTAAATAAATTGACTTACGGTCGCATTGCCCTATGATTGGCAAAAGTTAAGTGAAATGAGATTGTGTGACTAATCTCTTTTGAGGATTTGTGTTTTAACTTTTGAAGATGAGAAAGTTCATTGTTAATAACTTAGGATAATGAATTTTGGAATAAATTTGGATCAAAGGATTTCATAGTAAGCCTCTTTTACCTTGTGGTTGTTAGCGATCATGTTTCCCTAGATATAAATATTTTGTTGGTGGTTTCTAATAAGAGTTTTGATGGAGCTAAGAAGATTAGAGTACGCAATGAATTTTCATGTGGGTGGTTAGTTGTGGAGTCTACCGTGCCGATGGACCTCAGTAGATTCTAATTGGATTCGAATAATTGGGATTTGTTACTCAAAGTTTTGTGATTATGGAATATTTTTGTAGGAATTCTGATGATTGAAAATGATGAGTTGCAAATTGGGTAAATTGCATTCTCTTGACGATTAGAGTATCAGTAGAGTTAGTACTATCGAGTTCTTGTAGTTCTTCGTGCCGACTTCATCGTGATTCTTCCTATCCCTAATAATTCGATTTGTTTTGTTTTTGCGTGTTTTGTATATATTTTGTTATCGTGATTTGTGAACTTGATGTTCGAGTCGCTCTATGTACGTGTAATGTCTTGTTATTTGATTTTATCTTTGAGAAAACCTTCAAATTTCCATATTATATTTCTAATTTAACGTTTCAAAGAAGTCTAAAGATGGTTTGTGTACCCTCTTTTTGGAGAAAATGGATTTCTTTTGCTTTTATATTTGGATTTTGCGTTTGGTTGGATGTTTGCACTTGTTATTGGAGACGTCTGATAACTAGTCCTGCACTTACTAACGTTGTTTTGAATTTCAATTTCACTATTTCGACATTGCTTTGATTTGGATAATTAGAGTTCTCGTTCGCGACGAGCATTCTTGAGATCCGTAAGTAAAGTTTCACACTTATGAACATGCTTCTTTAAAACGTTTTCTAGATGAACCTCGTTTCATAAATATTTTCCCTTATAAAAGTTTTCGTATTAATTTTGAAAACCGATTCTTATCCTTGATACTTTAGTTTTCTATTCGCAAGTTTCGAGGACGAAACTTTTTAAAAGGAGGGGTGATTGTAACACCCGGAAATGTACCCTATTTTTTCTAGTGAAAATATTTTACGGATACTTTTCAGCAAATTTAAATTTTAATATAGAATTTTATGTTCCGAGTCGAATTTAGAATTTCCGAGTTCGTATTTGGAATTTCCGCGAGATTCCATGAGAATCCCGTCTTAAGGCGACTTTGACTTTTCTTGACTTTTCCACTTAAATATCTCATACTACCTCTTTAATCTATTTTTCTTACACAACTCAAACATCAACTTACTTCATCACTAAGAAACCCAAAACCCTTTCTTCCATAATCTTTCCAAGCTTAGATTCACCGTATCTCCTTCGTTTCTTATTGGAATTCACGTAAGTTCGTCTCATTCTTCCCCTCTTACCTTCCTCTATCCGTATTGGTAATAAAATTACCGTCTTTCTCGCTTTTTAAATTATCCGTCTTTCTCAAGGTGAATGATATTCATCTTTTATTATCTAATTGTATGTAGGTGGAGACTAGGAAGGTTTAGAAACCGTTTAAAGACGCGTAAAGGTAACGGTGAAGGGTTACTCGGTATCATTTACGTGTTTTACATGATTTCCATGTTAGAATTCGTATTTAGAATACAATTAGAAAGCTTAGGAATTATGATTTTGATGATGATTGTTGTTAGTTGATGATTGTTGATGATGAATATTGATTGTTGATAGTTCATAGAAGTAGATTATGAAAATTGGAAATGATAGAAATGGTGTTTGTTGTTCTCGGGTGGAATGGTGTTCCTGGCCGAAGGACCGGCTGCCGGTTCAGTAGCCGGCTGGGAATTCACTGCACCGACCCTTTTTCGTAGAATAATCATATCTCCTTCGTTACTTGCTTGTTTTGGGCTTGTGACCATTCGTTGGAACCGTAAGAGGATAAGCTATCACCTCAACTTGGAATTTCTGTATTTGCATATCTAGAACTCTAGTTATGAGCGTTTGAAGTGGACCCTTGTTTTAGTTAGTTTCCAAACTTGTGTTTTGTGTGTAGTTGTGCTCCGAGCCGGGGTACCGGCCGCCTCCCTCCACACCGGCCTGGAACACGGCTGTATTTTTCTTATAAAATCTCTAAAACTCGTAATTCATATTAGTTCGCATGATTCGTTTATCGTATAATTTTACGTAGTGACTTATAATATTCATGTTTTGGATATATGATATTTCTTTCGCTTGTATCACATGTTTTGTGACGGTTTTTGGTATGTCCCCCTTTGAGTCGGTTTTTACAAATGATACGGTTTGAGCACTGTTTTGTCTTGTGCTTTGTACTCTCATTCCCTTGGCTACCTTCCCGTTCGTAAGGCTGGAATGTCGGAACGGAGAGGTATCCTACTGCTTAAATGCATGTGTTAGTGGGCATACGACGACGTTGTTGGGAGTTGAACGCTATGCGTTGTTCGACCCGGCCGTCAAATGTTGTGTACTTGCGAGGTGGTGTTATTTGCATGTAGCGTACCGCTTGTTATGAGGCTTGAGCTCTTTTCCGCCTCTTTCGTGAATTGATCTACCGAATTTGGGGTACTCGGCGTCATGTGTAAGACCGAGTCTTGGATGCGAAACGTTTTATCGCATGTGGAATCGGAACACGTTATATTCCGAGATCCTGGCCAGGTTTAGACTAGGACCGGATATTTATTATCGTCGTGCTACCAGGAGTTCAGGGAAATGCTTTATCCCGTGGATGCCTTTTAATCATACTTGCCATGTACACGGTGCTAGTGCGTTTCATTTAGCGTGAGAGTTGTCGTCTTGTGTCGTCGTTCTTGAATGCGTGATTTCATGATATTATTCATGGTCATTGCATGATTGGGCACCGTCTATGTGTTGGGTTGTTTGAATGGATGATAACATGATGGATTTATTCATGGTAATCGCATGACTTGGCATGGTATATTTGTCGAGTCTCAATCTTATCAAACTTATACCGCTAACGGTGAGATGCAAGCCCTAGTGAGCGTATTCGGTTGCCTAAGAGTGTTTTCCCGAGTCTTTGAATAACATGATGGATTCGGTTTTGTATTCCATATGCTCTTATCATTATTTATCGAATTGCCTATCTATCCTTATCGTATCTCACATGTATATCTATATATGCATGATTTTACTTTTGTATTTCTTTCTATGTACGTTTAATGTGATATGGCTGGGAGAACCCGGAGTTACTCCCCACTGACTGTGGCGTTCATGTTTTTCATGAATGAACAGGTTGCTTGCTTGGATGGTTTTTGCTTGCTATTTTGGGTTCGGGTGTGAGCTAGCTGGCGTTGTCCCTGGATGAAACACCTCTAGACGTTGTTTAGCTAGTTGCTAATTACTTTGTCTTTTGTTAACACTTTGAGAGACTACGTCTCTTGTGGTATTTTTATTTAGTTTGTAATATTTTAACACTCCTCGTATTTTTCAATCTTGCATGTATAAAGGTTTTTAAAATACCGTATTTTCCGCTATATAATTCACATGCTTGTATGTTTTATATTTCCGCATTCGCGAGGGTTGTCAAAATAGCAATTCTATCATCGGATGTTTAGATATTGTCTATACGGAGCGTCCATTATAGACCCAATGATTTTATAGAAACATTTGTCGAGCAAGACGTTAAACAAGCGCTTCTCGGGAGGCAACCCATGTTTTCCCTTTTTGCATTTTTATTTTTGTTTTTCCCTTTTACGTTGTTTTGTTAGATTTCTTTGCAGATGAAAGAGTTTTTGAAGAATCTCTGACGACCTTCCTTGTCAAGTCCACAAGGCTAGCTTGGGGGAATCCGCGCTGACTAGTAAGCTTCATTCTTCTTTCATTTTTCCTTTCTTCCCATTAAGCATCTCATTGCATATTTGGTTTTTGTGCTCACATTGAGGACAATGCGATGTTTAGCTTGGGGGAGGGATTGCATTTTCCCATTTTTGCATTTTAGTTATATTTTTCAAATTTTGAATAAGAAAGAGAAGATTTTAGAGAGAAGATTTTTAAAATTTGAACACAATTGAATGTTTTTCATGCTTTTCTTGCTTGTTTGCTATGCTATCATGTTACATTTCCCAAACTTAGAGCTTTTAAAAGATAATGATTCAATATTTATTGAATTTTGCATACATGGGGAAGTCTTGTACACAGTAGGCATGGAATGAATCTATAAATGAGTACGCTTGATCTTGACATTTGGCAAACTACATATATTGTAAGGTAGAACCTCCTTAGACTGGTACATCCATACCCAGTCTCATCTAGGTGTGTGTAGTTCTCCTTGTGATGTGTGTCATGTCAAAACGCATAATTATGGTTCTCATTTCATTTCTATAAGCATTGCATTCATGATTCACTAAGATTTGAAGCTTTTTCACTTTAATTTACCCCTCAAAATTAGCCCCTTCATACAATTGCTTCACAAAATAATAGCTACAAACAAAAACTGCCTACCTTTTGAGCTAGTAGCTAGAATATGGTGTATGGGTGCTCTTTCGAGAAGATTTGTTCTTATCTGTCAAAGTGAATTTGGAAGAACGAAAAAGTTCAAGAAGTGAAGTTGTGTTCAGAAAAAGAAAAGGAAAAAAAAACAGAAGAAAAAGAAAAAAATGAGAAATGAGAAAGAAAAAAAAGAAGAAATAAAAGAAGAAGTTGTGAGTATCTCCTAAAAAAGTCAATGATTAGAAGGAGTTTACCCTTGTGTTTCGTGTGTAATAAGCCAATCTGTTCACTCTGGCTTCGCTAATTGTCTTGTGGGAATTAACCGGAAGTTTGGATTGAGTATCCATTTATCATTGGTCAGTTGCTAGCTCATTCTAATCTTCACATGACCATAAATGTTTGTCCACCTTTCACCCATTTCCCAAAACCTTCTTCTCATTTTTTGGCTTCTTTTCTATGTGCATTGTGATCTTTGACTTGTGTTTTGAATTGTTTACCATATTAGACTGCGGACACATTTTCATGAGTCGTAGATAGGTGAGTGTCTCAAAAACATTTACACAAAAAGAAATCACCTTTTACATACATTGAGTGTTCGAGTGTACCGCGAGAGTCCATTTGTCAAAAGATCATGCAAGAGCCAAAATTCTGTAGTGAAATTCTTTGCGCTACGCCGTTATGTAAATCTCAGCCATGTTTATGTATCATTCTTGCCCACGTTGCTTTTGGGTTATGATTCATTATGTTTTCAAAGCTTTATGTTGAGATTTGTTTCTTGATGGTATAGTAGCCAATGCTTGAAACCTTGTCCTGGTATTGCTTGTTATGTTTACTTGAGGACAAGCAAAAGTTTAGCTTGGAAGAGTTTGATAAGTGAATATTTGTATGATTTTAACCCCCAATTTAGCTCGGTTTTGTATGTCATTTGTGCTATGTTAAGCCATTTTATGAGTTAATATCGTCTTCTAGGCGAATTCCTGTGTTCTAACTTGTTTTGTAGGGAAAGTGACGTTTCTACGCCCTTTTTCTATATTCCCGAGCATTTGCCTAGAACCCGACGATTCAAAGAAGAAAGCTTGACCATGTGAAAGGCATTTCAAGAAGGTTCACTAACTTAAGAGAGAGAAGAAGCAAAGACGGTTTCGTAGTTGTCGGAAGACCAATCAATTAGACGGGAGAATTCATCGCTTTACATCAAATCCAAGCAACAAACCCGATTGTATAAGTCAAGGGGGATGTTGTAAGTCAAGTCAAAGCGAAGGAAGATGAAGCGTTAGTCAAGAGTTTCCAGAAGACGACTTGCCCGATCGGGTAAGTGTGTACCCGATCGGGTATTTGTGCTGCTTCGTGCATTGCGGCTAGGGATGGCAACGGATCGGGTCTGGGTCGGGTCCACCCAGACCCGGACCCGGACCCGTGATGCCCATATTGGACCCATACCCGACCCAAACCCGCAAGGGTCCAAAATTTGGAGACCCGTACCCATACCCGGCGGGTCTGGGTCGGGTCCAGGTCTACCCGCGGGTTCGATTCTCAACAAATTCACCAAGCAAATCAAGTACATAACAATAAAAAAATGAAATTCATGTTTCTATATCCCAAAAAGAAACTCATACTAATACAACTCTATTATCCCGCTCTTATCATTGCTATAAAGTCAAATTCACGTCGCAAAGTAATTAGAAACACAAAGAGAAGATCAAAATTATTTTTCTACCCACGTATATATATGTACAAGAATCAATTATCATACTTGAAAGCGTCAAAGGATGACCGTCTTCCGTTGCTGGTAGACGGTGGTCGCCGGCCAGAGTCTATGGCGGAGTGGTGGACTGGTGGTTGTTTGGTCCGTCGCTTGTGTGTAGTTAGGGTCTGACTAGTAGGGTGGTGTGTGGGTTGTTTGTGAGATTGGGGGTTTTATGGAGGAAGGAAAGAGAATAAAGGAATTCAGTGGGTTTGTTTTTCATACAAACAAAATGTACGTCAGTATAAAAAGTTACCTTTATTTGATTGGGTTTTACCCTTTTTTTTTTAACCGAGGGTCTACGGGTCGGGTTCGGGTCCCGTAACTCATACCCAGACCCGGACCCGAATTAATTTTAGAGGACCCATACCCGACCCATATCCAATGGGTCTAAAAAATTGAGACCCAAACCCACCCCATTCGGGTCCGACCCGTCGGGTCTGGGTCGGGTCCTAGACCCACTGCCATCCCTAATTGCGGCTCCTTCATCCTATTTTTGACCTATATATTTATTGCCCGACCTCTTCTCCACGAAACCCTAATACTATAAATAGATGCTCTAGCCTCACACACTCTCACTCACTATCTTACACAATCTAATCCTATATTTCATACAATCTTCTTATTAGTTTTCTCTTTAGTTTAGTCTTTCTAGTTTAGTCTATCTTCTTCTTTTGTCTTTTGTTTTAGTTTATTTCTGTCCATTTCATATCAAAACATTAGTTTAGTTCAATAAGAATTTCAATCTTTGTATCTACTTTGTTGGGTTCAAGAGTTGTAATTCAAAGTACGGTATTTCTATGCGAGGGATTTCTATTATTGTTATCACTTTCATCATTGATCGTCACCTAGGTATTCCTAATTTATCCTTTGTTTATTGTTCTTTATTGCTTTCCAATTGATTGTCATTTTCTATTCATATCATTTATATTCATTTTCATATTGTTATAATCGCAGTTTCATTTCTTAGATTGTCATATAGCGTCGTTATTATCGCCACATAGAGAGTCTAAATTATTGTCAAAACCAACTAAATATGCTTACCTTAACTTTCATTGTTAATATCAACATAACCATGAGTGAGTAGTCACCTTTCTAGGGTGTAGGGTAGCCATGTTAGATTGATTAAAAGATGATAATTGGATAAAGGAAATTATGCTTTTAAAACATTGTGTCTATGCATGTTTGGACTTTAACAATAGTTGACGATTCTTGATCACAATCATTGACTAGTGTGGAATTCTTTTCCAAGGTAGATATACAGGAATTGAATAGACAAAGCGTGACATAGTGGATTAAGACCTAGTAAATCGCACTAAAACCCTGCTAGACCATCTGATCTATGATTGTAATGAACACACCATTCTTACGAACGCTCAATGAATTGCTTGCATATCCTAAATCCAATTTCATTAATATGTCAATCTACATGTGTGAACTTATTTCCCTAGATGCTTCTCGTTAGTGTTAATTTATCATTTGCTTTATCGTTTTCATTTCAATTTGTTTTTATTTTGTTTTTATGCCTTTCGTTAGTTTAGATATCACAAAATCCAAAACCCAGAAAATCATTAGATAAAACTCAATTGTGAGACGATTCACAATCCATAGGAAACACCATCTCCCTGAGGATCGACCCCTACTTCCCTAATTACATTAATTTGTTATTAGCCTAGTCTGGGTAATTTATCTTTGTATCGGGCTTGCGACAGGCACGATCAGTGCTGCTCGACAACGTCGCCAAAATTTGGTAGGCATATCGAGTACCAAATTAAAGATAATAACCCTAGTCTAAACTAACAACAAAAAATGCAGTTAAGGAAGTAGGGGTCGATCAGAGGGAGACGGAAGTTGCTAAATACGATGTCATGAGGTGAATTCTATCAAGGTCGGTCGATTGTTTAGATTTGGTTTGGTAATTAAAACAAATAGCAAGAAGACTAATAACAATATAAAGAATAATCTAGGGGATACGGGCTTCACATATAAAATAGCATAATAATATTGTCAATAAAGGCGTAGTGAAATCGATAAATGTCTAGGTCAATGGAACATACCTCTCAGTTTTTTGCCAACCTTAGAACTGGTCCTAGATGCCTTTCGAATCTTACTTGGCCATCCTACTTTTCTTGATTTTCCTAATTCCCTTCCCACTTTTTGGTCAAGGATAAGAATTTAACAAGTATAGTCTAACAATCGTGGTCATCGATCAAAGACTAGCATATGATACAAGCATGGAATAGAAAGAATATAACATTCACATGACCTAAAATATAAAAATATCAAATGTTAATCTAGCATGCTTCCCCTACACCCTAAATAAATAAACTACTTACTCATTATAAAGATGAAAATAAGTACTTGAAAAGATGTAAACATATATAAACATGATAATACTATAAGAAGAAGGAAATTGGATTAATAAAAGAAAACAAGATAATAAGAAAACGCCAAATGGAAACTTGAACAGAAGGACAAGGGAAAATGAATTAAAAATCTTTAAATTACAAACTTAATTCAAATGCAAAACATAAATTAAATGTATTTAGTGAGAATTATTTTGAAGGAATATAAATTTTTTAAACCTAGAAAAGTATGAAAATGACGGAATGAAAAATATTCGTTTCAACCTCGAGCCTTGGATTAAATAGGAGAATAAGACCAAAAAAAGGGGCATAAATGGACCCAACCCTGATCGAGGACGCATCCCTCTTGATTTTCATCTTCATTTCTTCGCTTGTTCGTTCCTAATTGCAACCCCATTGGTCCTAGAGCTTCAACCCCGTTAGGGAACATGGATAATCATCATTTGAGTCTTATTTACACATTATAATAATATTGGACCATGTCCCCAAGTAACAGGGGTTGGCGATAAGGGTTTGAGACAGTTATTGATTAAGCAAACGAACATTGTCGTAACTTGTTCATTCGTGCTTGGAAAGACTTGAAACTTGTTTCTTTTAACTTAGAACCTCAAAATATTTGTGGCACGCTATATTTAGCTCATGTACTCATCATTATTAGCATCACCTTACTCATGAATCATCCAAATGTAAGGAAATTGACGCAAAACCGTGTCAAAACCTATAAATAGCAATAAAGCATACAAACAACCAACAAAGTAGTATTAGCTCAATATATCACTCCAAAGGGAGAATAAATCATATAAATTCAAGCTAAAATAGGGGATAAAAGTATATATAATTTGACATAACAATACGTCGTTGGCACATCTGAACATTGCTTAATTCCCTTAATCTCCCTTCATCCAAGAGGATGAGTTTTCCATATATCTGCATATTCTATTCTGCCTCTGGAATTTGAATTTCGAGTAGAATTTGTAGAGATAGTGTCTCTAAGTCTTCCATGAATACCGTATGCAAGATAGAAAGGAGTGAACCCTTGTGGGTGTCCTAACTTAAGTTTGATATCCCCATAATGCAACAGATATCTTATTTGGCCAGTGTCAATAATTGTCAGTCATCTTCTTGAGGATTGTGATGACACTTTTATTTGCTGCTTCCGTTACCCAATTGCCGTGTGGCACGAAAGGTGACGAATGCTGATGTTGAATCTTATACTTGGTTAGTAGTTCAACATCTTATGCCTAGAAATGTGATGCGTTGTCACTGATTATCTCATGTGGGCAACCGTATCGCCATATAATGTTGGTTTGAATAAACTTTACTACTTCTTTTGCAGTAAGGGTGGTGTACGAGACAGCTTCGACCCGTAAAATAGTCGATTGCAACCAAAATGAAACAGTGACCTACTGTTCCAGACTTCCAGTTGTAGTTATTTTGCCTATAATATCTATCCCACAAGTTGAAAATGGCCTAGGAGAAGTCATGGCGTATAAGAGGGAATGTAGAACGTTTGGTGGACATTGCTGAAAATTAGACAATTATGGCAATGTCTAACATATTTGATGCAATTACTTTCAATTGCCATCCAATAATACCCTAAATGCACGATTTTTCTTGCCACCATAGGCCTACTCATGTGAGGACCACATTCGTCATCATGGGATTCCTCTATGACCTTGTTCGCCCCTGATTTAGGATAAATTGGGAGGCGTGCAAATGAAGGGCTCGTTGTCCTCTTTTGTCTGTGTTAAGAGGGTATTCTCAATTAGATAGATTGAGGTTTAAAATGTCTTGATACCATGAATCTTCCTCGTTTCTATCTGTGATTAGGTAAACATATGGTAGTTCAGATCTCCGTTCGATGTAAAGCGGCATTTCTCGAATATGTTATGGGATCTTAATTTAAAGATGAGGGTTTGCAAGAGCGTTTGAAAATTTAATTTATTCTCTAGGTAGATGAAGGTATGTAACCTGGTAAGAGCGTCTGATAATTGAAAATTGAATTTATTCGCAAGAGCTTCAAATGTTCCAAGATTCAGTTTGTTGATTATTGATTAATGACGACTCTCCATGTACCTTGGGTGTCTTGATCATACTCAAATTTACTTCTTCTTGTAACTCGATTAGGCATGCTTCATATTCTAATGTGTTATTAGTTACATTGAAGTCGAGTTTAACCGAGATTGGGACATGTCCTCCCTCTGGTGAGATCAGTTACACTCCGACGCCGTACCCTCGAAAGTTGTATGCTTTATCAAAATATAGATCCCTTGATTTAATGTGTATGATTAGTATGTCTTCTTCTGGGAAAGATAATTTGTCCATGACTTGTGTGTCCTGCATTGGACTGTCAACGAAGAATTCGGCCATAACTCGTCCCTTTATGTCTTTCGAAATAATATTTTAAGTCAAATTCAGCTAGAATTAGCTTCCAACAAGATAAACTGCTATTCAGGATTGGCGTTTTAAATATGTATTTTATTGGCTCCATTTTTGAGTAGACATTAGCAAAATAACTAAGCATGTAATGTCTAAGCTTATTGGTTTCCCACCCAAGAGTAAGACAAGTCTTTTCGAGGTTTGTGTACTTGATTTGATATTATAAAATATTTTTACTAAGCTAGTTACTGCCTCTTTCCTCCTTATCCACTGTTTAGGAGAGCATGCCTCGCATTGCAGTGTTTGTGACAGTTAACTATAAGGAGAAAGGTTTATCTTTTTGAGGTGGCATTAATAGTGGCGGTTTAGAAAGGATTTCCTTGATTACGTCGAAGGCCTTTTGGAAATGTTCATCCTATATGGTGTGATGTGTTTTTTTGAAAACTGGTTCACAGAGTATGGCTAGCTTGGAGATGGATCGTCATATATATTGTACCTTGCCTAGGAATCCTCAAACTTCTTTCTTCGTTTTAGGCTAAGGCATATCTATTAGAGCCTTGATCTTAGATGGATCAATCTCTATTCCTCTTTGACTAACGACGTGTCCTAGCAATTTCCCAGAGGTAACTCTTAAAGTGCAATTTTACGGGTTGAGGCGCATGTTGTATTTGTGAAACATGGCGAAGAACTTGCGAAGGTTAGTGATGTGGCCTTCCCTTTATTTTGATATGAAAATCACGTGGTCTACTAAGATTTCCACCTCTTTGTACATAATGTCCTGCAAAAAGGTTGTGGCCATTTGTTGGTAGGTAGCTCGAGCGTTTATTATGCCAAAGGGTATGAGCGTATAAAAATAGGTTCCCTATTGTAATGGGAAAGCATTCTTGTGCATGTCTTATTTTGCATTTTGATTTAATTGTAACCCGCATACCCATCCATGAGTGACAGGAGCGCGTGGCATGTTGTGTTCTCTACCAATATGTCGGTACGGGGTAAAGGAAAGTCATCTTTTGGACTGGCAAGATTTAGGTCTCTATTGCCAACACAAACACGGATTCTCCTATCCTTTTTGGGTGAGAGTACTGTATTAGCTACCCAGCCAGAATATTAAGAAACTTTGATGAATTCGGCTTTGAATTGTTTTTCAACCTCTTCCTTCACTTTGAACGCCTATTCCATCCTCATTCGTCGTAGTTTTTGCTTGACGGGTTTGTCCCCACGCTTGATTGGAGTTCTATGTTCGACGATTTCCCGATCTATCCCAGGCATGTCCTAGTCTGACCTAGGGGAGAAATCTTTGAATTCATTCAGGAGCGAAATGAATTGTCATTTTTCCAAGGTCTTGAGGGTGGTCCTTATACTATATTTCTTGGGTTGTAAGTCTGTTCGTACGTTAAAAGGTTACGTGTTTACAATTGTAGGAGTCTTTTGGTCGTCTTCCTCCATTTGTAATATGACGTGTGGAGGGATCTCCAATGGTTTATCATCGTTATCGTCGGATATTGAATTGTAATCAGAAAAATACGAGTAGTAAGGAAAGATAAATTTATTCATATTAAAATTCGAGAAAAGTTGGAAAAATGATGACAACTGAGCTGTGGTCAGAGGCGGGTGCGGGATAGTTTCTGGTACGTTTCTCAAATTGGTGTTACTAGATGGAAGAGATGTATTAGTAATGGGAAGGGGAGTGTCTACAGGAAGATATTCCTTAGCTACTACTCGATACTCTGACTCTGACTCCGACTCAGACTTAGACTCCAATTCGTCATCCCTTGGCTCGCCTTTGACCATCTCGCCTTCGCTTGTGGTGAGCTTGAATATTTGTCCTTGCTTGTTAGTCCCTTTGACAAATTTCCTCATCTTTTCTGCACTTTAGAGCTATCACTATCCGTGATGAGAGAGGAAAGGTGGTTAGGGTTCAGTCTTGAGCAGCCTTCACAAAACAATCTTTCCCAAACAACATACTGACAGCCTTACCGTCTAAACAAGATGCTTGACGATTTTTACGACATGAGTCGTTTCCTATGTGATAAAGTAGAAATCGTGGAATATCCCGATTCCTGCTATTTTGTTTCTCGAAAAGATCCAGGGTTTGGAGAATCCATGGAAGGGAGCATAGTCTTCTTCCTTAGTGGGCATAATCTCCTTCCTTAGTGAAGTAGCCATGCATTCTGGGGTAGTAATAATTTAATTTTAAGTCCTTCTTGTTTTTGTTTTGAACTTGCAAGATCATGTTGAATGCCACTTTCTTGGTAGGTTCAAATCCTAGCCCAAAAGGGATTTTTGTGAGATCCCCTCCTTACATGGCGCGATGTTCTTTTCTCTTAAAGGATTAAGAGGCATTTCCGGGCAATACCCTTGATTTTTCAGGATGTTATTGATCACATTGTTTGATTAAGGGTCAAAGTATATAGAGGGGCCAATTCACTCTCGAGCAAGTTGATGACCTGAATGGCTGAGACGAGAAGATGAAAATACTGCCTATTTTCACAGTCAGCTCAAAGCTAGGTACGTGCATAACAAGGTGTTGAATAGTAAAGATATGAATGAATTTGTCCATACTGATCCTGCACTTATTGAAAAGGCTTTTTGGAGTGCTACATAGGCTTACTGAGTAGTAACAAGAATACTAGACCTGTTCATATTCCTACTGTCAGAATTGGTAACATTTTCAGGATCATCACTCCACTATTCTTCTAAAAAATGTTACTTATGAGGAAAAAAGACAATGCATCTTCTCTATTTAATCACAAAGAGCCCAGGACCTAAAGATTCTTGGCACATTATTGGGAATGAGGTATGTGAAGTTATTTCTGATTTCTTCTTATCTGGTAAGATTCTCAAGAAGATTAATTCTACTATTATTACCTTAATTCCTAAGGTAACCAATCCTACTTCTGTGCTAGAATTTAGACATATAGCCTCTTGTAACCTTATTTATAAGTGTATTGCTAAACTTCTATGCGACAGACTTAGTGAAGTTCTACCTGACAATGTGAGCCCTAATCAAGGTGGGTTAATTTAAGGTAGGAATATTGTACAGATTTTGAGGAGGCATATTTGCTGGAGTTCTTTGAACATTCCAAGATGTGCTTTCATCTATTGGGCTGTCCAGATTAGGAGACTACCTACCAAAGATCGTCTCCATAAAATGGGCATCTGTAATGACCTGACTTGCTTCATGTGTGGTAGTGCAGATGAAATTCACATACATTTGTTCTATCAGTGTCCTTTTAGCAGCCTATGTACCCGTATCTTGCAGAGACAGATTCAAGTTGCCTTCAAAGCTGAAGGTATTGTGCAGTGGAATTCTAAAGGAAGTGTAAGAACGTTGTTGCAGAGAAGGATTATTTGTGCCTGCCATGTTGGTCTCACATATGGCATTTGGCAATGTAGAAACAAGGCTAGAATGGATCATGTGGTGATGCATCCACGGGGAGTTTAGTTATGAGAGTTATTTTTTAGTAATTGAGTTTGGAACTCAAGTACGATTGAGTTTATTAATCAATTATACGATAATTGACTAATAAATATATATATTCATAAATTTTTTGGTACATTTTATAATGATATTATTATCTTCATAAAATTTAAACGTGTTTTTTATAGTCATGAAAAGTTTTGGTACATTTTATAATGTGATTTATATCATCTTGGTGAAATTTGGTTATTTGTTTCACTATTTTAGTATATTTATTTGTATTTATATGATAAAACCGATAAATACAAAGCTATTTGTTCTTAAAATTAATTCAAAAATTTTGAGCAAATAATTTTTATTTTTTAAGTTCCTGGAAATGTTCCAGATTGTAAAAAAATTTTGGTTTCAAATTTTTATGATCTTTATATTTTATTTTGGGTTTATTTCATAAAAGTTATGATTAAATCATTATACTTAGCAAATACTATCAAATCAATTTAATTAAAATTAGTGTGGACTAATTTTTATTTCTAAATCAGATTAGAAAATTAATTTGAACTCAAATATGATTTAACTGTTGATTATTGATTTTTAATGGTTAAAAATAGATAAATCCTGTAAAACCGAGCAAGAATAAGCATGAAAGTGTTTAGGGCGATTTAGGAATGAATTTTGCATGAACTTATTTATTTTATGGTTTAATGAATGAATATCATTTATTTGATTATTTATGCAAATTTTGTACCTAGTATGGCCTAGTTATTTTTAATCGTTATTACCAGTAATGTAAAGGAATAACGGTTTGGTTGTAATTTTATTGCGATCTCGTATCGCCGGTTTGTAATAATTAATAGTTTTATTTTATAGATCAAATGTATAATAGGAATTTTCTATGTATTCATTTATATATTTGTAATTATTTATTATAAAGACCTGTTATTCCCACAAGACGGTGCCAAATTTTTGGAAGGCGTTCCTAGTGAAGAGGCAAGGGACCAAGGAGTTGGTTTCCGAATTTATAATTATCTAGTTAATTTAATTACCTAGGTGGCCATACTAGGATTTTATCGTTGCTTGGTTGCTTGCTTTATTTCCGCTCATACCAGAATCGTCACACATGCATTTTATTTTCCGCAAATGTCAATTCAACGTTATTCAAAATTCACAGACTTAGTTCGCTTATAGGGAATTAATATCTAAATTTACATGATCTCTCACAAACTTAACAGAATTGAGATTAGCCTTACCAATCAGTAACAGCTATGAATCCCGTGTTCAATAGGGCAACATCGCTCGTGGACCCTTTTTACCTCGGATAAGTAGGGTGATACGATCACAAGCTAAAATTGGATTGGACCCAACATGATAAAATTTATCTTGGGACTAGGAGATGAATTTTGTTGAAATCCGCCGACCAAGAGTTCTAAGGGTAGAATTGGTCAAATAGTTGACTTACCATTTTTACATAAGGGTAGCTCGATGACTATTTTTATTTAAAGATGGGTCTTAGAATCATTTATATAATTTAGTGAGGGATCATTATATAATTGCTAAGCTTGTTAAAAATATTTTTCAAGTAAATTATGATAACAATGAATGTTTATATATTTTTTTTGGCTGTAGTAACTATATTCCCAAATGGCAACATCATGGAACTTGACAACTTTGGGTAAGGACTCATCGTTAAGGTTCGTCATGGACAAATGTGTCCTAAAAGATGACGGAAGTAACTTGGTTGAATGGGAATCAACGATCAAGAGCGTCATGATATATGATAACGCGCTTCGCTACTTGATTAAAACCCCTCCCACCGATAACGCGCCGGTTCAGGCCGACTATGACAAATATGTCAAAATGGCAAATGACGTCAAGAATGTCTTGATTTGGTCAATATCCCCCTCCCTCAAACTTCGTTGTGTCCCTCTCAATGCATATGAGATATTCACGACGGTAACAACAAGTTTTCACAAACGCCTATAATTCGTCATTATGAGGCGGCCACGAAATTTTTTGAGGCCAAGCTCCAATAGGGCCAAAAGGTTTACACACATGTGCTCAAAATGGTTGAGCATACCGACACCTTAGAGCGTCTAGGTTGCATGATTCCAAAGGGGCTTGTGGTGGACTGAATCCTCTACTCACTTCCACCAACGTTCGCCCACTTTAGATTGAACTACAATAAGACCAATATGGATAAGAGTTATCATGAGCTCCATGCACTCCTCACCCAACCGGAGAGGGACATGGAGGCTAGTGGGAGTGAGCCCAAGGACGTTTTATCAATGAGATTGAAGAACATGAACCTTGGAGTGAAGAAGGATAAGGGGAAGGGAAAGACCCTTTTCAAGAAGGTTGGCAAGGGAAAGGGCAAGGTCTTTATGAAACCCAAGCCCAATGTCAACAAACACGCGGACGCGGAATGCTATTTTTGTAATGGCAAAAGGCATTGGAAACGCAATTGCCCCCAAATACTTGAAAGACAAGAAAGATGGTTGTGTGACACCGTCAGGTAAAACTCTTTCATCACTCTATATGATAGATATTAACTTTGCTAGTACATCTTCTTGGATATTTGATACAGGACGTGGTTCTCACCTTTTTAATCATGTACAGGGGCTGAAGCACACGCGACCACTAGTTAACGGTGACAAAGACTTGCGCATGGGAAATGGAGCTAAGGTAGCCGCAGTTTCCGTAGGCACCTACATTCTTCTTTGCCTAATGGTTTAGAGTAATATTTAAATAATTGCTCTTATAAACCAACTCTTACCAAGAACATTATCTCTATTTTCTTGTTAGACATAGAAGGTTTTTCTTTTTGGATTAAGAACAATCGTTGTACTTTTTACTTTAATGAAATGGTTTATGGCAAGGCCGTTTCTATGGGAGGTATTTATGTTCTAGATATTGCAAAAGAGGTCTATCATGTACAAGAAGAAGCTTAAAACGGGTGAACCAAATCAATCATACATTTGACATTGTCGTTTAGGTCACATAAACGAAAGACACATAAAGAGACTTGTTTCATCTAAAGTTCTCAAACCATTTGATTAGGAATCTTATGGAGTATGCGAATCTTGTCTTTTAGGCAAGATGACTCATGCTCCTTTTACGGGAAAAGGGACACGAGCAAGTGAAGTATTAGGCCTTATACATACGGATGTGTGCGGTCCAATGACTCTCCAAGCTAGAGGTGTTTATAACTACATCATTACTTTTACCGACGGTTTGAGTAGATATGGATATGTTTACTTAATGAGGCATAAAAGTGAGGCATTTGAAAAGGTCAAGGAGTTTCAACATGAAGTAGAAAATCAATTGAATAAGATTATTAAAACACTACGATCCGATCATGGTGGTGAATACTTAAACAATTAATTTGATACTCACCTAAAATATTGTGGTATACTATCACAATCGACTCCTCCTGGCACACCACAACTAAATGGTTTGTCCGAAAGAAGAAACCGAACATTATTAGATATGGTTCGATCCATGATGAGTCTGACTGAGCTTCCTTATTCTTTATGGGGTATCGCTATCTTGTCCGCTATATTTTCACTAAATCGAAGTCTGACTAAGGCGGCCAACAAGACTCCATATGAGATATGGACAGGGAAAGTCCCGTCTTTGTCATTCATGATAATTTGGGGATGCGAGGCGTATGTTAAGAATAACTTTGACAATAAACTCGCACCCAGATCTGACAAATGTCTATTTGTAAGATATCCAAAGAAACACGTGGTTATTACTTCTACAGTAAAAAGAAGGACAAAGTGTTTGTGACTCATAATGCAGTTTTTTTAGAAAATGATTATATTTCTAAAAGACAGAGTGGGAGAAAATTCGAACTTGACAAAGGTCAAGAGCCACAAACCGAAAAGGAAGTAGAGGAAAACGTTCCCTCTTTGTCTGACACGGTCATGATTCCTTCAGAACCTAGGAGGTCAAGTAGAGTTAGTCATCAACCAGATAGATACCTTGGTAGTATAGAGGAAGGTGGTGACCATAATATGTTACTTTTTGAATGTGACGAACCGACTACCTACAAAGCGGCCATTTCTAGTCCCGACTCAAAGTTATGGCTTGAAGCCATGCAATCCAAAATGGATTCTATGTACGATAACGAAGTATGAGATTTGGTTGAGTTACCTGAGAAGGTGAGACCTCTTTAGTGTAAGGGGATCTATATGATCAAAAATGGCATAGATGAACATAAAGATGTTTACAAAGCTAGATTGGTGGCAAAAGGTTTCACTCATGTTCATGGTCTTCAATATGACGAAACCTTCACCCCATTTGCCATGCTTAGTTCCAATAGGATTATCTTAGTGGTTGCCGGTTTTCATGATTATGAGATTTGGCAAATGGATGTCAAAACCGCCATCTTGATTGGGTTTCTAGAAGAGGAAGTGTACATGACACAACCAGAAGGTTTTGTGGATACATGAAACCCTAATAAGGTATGAAAACTTAAGATATCCATTTATGGTCATAAGGAAGCATCCAGGAGTTGGAATCATCGTTTCGATCATGTAGTTAAACAAAACGCTTTCACTCGAAGTGTCGAGAAACAATGTTTATACATGATGTTTAGTGGGAGTAAAGTAACTTTCCTGGTCTTGTATATGGATGACATACTAGTCATTCGGAATGATATACCAATGCTCGCTTCTGGTAATCAGTGCCTTCGAAATCATTTCCAAATGAAAGACTTAGCAGAGGCCCAGCGCATCTTAGGTATTCGGATATATAGAGATAGATCCAAGAGTATACTAGCATTAAGTTAAGAGATTTATATTGATAGGATTCTTGATAGGTTCAACATGAAGACTCTAAGAGACGCTTTCTACCCATGGGTAGTGGGATCACTTTGAGCAAGTCATAATGCCCTACCAAGCCCGAATAGATTGAAGGCATGAAATTGATCCCTTATGCTTCCGCTGTTGGATCAATCATGTATGCTATGATGAGTACTCGTCCCGACGTTGCGTATGTTTTGAGCATGACAAGTCGGTACCAAGCCAACCCAGGTAAGAGTCACTAGAGAGCCGTAAAGAACATCCTTAAGTCCTTAAGAAGAACTAAGGATTCGGTCTTAGTGTTTAGAGGTAAGACTGAGTTGTGTGTAAAGGGTTATACTGATGCCAGTTTCTAGACAAACAGGGATGATTTGAAATCCCAATTCGGCTATGTTTATATGATGAATGGAGGACTTGTTTGCTAGAAGAGTTTCAAGCAAATCGTCACAACGGATTTTACAACAGAAGCAGAGCACCTAGCAACTTTAGAAGCTGCAAAGGAAACCGTATGGATTCGACAATTGTTTGAAGGACTAGGAGTAGTCCCCAATGCCAAACATCCTATCACGATTTATTGTGACAACAGTGGGGCTATCCTTCAAGCTAAAGAGCCCAAGTTCAGTAATAAGTCTAGACATGTACTTAGGAAATATCATGTTATTAGAGATTACGTGGATAGAAAGGAAATTGACATTTGTAAGGTTGGGACAGACGATAACATCGCAGATCCCTTAAACAAGCCTTTATCAAGGCTAAGCATGATAGTCATGTCATCACAATGGGATTGAGACGAGTACCAGAAATTCTTTAGATTATGTGATATGTAATACTTGAATATTGTAATTAATTATTTTATATACGATATTTGCATTCATTGTTCCAGTTTAATTAAAATGTTTTGTTTAGTTTGACTAAATTTAATACCTTGTTTATCAAAATAGATTGTAAGACAATGTTGGACCCTATTCAAGTGAATAGGATGAACTTATTATTTTGTCCTTAGTAACTCAATGAGGTGATTTCTCGAAATGACTAGATTATATTTTAAGTCGATCGATGGTTGGTTCAGCACCGTGGGGTCATGGAGATGACTGATCGATTACATAGACAGACTCTAAGACATTCTGTCGTACAATGACCTTTATAGAGTCTCTTAAATCATTTATTGAAGCATGGTCGTGGTAGGGCCTTCTATCTTGTTCCTATGAGTCGATTATTTTGACTAGCGACTGTCTATCTGAGTCGGTGTAGTTTCTGATTGGCTTTGGTTTATGTCCTAGGTCGTGCCGTGAAAGGAGGCCGATGGACATCTTCTGAGTCATGGTGATCTGCATTATATGGAGTAGATGGGTCAACAGGAATTGTCCACCCACTTTGGGTATAATGATCTTTAGGCCACTCGAGGAGTAGTTACTTGAAATGCTTGGCCACGTTCGGAATAGATCTATGGTAGATTTTCCGGTCAGACAGCTATTCTACATATCGAGAAAACCACTCCAGATATGATCATTTGCAAGTGCGACCTGAAAGACACCTTGCGTTGAGTGGTAGATGTAATAAAAGAGACAAGAGAATTGGTGACGCACACTTGTGTCGGACAAGTGGGAGATTGTTGGAGTAGGTATCTTCCACAATAGTGCGCCACAAAATAAATCTCAATAAGGAATACAATCGGGATATTTATTGACTATATATATGTTTATGTCAGTTGATTAATGTAAATCAATAACGGTTGGTTGACTAGAATTTGATGTTGTTGTCGTACGACGGCGGTGATCAACCGATCCCTTTCGGTCACACCTATAGGATGAAACCCAAATAGTAAAACTAATTATTTATATATGATACAGTTAATTACCCCTTACAAATATTTGATATGTATGTTTAGTTATGAGAGTTAATTGTTACATAAGACACTTTTCTAATTATTGAATGATGAGAGATAAACTAGAGAGAGGAAAAGCTCAACAAACATAGGTTTCTGCACCAAATGATGGCAGTGAAGAGTACTATGAATCGATTTACTCCATTATCTACACTAAAAACAACAAAATATAGACTTGATTTTGGTAGTAAATTGCAATCTGGTAGTCAGCATACTTTTCCAAAAGGACCGGATAGGGATGAAGCAAAGAAAACTAAGTCTCTTAGGGAGATGGTGGGTATTCATATTCTTAATCTTGCTGAAGTTGATGATGATCTTCAAATTTGGAAGGATGGACTCTCCGACAAGGTGGACGGAATGTTTCTGTTCTTGACACAATTGTTGAGGAGGAGGATGTTGAAGGGCTAATCCAATTTACAACTGCAGACATCCAATTGGAGGTAGGTTTCTGGAATAATTCGGTTATTTGTTACATTTTGGGTGCCAATCCACCTTGGGATGTTATCGAGGGTTAAGTGTATCGTATATGGGAGAAATTTGGCATTGATAGAGTCTCTTTCTTAGATAATGGGATGTTCATTGTTCGATTTACCAAATATGGGAATCGAGAAGCTTTATTAAACTCTGGGTACGAGATGTTTGATAATAAGCCGGTCATTATAAAGCTATGGGATGCTCAGATGGAGATGGTAAAGGAAAACGTGGATGTTGTACCTGTATGGGTTAAACTATTTGGTATTCCTTTGAAGTTTTGGGGGCAATGTCTGCCTAAGATAGCTGGCCTGGTGCGAAACTTTGTCAAGATGGATAAGGCAATATCTGATAAAACAAGGTTGAGTTATGCTCGTATTATGATTGAACTGAAAATGAACCAAAAGCTGCCTGGTAAAGTGCAGTTCCTGGATGAATGTGGAAAGATTATAAATGTTAGTATTGAATATGAATGGAAGTCTATTGTGTGTTTGAGTTGCAAAGGAATGGGGCATGAAGCTTCTCAATGTAGAAGAGTGGAACATAAGATTGGTGGGAAGAAGGGCCAAGCGGATGGAAAACCAATACATCCACCAAAACAGATATGGAGGCCTGTCCAAAAGCCTCTAGCTGTTACAGCCCAGATCCCTATTGTTACACCTGATGTGTTTCCTCCTTTGACTAAGAACAAGTTTACTCCACAAATCAAATCAACACCAGCAAAACAGATTATAAGGCTGAATAGACAAGAGGAGATGAAGGTTATAAAACTAGGGGATAAATTTAGTCTGTACTCTTTCATGGATGCTCTTAATAATACTATAACATTTGGAGGAAGAGTTGAGGAGAGTGTTAAAGATCCACCAAAAGTAAGTGTTGATGCATAACATTGCCTTCTGGAATGTGAGGGGTCTTAATGACCTAAATAAAAAGAAGGTAGTTAAGTGGTTCATGCATAATTAGGGGGTTGGTTTATTTGGACTACTTGAAACTAAAATTAATCTTACAAATTTACTTAAGAAGGAAACTACGCTTTGTGAAGCCTGGAGTATCACTACAAACTGTGGATGGCATAAAGGGGGGAGTATCTGGGTGTTTTGGAAGCCTTGCTGTTTTGATATTCAGGTTCTATCTTATGCAATATATTCATATGCTTATTCACTCTAAATCTGATGGGAAATCATTTTATTTAACCATGATATATGCTTTTAATGGGGTTAAGGAAAGAGTTGAGTTATGGGAGTTTTAAAGACTAAGGCTATGCAGTGTAGTAAACGTTGGCTATGGTTAGGGGATTTTAATACAGTTTTATCCCATATTCAGAGGTTGGGGGGCAATACTACTGAAACTGAAATGGAGCAATTTCAGGAATTTGTCTCTTTATGTTGTATGGATGATATTGTAGCCACTGGAGCCCTTTTTACATGGTCTAAAAAGCAGGAGGCGAATGATAGAGTGTTTAGTAGACTGGATAATGCAATGGGAAATCAGGAATGGATGGAGAACTTTGGAAATTATGTAGCTCATTTCCACCCTGAAGGTTTGTTTGACCACTGTCCATTCACTATTATGGATAGGCAAACAGAGTTAGGGGGGAAAAGGAGTTTCAAATACTTTAATATGTGGGAGAATGCTGTTACTTTCAAGGAAGATGTTGAGAATGTGTGGAGGAGAGATATCTTTGGTACCAAGATGTTCAAAGTTGTTAAAAAGTTGAAAGCTCTCAAGCCAGTCTTGAAGAGGCTTAACAAAACATGTTTCTCTGACATTGAAAATAATACAAATATTGCTAGTACTATTTTGCAAAATATTCAGGTGAAGTTGGTGGATAATCCTGGGAATGATGAGTTAAGGCAGCAGGAAATGGAATGTTCAAATGATCTCAAGGATCTTATTGCAGCTAGAGATAGTTTTTTTCTCAGAAAGCTAAGATGCAATGGTCAATAGAGGGGGATTTAAATACCTCTTACTTTCACCATGTTATTAAGCGAAGATTGAATATGAACAAAGTATTCCATATTAAGGATAAGGAAGGTAATATGTGCAATGATGGCGAATCTATTCAAAGAGCTTTTCTGGAATATTATCAAGAACTATTGGGTACTCATAAGGATGTTGATGTTGTGAATAGAAGTGTAGTGAGGAAGGGCCCATGATATACTTATGAGCATTGGAGTATCCTTATGAATCCAGTTACTGATGAAGAAATTAAACATTGTATTTTCTGTATCCCCAAGCTGAAATCACCTGGCCCAGATGGGTATAATAGCCAGTTTTATAGGGATTCATGGGATATTGTTGGCAATGAGGTTTGTGACGCAGTTAAAGACTTTTTCTTGAGTGGTCAATTGTTGGAACAGGTTAACTCTAGTATGATTACTCTTATTCCTAAAATTGAGAGGCCAACTAGTGTGACTCACTTCAGGCCTATTTCTTGTTATAATGTTTTGTTTAAGGCAATTTCAAAGGTATTGTGTTCCAGACTTTCCTTAATTTTGCCTGACATCATTAGCAAGAATCAAGGTGCTTTTGTGAAGGGTAGAAGCATACTTGAAAATATTCTGATTTGCCAGGATCTGGTGAGGCTGTATAACAGAGGTATGACTTCTTCTGGGTGTCTGTTTAAGTTAGATCTGCATAAAGTGTATGATTTTATTGAATGGAGTTTTATTGACCAAATGCTGGAGGCTCTTAATTTCCCTGGGAAATTTCGAATGATGATAATGAAATGTGTTTCCTCCCCCTCCTTCTCCCTCAATCTTAATGGTGCACAATTTGGATTCTTTAAGGGTAGGAGGGGATTAAGACAAGGTGATCCTATATCACCAGTTCTGTTCTGCATTTGTATGGAATACTTTACTAGAGTGATGGAGTATGCTACTGAAAAATGGTACTTTAGATTTCATCCTCTTTGTAAAAGTATTAAACTTTCCCATTTGTTATTTGCTGATGACCTACTTAAGTTTTGTAAGG
The DNA here is from genome assembly GCA_022085475.1 of Heliosperma pusillum. Taxonomy (NCBI): domain Eukaryota; kingdom Viridiplantae; phylum Streptophyta; class Magnoliopsida; order Caryophyllales; family Caryophyllaceae; genus Heliosperma; species Heliosperma pusillum. Next base: position 27,471 of record JAIUZE010070078.1, read on the forward strand.
GGGATGCCAAATCTATTATGCTTATGCTTAGGGTATTATCTACTTTTTCTGCAACTTCTGGATTGAGAGTTAATGCTTCTAAATCTGATGTGATCTTTAATGGAGTGACAGATGGGTTGAAGCAGAATATCCTTGAAGTGTCTGGTTTCCAGATAGGTTCTCTACCATTCAAGTACATGGGTATTCCTATTCAAGCTGGTAGGTTAACTAAATCTGATTGTCATATTTTGATTGAAAAATTTGTGTGTAGAGTGAAGGGGATTGGTGCTAGGAAGCTGAGCTATGCTGGTAGGCTTGTGCTTATCAATGCTGTGTTTAATACTCTTCATAATTACTGGGCATCTATCTTACTGATTCCAAAAGGGTTTATAAGAAGGATTAAAGCTATTTGTAGAAATTATTTGTGGAATGGTGATACTGATACAACACACCTCCTCTTGTGGCATGGGAAAAGGTATGTTGTAGCAAGGAAGAAGGTGGGTTGAACATCAAGGAAGATGGGTGTGGAATAAGGCAATTGTTAGAAAATTGGTAAACTGGATATATACAAAGGCTGACAGATTGTGGGTTCTTTGGATTGATCATGTGCATTTGAAAGGAGCAGACTGGAATACATATAGACCCCCTCCAGATTCTAACTGGAATTGGAGGAATATATGTAAAATTAAGGAGTCAATGGTTACTGGTTTTCAAGGCACTCAATGGATAGCTGGTCCAAAGGGTACTCAATTAATTCAGGATACTACTGGATGAAAAGGATACACCCCCATGTCCAATGGTATAAGGCTGTGTGGAGTAATTGGAATATCCCTAAACACTCTTTTATAGGCTGGTTAATTAAGCATGAAGGACTCAACACTAGACAGAAACTACATCAATTAGGTCTATGTGTGACTAATAGGTGTGTTCTATGTGAGCAAGGGGAGGAAAATCATCTGCATTTATTTGTAGACTGTGAGTATAGTAGGCTGATCATTTCAGGTGTTGAACAATAGCTGCGGATGAGGTTGGATGATCAGGCTGCTAGGGGTACTAAGGCACAGAGGAAGGCTTGCAGGATGGCCTGGCTGGCTTGCTGGTATGGGATCTGGCAGGAAAGAATTTCCTGTAGAAGTGACATGCAATTGAGAAGACCTGGACGAGTAATACAGGGACTGAAGAGCATCTTTTTCAGAAGATTGATACATTATCTGGGTCTGTCTGTTTTACAAATGGAGAAGGATTGGATAAGTGTACTAGAGAGCAATATGTAATAGTGATAGTCAATAGTAGTATGGAAATGCATTGTAAAAGGAAGAAAATGGATCTTTTTGTAATATCTTGATTAATCAATCATAACTCACGTTTTACCAAAAAAAGAGTTAATTGTTAGTAATTGAGTTTGGAACTCATGTCCGATTGAGTTTATTAATCAATTATACGATAACTGACTAATGAATTTAGATCTTATTTTAATATGATTAAATAAGATCTAGTTTAGTAATTAATCATTAATTTACTAAATTAGTTGCGGTTTTATATATATTTTGAGGTAGAGGTCATTAGTTAATTATATTTAGAAGGAGTTGTAAAATAAAATAACTGGGCATTGTGGGACCCATTATATATTGATATAATGGTAAAATATCACTTAAAATAGGAGTGCATATTATTTATTAATTTGTGTCATATAATTGTTATATGATCAAATTAACACTTAATTATATGAGATAATTAAACCTATTATTAACAAGTATTTGTGGGACAAATATTAAAAAATAAATATGGATCATTTTAGCTACATGTGGACTGAAATTGTGCTTATATGGAGCAATGATGATTGTTCTTATTTTATTAGCATACTTATTCACATGGTAGTGACATTACCTACACTACTTTAATCATTTTGTACAAACGAACACATAAAGCATTTGCATGTGATTAAAATAAGGCAAATATATACCCACTTGTGTGAGGTGTGTCGTATGATTGCAAAAGGCAGAGAATAAGAGTTGTCCTTGTTTCTTGCTCATGATTTTAATTCATGCATCATCTCTCTAACTCTTAAATACACTAATATCCATCTATATTCCTATAGTAGTAATATTATTAATATTAGTAAAATGTGAAATCTCTACTGATTATCTAGTTAATAATAAGTTAAGATTATTTGGGTTAATCTTGGGGCAACTTGAAAGAGGTATTCTAATTTGACGATTGTTTTGGAGGATCATTCTTTTACTAGCTCAAGAACAATAAGAAAGGTGTTCTTATTGTGCCCATTTTATTTCCACTCCAATGTGTGGAAATTTCTACTATTTTACATAATGTGTTTATATTTTCATGCATGTTACATAGATCTTATAAACACTAAATTAACTTGTAATTTGGTCCCTAATTAGAGGAGTCTAATAAGGATCTATGGACTTTCAGACTACCCCACCTTCAAGGGTTATTTTGATTTTCTTATGTAGGGTAGATGTTACAGCCTTCGAGGAATGTATATATCCATGGCCTTCGCAAAAGGATATTTAAGGAAGTCTTGATGTTTACTATTTGGAAATGGAACTTTCTTTCAATCAGTCTTCTGGTGATGGTTAAAGTTGTGAGTTCTTTTACTTTGCAGCGAGTGTTGTAATAAGCATAACTTCTAGGGTGGTTAGGGTCCAGTCTGATTCGACCATTCCTAGTTTATATGAGGTTTTGAGAGGTATAACATTGGCTGCCGCGCCATCGACAACCAATTTCATAGGCACGTTTTTCTTCAGGCAGGTGACAATGATGTATAGCGCCAAATTATGGGTTACCCCCAGTGGTGTAGGTCTTTGTTAGAGAAAGTAATTGGATTATTACTTAGTCTCTTAGAAGCCTAGAGAACAAGATTGACATTGTTTTCTGGAGTCGATCTTGGTGGCACGCTCAACTGGGCCAGTCTCTGGAGTAGTGCTTGACGATGTAGGAAAGAGCTAAGTATAAGTTGACATAATGAACGATCCGCCTTGGTTTTTTGCAACTGTTTAACTAGAACATTGTTGGATAAGTCTTCTTGGTTTTCGACTACATAATTAAACTTATCTTGGGGTGTATTGTTGGCCGGTTTGACCTTGATCTTGGTAAGGGCGACATGATCATGTCAAATAATCAATCTTAGGTCATTTGTCTCGTCGTCACGTAGTAGAGATAGGATGGATGCATTTTGGGTAAGGTATACGTCTTCATAATCGTCAACTCATATGCCAATGATATAATTATTTGGTGTGACGTAGGAGTAAGATCCTTTCGTAATGTTATCGAAATAGTACGTCGGTGCCTCTCGAGCTCTCATAAATGTAATATCAGCCTCAAGAAGAGTTACGCGTGCACCCAAGTATTCTACTACAACGGCGACTTTCTGGAGATTTTTTAGAATAGTTGGCGCGGTGAGGATATGGACTGAATCTGTGGGATTGATCTTATCTTCTAACTTGTTTATCTTGTTTTCAGTTGGCGAGATGATGTGCAAGGAATTAAGAAATGATTCTTGAGCATCGATCATGAGACAACCCAGGGGGTTGTTAGTGTTGTTGGGGTTAGCTGCTGGTGTATTAGGTAATCTTCCATCCTCAATCATATCTTGGATAATATGCTTGAGTTTGAAACAATTCACTATGTCATGCCTTTTGCCTATATGGTATTGGCAATAGGTGTGTGCATGCCAAAAGTGAGACTTCTTCTCGTGTTCGGGCGTAGACACGATAAGTTGTAATCTCCCTTGCTGCATTAGTCTTTTGAAGGAGTTGACAAAACTGTCGCTTGTGTCAATGAATATCCTATAGGAGGGTTCCTTTTTGTTTGAAGTCACCACTAGTTAGACTTCGTCAGTTTTTTGTTAGTGACATGGGTGCGAATTGACGTCGAGCCTTGATAGCCTCGTCTGGTAGTTTAGGACATGAGCCTCTTACAAAGGTCAGCTTAATTTTTGTTCCCAAAACCGTCAAGTCTTAGAAAGTGTTGATGTTTTGATATCTTAGATTATTGGCATAGAATGTTTTAAAGTTATCAATGAACTTCTCGACAAGAGTCGATTCTTCGAGACTATCTACGAGTTGGATACTCTTCTTTGTCCATCGATTTAAGAAATCGGTAAACCTTCTTTATCATTTTGGGTGAAGATCTCCAAAGTTCGCATATTGAGTTGGATTTACGCATTATCCGCGTATTGTTTTGTGAAATCAATTGCGGCATCATCCCAAGTGGTTATCTTCTTGTGGTAAAGTCTGAGGAACCATTGCTTGAGAATGGTGTCTAAAGAGGAAGTAAAGATCCTTAAAAACATAGCGGATTTTATCCCCTAGATTACCATGTAGTCTTTGAAAGCTCTAACATGGTTAAGCGGGTTTTCGTGCCCCATAAATTTAGGAATGTCTGCAATCGTGAGGTTTGTGGGTAGTTGTGTTGGATCTAGTGTCCTCCACAGTTAGTGTGATAACAGCTAAGGTTCACAGGGTATACTTTGTATTATAATCAGTTGATTAACGTTTATCGATAACGGTTGGCTTGCTAGATAAGTTTGACGTTATTGTCATACAGATGGCGGTGATCAACTGATCCCTAAAAGTAACACCTAAAGGATGTGTTTGAGAGATGTGATTATTTGAGAAAATAATCATATTGATGCCTTATTAAATGACTAAAAGGTTAGTCGATGTATTTGACTAAAAGGTTAGTCAAATGTGATGATGATACGATTATTTAATAACGATTAAATAATGTTAGCTGGTAATTGAATAAACAATGTTATATTTAATCAATGTATATAATGTTGGTCTAAACTAAATATAAACTGTTATATTTAAGTTGGCGGATATGTATTACACGATATTATTATAGTGTATTGGTCCGGCATTACTCGGTTTATGTAACGGTCCATCACTAGTAATAATTAGAATACATATTATATTATGTACATATTAAAGGATATGCTAACTGCCTAATAGAGGTTGAGTTAAATAAGGAAACTAGGTTTTTTCCTTCTTTCTCTCCTCTTGATCTCATGGCGCATATAGGGTTAAAAATAAGTTTTTCTTCTAACCCTAATTGACTCAAAAGTGACGGCTCAAGGGTGAAAAGAGAAGAAGAAAATTCTGATTTTTGACTCTCTCATTCATCTTCAAATTCATCATCACTATACACACAAAATTAGAAGTAATTTTTGGGTATTCGTTCTAGCACGACGAAGGCATTTCTTGAACCATCTTGGGTGTATCGATTAGGAGAATACCTACTTTGGTATTTGTTCTTAGGCCTTTTACTAGGACCGAAGGTTATTTCTTAATCTCTTGTTTATATTATGCAATTTCATTTATGACTAGAAATTCATATTGTTATAATTTCATTATAATCCAAAAATTTAAAGGGGAGTATACCGATATTTCTCAGAAGTGGTATCAGAGCATTTGGCTATGAAATTATTTTATATGTTTTCATATATGATGAAATATAAGATTAGAAATTAATTGGTTTTGTTTTTTTTGTTTTGGCTAAAAGAAGAAAAAAAAAATTAGGGTTTGTTTTTTTTTTTTGGTACTGTTCACGGTCAGGGAAAAAAAAATTGGTACTGTTCACGGCACTGTACAGCTGGGAGAAAAAAAAAAATTTGCCTTGTTTTTCCTTTTTTTTTATTCATATATGTTGTTGTTTTAATATGTTAAGATAATAATATAATGAATTTGTTGATATTTTGATTTAATGAGGATTAAATTGAAATGTAAAAGGAATTTGTTTTGGATGTTAAAGAACATTCATTGTGCTAATTTTTCGATATGAATATACAAAACAATTATGGTTAGTTGGGTATTTTGATAATCGATTAATCATGATTTAGATATTTATTTTAAAAGATTAATTTAAATCATCTAGTTTGTATCAATGTTTAATAACGATTAGATGTTGAATGTTTGTACCGATCTAGTTTTATTAGCATGATCAAATTAAAAAGATTAATTTGTATGTTTTTGTTTTGTTTTTATTAAAACCCAGAAAATAAAAAAAAATAATAAAAAAAAAAATTTTGTACCTGCTACTATTCACGGCTACTGTTCATTTTTTTGTTTATTGCATTATAAAGATAATGTATGTTGATTATTGTTGTGAAAAAGTTTACAATGATAGATACCCTATTATTTTAAAAAGGTTTAAAATAATGTTGAATTTAATTTATGTTATACCCGATAATATGAATTAAATTGGATTATGGTTGATTAAAATTGTTGTGTACAATTAAGGAATTTTCACATAATTTTGATCATTTTAAAGGTGGTTTGGATAAATTAATCATCATAATTAAAGAATTATGTCTTGAAGGTTTAATTTATTTTGTTGATGCATTTTATTATGGTTGAATGAATGAATGAATGGATGAATGGATTATTTTGGTATTTTTGCAAAAGGTTGTAATTTGTATTGCTTAGTGTGACCTTAGTAGATTGTGTTATCGTAATGATGGTAACATGGTCTTTGATGTATTTTGAGATCTCGAATCTCCCCTTTGTAATATTAAATATAATTTTAAATTAGAATGTTAATAGGTTTATATTTTATAATTTTAAAATTGTATTTTTGAGAAGACCAAAGATGGAGATCGGATAGCTCACTCCCGCTACATGGACTAAGATGGAACATGAAGTCAAGCTTCTATGGTCCATAAGGATGGATTCCAAAGTGTATTTTTGTTCTATTTTGATAGGATAGGCCACACTAGGACTTTTTACTTTGTTTTTCATTTTTCCGTTCTTATTGTTTTTCTTTTGCATAATAGTTATTGCATCATATTCCGCCTAAACCAAACCACCTACTACTTAATTGCATGAAAATTGACTCATATAGATTGTATGTTAATTATCATGGACATCCAGATGTCAATCAATGTTCTAAAAAGCTATCATCTTAAATTATTCATTCTCAAATTGCTAGATCATTCGTTCACTTAAATGAATAAAATTAAAGCTGATGGACCTTCCTCTAAAACCTAAAATTAAGATTAGTCTTTATAGGGAAAACTGCTATGAGTCCCTTCTTCGTCGGTAGGCATATAGGACATTACTCTCCATATGACTCCTTCTACGTTGGGTAAGTAGTATGTGTTGACCTATTTTACCTCAACATTATAGTCCGGGTAATATCTCGTGATTATGATGGACTAAAGATAGAATTTACAGAAATTTATCGACCAGGAATTCTAAAAGTAGAATTAGCCAAGAAGTTGGCTTATCAATTTACAGAAATTGAGTCTTGGGATCATTTATATAATACTTGAGGGAGGTCAATTGTATAAATGCAAGAGTCTTCGCATTAATCGGTTTTGCATTAGACTTAATTAAAACGATGAAAATGCTTATTATGTTTTATCTCCTTTCTCGCAGTGTAGCATTCATTTATATCGATAAAACTGTTATAACAAATGGCTGGACATGCTGATGCCCCTATGCCAAGTGTCACGCTCGCACGCGAATCCTGGCTTAAGATGTTCATGGACAATATGAATCAGTACACGCGACTGAAGAATAACGGGTCCAACTTTGCGGACTGGGAGGCATCATTACGGAATGCTGCCATAGCTGACGGTAAGCTCAAGTACTTGACTGAGCCACTACCGCCTAACCCAGGCCCCAATGCAGGAGCAAATGAATCACTTGCTTATAGTGATTTCGTAATGTAGGCGGGTGCGATAAAGAACGTACTCATCTTTTCAATGGAATCCAATTTGCAAAGACGATTCATTGCCCAAGGTGCAAACAAGGTTTTCACCACGCTCACTAACGAGTTCTCAAAAGCACCGCAGATCGTTATGTATGAGCTTACCACTCGCTTCTTTGAAGCGAAACTCCAGAAGGGCCAACCGGTTAGCCCACACATTCTCGATATGATCGAGAATCTCGAAAAACTGGAGGCACTTGATTGCAAAATCAAAGAGAGCGTGGTCATTGACCGCATGCTTCATTCACTTCATGATGGTTTTGCCCAATTCAGGGCAAATTACTACATGAATGATTTGAAGAGAAATCCTCATCAGCTACACTCACTTCTTATACAGACTGAGAAGGATCTGAAATTGAGTGGGAGCCTGAAGCAGGACGTTCTCATGATTGCAAACAAGGGTAAGGGTAAGGGCAAGGCTCAGGCCGACCTAGCTGTAGGGAAGCCGAAGTTCAAGAAGCCAGGAAAGGGCAAGAGTGGGCCTGGTGAGACTAGCAGTAGCTCACAAGGCAAGACAAAGAGCAAAGAAAACATGGAGTGCCACCATTGCCACAAGACTGGGCATTGGAGGCGGAACTGTCCCGTGTATGCTGAAGACGTAAAAGCAGGCCGCGTCACTCCTGTTGGTATGTCTTCTTTTATTCATATGATTGAGATTAACCATGCAAGTTTCGGAACTTGGGTACTTGATACTGGTTGTGGTTCTCATCTGTGTAATCATTTGCAGGCCTAAGAAACATCAAAACTCTCGAAAAGGGTGATGTGGACCTGCGAGTGGGGAATGGAGCAAGAGTAGCTGCCGTTTCAGTGGGAACATATGTAATCCAACTCCCAAGTGGATTTGAGTTATTTTTAAATAACTGTTACTATGTACCCAGTTTATCTAAAAACATTATTTCAGTTTCCGTTCTCGATAAAAACGGTTTTTTATTTGTAATAAAGGATAATAGCTGTATTTTCTCCTTTAACGAAATGATTTATGGTAAAGCAGTTTCCATGCATGAGATTTATGTTTTAGATCAAACCACAGAAATATTGCATATGAGTAATAAAAAGGTAAAGGTTGGTGACAAAGATCAAACCTATCTATGGCATTGCCGTATGGGACACATAAATGAAAAACGCGTGAAGAAGCTCATTGACAATGGGGCTATCTCCCCATTTGACTATTCATCTTTTGGCACGTGTGAATCATGTCTCATAGGCAAAATGACTCGAATTTCCTTCAAAGGTGTTGGAATGCGCGATGCTGACCTATTAGGACTCATACATACTGATGTGTGTGGACCTATGTCAATCAACGCTAGAGATGGCTATAGATATTTTATCACTTTCACGGACGATTTGAGTAGATATGGATATGTCTACTAATGAAGCACAAAGTGAGTCCTTTGATAAGTTCAAGAATACCAGAATAAGGTTGAAAACCAGCTGGGTAGAAAGATTAAAGCACTACGTTCAGATCGTGTGGCGAATATCTTTCGAATGAGTTTGATCAACACCTTAAAAACTGTGGGGTAGTACTGTTAACTCCACCTGGAACACCTCAATTAAATGGTGTGTCCGAACGGAGAAATCGAACATTACTTGATATGGTTCGATCCATGATGAGTCACACGGTAGTGCCTGATTCATTGTGGGGCTATGCTCTTTTGTCAGCTGCTCTTATACTTAACCGAAGTCCGTCTAAAGCTGTTGACAAGACTCCATTTGAAATGTGGAAGGGAACAGTCCCTAACTTGTCCTTTATTCGGGTTTGGGGCTGCGAGGCTTATGTCAAGTGGAGACACGAGGATAAGCTCGGCCCGCGATCGGTCAAGACATACTTTATTGGTTATCCAAAAGGAATGTTTGGTCATTACTTTTATTCGCCTACCGAACAACGTGTTTTTGTTGCGGCTAGTGCGAAGTTTCTAGAGAAAGAATTTCTCGAGAACAAGACGAGTGATAGAACCTTCGATCTGTCGGAGATTCAAGAACCAACAACCGAGCAACCGATGGAGGAAGATGTTCCTTCATCTTCTGCTGCGGTTAATATTCCTGAGGAACCTAGAAGGTCGGGTAGAGTCTCCATACCTCCAGACAGATACATTGGTATGGTCGAGGAGAACGATAGAGACGATGTTTTGCTCCTAGAGAGTAACGAACCCGCTACCTATAAAGGAGCCATGACCTGTTCCGACTCAAAGCTATGGCTTGAGGCCATGCAATCCGAGATGGACTCTATGTATGAGAATGACGTATGGGATCTGGTTGATTTGCCTGATAAGGTTCGGCCTCTTCAGTGCAAATGGCTTTACAAGATAAAGCATTCCGTAGGGGGACAACCAGACACCTATAAGGCACGACTAGTGGCAAAAGGTTTCACTCAAGTGCACGGATTGCATTATGATGAAATTTTTGCACCCGTAGTCATGCTGCGTTCCATTCGGATAATCTTAGCGATTGCCGCTTTTCATGACTATGAAATTTGGCAGATGGACGTGAAAACCGCCTTCTTAAACGGTTATTTGGAGGAGGAGTTGTACATGGTACAACCCGAAGGTTTCATTGACCCTAAAAATCCTAAGAAAGTGTGCAAGCTTAAGCGTTCCATTTATGGACTTAAGCAAGCTTCTCGGAGTTGGAATCATCGTTTCGACCAAGTCATAAAAGAGAATGGTTTCACTCGATCGGTTGAGGAACCATGCTTATATGTCAAGTCGAGTGGGAGTAAAATCGTTTTCTTGATATTGTATGTCGATGACATACTCTTGATAGGGAATGATATTCCTCTCTTATCTTCGGTTAAGGTATGGTTAAAGAACCATTTCCAGATGAAAGATCTGGGCGAGGCACAGCGCATATTGGGAATCCGTATCTACAGAGATAGATCACGACGGATGTTATCACTCAGTCAGGAGTCTTATATAGATAAGATTCTTGAAAGGTTCAGCATGACCAACTCCAAGAAGGGGTATCTTCCAATGACGTCTGGGATGCATTTGAGTAAAGCTCAGGCACCCAAGACATCTGAAGAGGTCGAGCGCATGAGTCGAATTCCTTATGCATCAGCTATAGGATCGATCATGTATGCCATGATATGCACACGTCCAGACGTGGCATATGCTTTGAGTATGACCAGTCGGTACCAAGGCAATCCAGGTGAAACACACTGGATGGCTGTTAAAAATATCCTTAAGTACCTACGGAGGACTAAGGATTGGGTATTGACTTATGGAGGAGAGACTGAGCTTTGCGCAACCGGTTACGCAGATGCTAGCTTCCAAACGGATCGGGATGACTCGAAATCTCAGTCTGGATTCGTATTTACTCTTAATGGCGCTGCGGTCAGCTGGAAAAGCTCCAAGCAGAGTGTTATAGCAGATTCTACGACTGAGTCCGAGTACTATGCCGCTTCAGAGGCTGCAAAGGAAGCTATATGGATGCGTCAATTCTTACAAGGACTTGCCATAGTTCCTAGTTCGAATGACCCGATCACCATCTATTGTGATAATAGTGGTGCCATCTTCCAGGCTAAGGAGCCTAGGTCTAGCAACAAATCTAGACATGTACTTCAGAAGGCTCACATGATCAGAGATTACGTGGAGCAAAAGGAGATAGTGATAGACAAGATTGCTACTGATGATAACATAGCAGATCCTCTCACTAAACCGTTAAGACATGATAAGCATGTAGGGCACGTTACTTCCATGGGAATTAAACGTGTTCCTGAGTTGTATTAGCTGTTTGTATGAATTAGATACATCTTTTTCATATACTAATAATAACTTCATCGTATTGTTTTCATATTTTGTTTTTCATGTGGATTGTATGGACAACATTGAACACCACAAAGTGAACTGAATAACATTATATGTGTTTTGGTCCGTAATCGCCTACATGAGCTGATAACTCTGGCTATTATATTGTTGAGTCGATTGATGGTGGGTTCAACGAGCCATAAGTCAAACTGTTGACTGATCGATCACAAATACGAGTTATAAGGATACCTCGTAGGACATTGTAATTCGTGACGACGTTATGGAGTCCTAAATGTTTAACAACATTCGGTGCCAGGTCGTGGCTTGGACGTCCATAGTGTTCCTAGAGTCGATTCTTTTGACTATCGACTGTCTCTTGAGATTAAGGCAGTTTTTGGGTGACTTTGGTTTCTTTCTCACGGTCGACCGTAACAGGAGGCCAAGCAGATTTTTACTGGGTCATTTCATACTGTGCTTACATCTGCAGGATTCGAGTTGAGGAAAATATCCAACCCTTTATCAGGTTTTGTTATTTCTCAGGGCCACTCGAGGAGTAGTAACTGAAATGCATGGCCATGCTCGAATAATGATTCGTTTATCAGTTGAGTTACTCTCTAGTCGGGAAAACCACTCTTGATACTGATCACTTGTAAAATACGACCTTTGTGAATGCGGACTTTGCAAATTGTTTTACATTGAGTGGGAGAAATTTAAGGATATGAGAATCGGTTATCGCACATACACTTGTAAGGACAAGTGGGAGATTGTTGGAGCTAGTGTCCTCCACAGTTAGTGTGATAACAGCTAAGGTTCACAGGGTATACTTTGTATTATAATCAGTTGATTAACGTTTATCGATAACGGTTGGCTTGCTAGATAAGTTTGACGTTATTGTCATACAGATGGCGGTGATCAACTGATCCCTAAAAGTCACACCTAAAGGATGTGTTTGAGAGATGTGATTATTTGAGAAAATAATCATATTGATGCCTTATTAAATGACTAAAAGGTTAGTCGATGTATTTGACTAAAAGGTTAGTCAAATGTGATGATGATACGATTATTTAATAACGATTAAATAATGTTAGCTGGTAATTGAATATAAAATGTTATATTTAATCAATGTATATAATGTTGGTCTAAACTAAATATAAACTGTTATATTTAAGTTGGCGGATATGTATTACACGATATTATTATAGTGTATTGGTCCGGCATTACTCGGTTTATGTAACGGTCCATCACTAGGAATAATTAGAATACATATTATATTATGTACATATTAAAGGATATGCTAACTGCCTAATAGAGGCTGGGTTAAATAAGGAAACTAGGTTTTTTCCTTCTTTCTCTCCTCTTGATCTCATGGCACATATAGGGGTAAAAATAAGTTTTTCTTCTAACCCTAATTGACTCAAAAGTGACGGCTCAAGGGTGAAAAGAGAAGAAGAAAATTCTGATTTTTGACTCTCTCATTCATCTTTATATTCATCATCAATATACACACAAAATTAGAAGTAATTTTTGGGCATTCATTCTAGCACGATGAAGGCATTTCTTGAACCATCTTGGGTGTATCGATTAGGAGAATACCTACTTTGGTATTTGTTCTTAGGCCTTTTACTAGGACCGAAGGTTATTTCTTAATCTCTTGTTTATATTATGCAATTTCATTTATAACTAGAAACTCATATAGTTATAATTTCATTATAATCCGAAAATTTAAAGGGGAGTATACCGATATTTCTCACAAGTTGATCATTGATGGACTCGTACTTGTGACTGTTTTCACTATAGACGTCGTCTCCTTTGAGATACATGAGTTGATCTTCTAGGTACTGGAGAGGTTTCTTCGCGTCAGTGAGTAAAGAGGGATCCTTTTTAAGGATGATTGGACCATTTGGTGTACAGGTAGCACTATGTTGTGTTGGTATAGGGAATTCTGGCAGCGGTGTAGGACCAACTAGGGTTTCATTTTGGGCTTTTATTTCCTGTGCGGTAAGACGGTCTTGGATAGTGGCTAATTGAACGTAGGCCATGTCTTGACCAGTTTGGTGTCGATTTTAAAGGTATTCAGAATTTATTTATTAGGGTTAGGATCGTTTCCATAATGGCTGGGATGAACACTTTCTTGGCTTGACGTTTCCGACCTGAGTAAAGAAACCGACGGGGAGTTATGGACTCATTGGATTAAGGCCTAACAACTAAAGGACATGATTGACATAAGAAGATTGACTTGAAACAGGTTGAAATGTTCTACTAGTGTTTAAGGATGTGACGTTAAAATGTCAATTGTGTCTTAAATTACTCGATATTTTGAAAAGTTTGATGCCTAAAAAATCTCGTGTGTGTGCGAGATTTAGGACGTGTAATTTGAGAATGAGTTATCATATTGGCTTGGGATAGGGTGGAAGAGCGACGATGTAACGCTTTGTACTCTATGGTTTGTGGTGGAAGAGAAAGACGGTTTTACGAACCGTCGGTAGTTCCACTAGCTAGGTAGTCTAGATTATTCCTGTAGACTCAAATGACTCGTAGTTTGAAGATCTTTTGGGAAATATTTTTGAACGTTTTGAAATATTTTTGAAATTTGAAGTGGTTTGAAAGATATGTATTTTGAAAAATTTTTAAAAATTTGAAAGTTTTGAAAAGTTAATTTGGCACTAATTCGTTTTGCAAAAGGCAAGAATTTGACTCGATTTGAAGCACATATCAAGTATACACATGCGCATTACAACTATATGCTCTATGCTTATAATAAAGGTTTTGGAATATAGGGTGGATTTAGACAATAAGCTATAAAACTCCGGTCTATGGAGAGGATCGTGCCAAACAAGAGAAAGGCTGTTTTCTATTTCCATTCGCGCAAATAATGAAAGCTCTGGATACAAACACGAGTAGGTACGATGGTGTGCTTGACATCAATCGCTATCCATCCAGTAGGAAACAAATACAAATTTGCTCCATCGAGACGGGACGATTGGTCATCTTAAGTTTGGTTAAGAGCCTAGGGAGACTAGAATATGCGAGTCAAGAAAGACCGCGAATGCAAACTAATAATGTCAAAAAATAATTTAAACTCCAACTTTCTCCAAGTTTCACCACGGGTAATACTAGAATAAGTCTAAGTGTATGTTCCCCAACGGAGTCGCCAAACTGTAGACAACACCACCCGCCCGACATCGCATCGTGGGACACTCGGCCCATGGAGCCCTCCCGGGAGTAGTAGGACGTGTCAAGGGTTTGTAACCGATTTACAAGGCTTTGAAACCGATGAAAGGGTCGAACAAGGCAGCATTTGAAGGAGTCGCAACCAATTTCTTGTGGAAACATTGGAAACTGTTTGAGGCTTTAGGCCATGTCAAATGAGCAAAACGAAAAGATGACATATACACTAGGATTCGTTCCCTTAGCATTTCATGTCTAGAATGACTCTCGTAATGCCCTTGAATATGGATGTTCACAGATATTCTAAGTAAGGGGTGAGGGTACGTATTGGGAAGCCCTTTAATCAAAAACTCAATCCCGCCCGCTCATAGCGGCCTACTAATTATTGGAGTTGTATTCGTTACATTTGAATTTAAAGGTTGTATGAATGAATGAACGCAAACAATGTATTAGTCCTAGCATGTGATAATTAACTAACTCGGTTAATTAAACAAGTAATGATTAAATGTAGAAGTTGGATTTAAGTTTATTACTTGTGATTAAACAAGCATACAAAGATATTTATGTTCTTATCAACACGACTCAAAAGAAAAGGGAAATAAAATAAAACAAAATAAATTATTGAAAAGTCAACATAATTAATTATGACTAAATACGGCTCAAAATTGATGATAATAAAATTAATTGTCGTTTAAAACCGAAAGAAAAGGATTCGTCTTCGCAGTTGAGAAACATGGGCAAACAGGACCATAGAACAGGTGCAGCACTTGGTGCATCCCTTTGACCTAGTATAGTCAATTAGCCTTGCTGAAACACAAAGGGACTGAAATACAGACTTAGAATAGGCACAACAGGTACCGCGTCCCTTTTAGGGTTGTATTTGGGTTTGTTTGTCATACTGAAGAATTTGTAAATAAAATAAAAAGAAAGAATGCTTAATAAAAGGGTGATTTAACCAACCAATATCGATTATTGAAGATTAAAGACAGTTTTTTTTAAAGGATTAAAAAAAGCAATGTGATAGTAAAACTATACTTTTAATATCCAGATCTACCGAAATAAATCGATTAATATTAATTATTAATGACTCGGGATGAGTTTTAAACCTGTTATGGGGAAACAGACTCAGAGTAGCCTTAGAAGAGGCGCACAACATTATGCGTCTCTTCTAAGCCTATGCTGAGTGATGTGAAGCTTAAAATCGATTAGTGGGCATATATGTATATAAATGTAAGTAATATAATGCAAAATTAAAAAGAAGGTTTTTACACCATCAGGCTTACGTGTTAATGTCGCGAGTAGACTAAAGTCAGTTTTTAGCGATTATCGTGACAATATAGGTGAAAGTGCCCTTGAAGTAATCAAGGATTAGGACAAAGTAACTTATATTTGATTATAACTCGAGTGTAGTGGTCGAGTTGGTCGGTCTACGCAAACGAGGTAGGAGCCTTGATAGGAATCAAGCTAACGAGGCCGATTGATCAACCTTGTAATTGCTAAGAGGGTAACAATTATGATTTACAATGCAAAGAGAAATAAAGAATACTAAAGAAAGAATACAATTATGGTTTACAATGTTTGATATATCCTTTATTAACCGACTTACAAAATGTCATAAATTGCGACATAAAACTATAAGCACGTCCGATCATCATCGGGTGGCTATTGGAAGATTACAGATTGAGGTATCTACAGTAATGCAATTGTGACGGGTACCACAATATGAATCGCGTTTACATGGTCGATTGACCAAGCACGTAAATGTTGATGGGTTGTAACGCAGTCTAGAATGCAAGAAAGAGAAAGATAAAGTAAGAAACTCAATTCCTGAATCTGTCAAATATGGAGATCTGAGGTCTCAATTAATAGCAAAATATATAGGTGCAGAAACGGACAAAAGCACGCACAACATATCTATGCTTTATGTGACATTATGAAGAGGTGAACCTCCAAGGAGATTAAAGATAAAGGTTTATCTCTTTAGATAATGCTTGCGACTACATCTCAAGTATCTTGACGGTTTTTAGATTATTCCTTCACGGAATAAGACGGGATCTTAAAAATGGAGACGGTTTCTTCTAATTGAATATTTATTGAAAAAACGACGGTAGTGGTACATAGATGACGACTGGGAGGTGGACAAAAGTGTTTGAGGAATATTGTATTACACTACTAACGTATTATCAAAAAATAGCGACATATGCTAAACATGTCGTGCGAACATCAATGAGTGGTTTGCGAAAGGTGTAAATTGAGGTGTCTACAAGTAGCATTCCGAATTTGATGGCTAATGTTCACGGGTGTTAAAATTAATATGACGGATAAGCTGACATGCCACCTAACAATGAATCACTGACCAAATCCTATTTCCTATGATCTAGTTTTGGGTCGTATGTTTTATATACTTTTCGCCTGATATTTTTTGTCTAGAGAACTAAATCATAGTATAACAAATCCGCCAACAAGTATTGACCTCAATAGTAAAAAGTCCAACTCATGGCTTTGAAGTTAAGAGTTTAATTTCCATTATGTTAAAAAATAGACTTTTTAGTTGGCTTAGTAGATGCTACTAAATGATCTCAATGAGGCCAGTGGTTTTTCGTGGTCATGAAGTGTGCGTACTATGGCTCTTCTTTAACCTAAACATTAATGTATAGAAGATGAAGGAAAAAAGAGACATCGACGATGTGAAACATTAGTTATTGCGTGAGAGGGGTTCATGTTGTAAGATGATATTATTATATGAAAAGACAAGTCAGTATTAATAATAATGAAATTTCTTTTATAGGAACAGAGCTTCTCACGTATAAAACCGTCTTATTATATAATTTGTGATTCTGAAATAATCATGGAACATAATACATGGGATTTGGAAGTTTAAAGGTACGATCACCAGTAAAGTTTCCTTGTAAATCACTCCATTGGTCTCCCACATTCCCCCATAACCTGTAACCTTGCTCCACCAATTCCTCACGCATCACTGATTTGTATATCACTGCACTCAGTCCTCTGTATTCAGCTGATCTATTGATCATCATTTTAGAACAATGGTTAAAACGTTATATTTATTAATGTAGAAAATTAAATCTTCTTATATCAAGATTCAACTATACTAATTAGAATAAATTTAGTCCATTGATGTACTAACCTCATAATAAGGCGGTCATAACCAAAGAAACCTTCATTTTGAAGATTATCAATAGTGACTT
The DNA here is from genome assembly GCA_022085475.1 of Heliosperma pusillum. NCBI lineage: Eukaryota > Viridiplantae > Streptophyta > Magnoliopsida > Caryophyllales > Caryophyllaceae > Heliosperma > Heliosperma pusillum. Next base: position 45,304 of record JAIUZE010070078.1, read on the forward strand.
GAGCGAGTGTTTCTTGGTCTCTGCCGGTTACAAGCATCACTTTAAATCCAGTTGCTAATAGTCTGTTGAATAATTCCAACACAGCTGGAATTGCTGGACACTCTCCTTTCATAGCCCAACTTCTAAATTCCATTGGATTATATGGATCACACCTACCATCACCACACATCATAATTCATATACAACACCCTTAATAATAACAATAAATTATCTTTGTATAAATGTATAGTACTCCGTAGCTCGTATATTATGGTGTAGCAGAAATTATTGTGTTAGACCGTTTTATTGTGTAAAAAACAACTCACTTTTAAGCTATATTTATACACAGATTCAATATAAGTCTAAAAAAGTAAAATATTATTATTTTATCTTTAAGGCTCGACTCAAACTCTTTTATTTATTCTCAATTATCCCCCAGACTTGTCAAAATTTGAGCCTCATGCTTGCTAAAATACATGAAACACATTTAACATACTATTCATACATACATAGTACATAACACTATTCATGAATCTCAAGTTTAGTCTTGGATTTACAAAACCAACTTAAAACTAAACAAAAAACAATGCATTTTTTTACCTAAATCTGAGCTTTAAGACTTTTAAAAATCTTAGTTAATACTTAAGATTCAACTTTAGACCATGAATACCAATTTGGATCCTCTCTATTTCTTTTTCTCTATTTCTTCTCTAATACATTCATATTATATTATATACGGAGTATATCTTTTCATTCATTTACCTTTTCTTATTCAAGTTCATTTACAAACATCCGATCTATTCCGTATTTAATACGAACCACTAAAGAGAACTTGCCTCTCCATTTCTTTTGAGAAATAAAGAGGATCTTAACTCGAATAATCTTAGCCTTAGCCTTTTATGAATAGATTTTTTTTTCTTGCAATATTCTATAATTTGCTTGAGACCGTATAACTCTATAATTTACCATATTCTGCGGTTAATATTATACCTATATACCATATGTCGGATTTCTGCATTACCTTGTACTGTACTCGTGACTCTTCTATAATTGAAATAAATTAGATATCATAATGTCATTAATGTGATTATGAATAAAAATGCGATGTGTTCAGTTGAGTGATTAGGTTTGGTATACAATTATACAGATTACCCAATTCTCTCAACTCAATGACCATAGAGTGATAGAAGTGTAGAACCTATAAAATAAGTGTATGTATAGCTTGTAACATACGTACTTCATAGTATAAAATTATGAACACGTACATTCTAAACAGCTAGATGTATAATTGCTCAGTTTTTTTCATGAGATAGCTTATTTACAAATTTATTGTGGCATAAAGTTAAATAATCGTATATTTAAGTTTAATTTAATTAAACTCACCCGAAACGCCTGGTTCGATAGTAAAGGAGATTGGATAGGCAAGTGTCATCAACGTCAAGAATCCAAGCATCATAACCATCTCGAGACAAAATAACATTATCCAAATAATCAAATATTTGGTCAATAATTAAGCTTACATCCCAATTGTATTGACCACCTAACATGTAACTCTCAACGGGTCGCAAACACTGCGTAGGGATGGTTCGCCACCCCTTGATGTTGTTCGCCTCGACCGCCATCCTCCAACTAAGGCAATACCGGCTTGTCGCGTCTCCGCTAGTCTGCTTCGAATGACTTAACCCAATTCCTAACCCCTTTGAAGCAATGGCTGCTATGAATAACAAAAGCACCATTTCTTTTAGTACAAACTTTTCCATTTTTGCAATAATTATGGTCTATCACTACTTATATATGTTAATTTAACAATTAAATATGGTTTGTTTGCACGTGAAAAGGTAATGCTGAATCATGCTACTCATTTGTTTGATTATTCAAAAAATTTCCACCCAAGAATATAAAAAGACAAGAGTATTAGTTAGTGATTTGAGTGTACCTTTATATTGTTTGGTCAAATAATATATAATTTGGACCGACCACTTGTGAGGGTGGCGAATAAGGCGGATTATGATGGAAATCTAGTTTACATATACATTATTATATCATCTCAACTGGTCGGTCTTGTATATGAGACTCAAGTAGTTGGAGTTTGATAACTATAGTATTACAATGTACAATACATATAAATGCCTTAGATTATTGAGAACATATTTTTATTATGAGTAGTGTTATTTATAGATCACTAATTTGAGAAAGAAGATGACTAAAGAATGTTTTGCAGGTACCCTATCAAGTATCGTGTTCGAGGGAAGAGGAGAAAAATATCTTTGAAGACGAAGCATAGTCTAGTGCACGAATCTCCAAGATGCAATTTATCTAATTTAATTTCAAGTAGATCTTTCTCTCGTACATTTCTACGCCACGGTAAATGTGTCTTGTTGTAGATACTTTTTTGAAGCTCAGTTGACAAAGAAGAGAAAAATAATGTTAGCACAATTGCCCAGCTCTGACCGTTCCCGCAAGAAGCCTGCTTTCTCTCTTAACCCCATCCTTAGTTAGATTTCTTTTTCAAATAATGTAATAATAAATCCCGGCTCTGAGAGTTGGGTGTATACTGTGTAAAACCTTTTTTTTACCTTTGCCAAAAAAAAACATTACTAGAGAAGTTGATTGTAGATTCGTGAGTGTTTAACAACTCGGGATTTGTAGAGGACCATTTCTAAAGGTATTCGTGTGGGACATGGACATCTCAAAAAGAGTGGAGATGTTGTGCCGTAATATTTATTTTCAAAAAAAAAATATTTTATATACTAATTGTTATTGATCAATAATTACACGTTTTAACGATTCTATGAGAATTTATTATGAAAGTCTACCATATGCTTCTCTTTGATGGATGTTTTAAATCATTTCGGACAGCTACCTAAAATATTTTACATTTTACCTTAACTATTTATTTACTTGCAAATTATCATCCCACTCGTTGTTCTTAAACCGAGCTTATAAAACAAAACCTTCACAATTAGCTTATTTCTCCAAAAACTTATTTTCCATAACTACACAAGTACATATCATGAATAATCTACTCTATTAAGTCTCTTTTGTAACATTCCAGAGGGCACATAAGATTTCAACAACTTTAACATAGAAAAAGTTTTCAAAGAAATATAGAATAACTAACGAAGTTAGTAGTAATTCAAAAAATATTTCTTAAACTCCCTACAAAAAATATATTTCTCAAAGTCTTAACAAAAGATTTTACATTAATGTGTTTTGTTTTGTAATATTTTTTTCTCTTTAGAATCTCTAATTATCTCTATGAAATTTTAGGGCCCTCACCAGTACTGTCGCTCCTCTCGCTCATTGTATTAACGCCCCTTGTAAGAAGATTTCAAAGACATTAAAATTTCCTTATCGGTACGCCATCTTTGATAATGTACATAGTACTCGTGGCCTTTGTCAATCTCAAAATTATATTTAAAATAAATAAAAAAAACTATAAAATTGAAATATCTAAAATGAAATATGAACAATTATGTATACGTCTTCTTTGTGCAATCTCCTTTACCCCGGTCGATATATCTCTGGGTTTAAATCAACTTTCCAATTAGATGAGTATGGGTAGTCGCTCGAATATGTTTGATTTTAAGTTTACAACCCAGGGGCGTATCCAAGGGGGGTGCACCTGCACCCCCCTAATTTGAAATATTTACATTTTAGTTTTATTGAAAATCAAAAACTCATTAGGGGTGCAGTGGTTAGTAACTTAGTTTTTATCTTAGTGGTCACGGGTTCAAATATTATAAGTGAGCTTTTTCCATATTTATTTCATTTAGTAATAAATGTGTCTTTAATGTCATTTAATGCATAGTTTTAGACTTTAATTATCCTACATTTTCATGTTCAATTTTTATTATATTCAAATACTATGTATTTAACATAAACAAAAGTATTATGTATATATTGAGCTCCAATTTTTTGGATTTTACGACGGGATGTCTTTTACAGTAAATAATTATATACTCACGAATTTTTTTTTTTTTTTATATTTACTCGAATTTTTGAATATTTTAATTTATTTTTTTAGTTTAGTCTCAATTTTTTTTTGTATGTTTAAAATTTTCTTCCCGTTGCCGAAATCATTGTTAATTTGCACCCCCTATGTTCAAATCCTAGATACGCCACTGTTACAACCTCCAATAACATTAAAAAGATTAAATGCATGAATAATTTTTCCGCAAAAGTAATTAAGGGTGACATTCACATTTACCCTCATCTATTATATGGGAGGAGTTTTCCTACGTTTATCTATACGTGTTAATTTTCTAATTGTTTCACAAGCACAATTACTACTATATATAAAGGACTTGTCTGATGTTTTAAAGAGGCATGGAAAAAACGTAAATCTATCTTCACCCTTTTCACATAAAACATTCTCCTTTTCTCTTGGGTCAAACAAGTAAGTTTCCCCACTCATTTTATGTGCGTCCACACAAAGATAAACGTTGTGTTAAGAGGGCGACCACCATTTGGAGCATGAACACAAGAATCGGCAAAATCATAATTTAGGGCGACCACCAAGACGCAACAATTTAACAAGATTTTCTCTATTCAATTTTTGTTGTGGTAAAAAATATTATTTCCAACAATAAAAAAGTCGATATATTTTTCGTAATCAGACACCAGCTATATCAAATATTTATTTTTTTGATGCAAATTTAAGTATGATTAATAAGGCCCATGACCAACCAATACATCAACCTTTACAAATCAAGTGTAATCAACCAAGTAAGTGACATTACAAACATAGTTGATCATCAATCTAAATTACAATAACTCCTTAGTCCTACACAAATTAATCTCCTCCTATTTTAATTTCCCTAGCTCCAAGTGCATCAATCGTAGCTTAACCTGACTTCTGATTTCTTGGATTAGCTTATCAGGCATGATAACATAGAAATCCACCCTGCATTTGTTCCTATTCATCCAAATACCATAGTAAACTGCAACCACGCGAGACTAGTAAACCTTCCTGATAAAACCAGTAGGCTTCCTCATTCTGATCAGTGCTGATGGTGTATGACCCCCTCTAGGAATTATCTGAGTCCATTCATTCAGGTATTCATAGCATTTTTTTTGCATAATAGCATTGCTGAAAGAGATGATGATGATCTTCAATAGTAGTCGTCTCACATAAATAGCAATTGGTGCTTCCCACAAAACCCATTCTCTGAATTCTATCAAGAGTTAGTAATCTTTCTCTGTTTGCTAGCCAGAAGATGAAGTTATGCTTTGGTATATTCAGTCTATTCCATACAGTACAACACCAGGGAAGTCTTGTGTCTGTATTACCTGTCAGCCAGTTATACCCTTTCATATAGTATATTCATCCCCATCTTCCTGCCATTTCCCTGCTATAAACCCAGCTTTGGGAGATTTCTTGACTACACAAATCTTCCTCCAAGCCCACAAAGTCGAGCTACTAGGCACATAAGTGAGCCAATTCCTCGCTTTCAGATAGATCTTATCTACCCATTTTATCCATAGATGGTCTTTCTTTAGAAGAATCCACCAAGCAAGCTTACCCACAACAACAACATTCCAAATTTTGCTATCAAAAATACCCAAGCCACCACTCTCTTTACTCTTACAGAGGATATTTCAGGACACAAGAGGTGTCTTAGTGGAGGTGTCCTCCCTTTCCCAGAGAAAATTCCTACATAGCGCCTTTAATTTATCAAGAACCCCCATAGGAAGAATAAAGATTTGTGCCCAATAAGTTTGAATAGTACTCAACACAGATTTCACCAAGGTTAATCTACCAGTATAAGAAATTTTTCACTTATTCCAACCTTTTATTCTAACAGTCATCTTTTCTACCAACACATTACAATCATTCTTGGACAACCTTTTATGGGATATATTCACTCCAAGATACTTAAAAGGTAGACTTCCCCTTGTAAAACTAATATTAGCCAGAATGAAATCCTTAGTCTCCTTATCCACCCCTTTGATAATCAAATCAGACTTATCGTTATTAATTTGTAATCAAGAAGCCTTGGAGAAACTACTGAACCCCTCAACAATCATAAAAATAGACTTAATCTCTCCCTTACGAAATATGATTAAGTCATCATCAAACATCAAATGGTTGAGCTTAAGACCTTTACATAGGTGATGAAACTTAAAACCAGACATGTTACCAATCACATTTAGAATTCTACTCAGGTACTCCATATAAAGGGTAAAGAGAAGAGGGGAGAGAGGATCCCCTTGCCTCAGACCTCTCTTCCCCTGGAAATAGCCATGAGAGACACCATTTAACACAATAGAATAAGAGGTAGTAGTAATACACTGATGTATCATTTGCATAAAACTATTAGGAAAATTCAGACTCTTAAGAACTCTCATAACAAAAACCCATTCAATAGAGTCATAAGCTTTCCTTAGATCCACCTTGATCAGATATCTAGGTGAAGAAAATTTCCTATTATAGAGCCTTACCAAATCCTGACTTATAAGAATATTCCCCATGATACTCCTTCTTTTGATGAAGGCAGATTGGAAAGGATTGCAATACCAGGGAGAACTTTAGAGAGTCTATTACACAACAATTTAGAGATGATTTTAAAAAGTGTATTGCAACATGCTATAGGTTTGAAATCTTTAATAGTCAATGGATTCTTCTTCTTAGGTATCATCACCACATTAGTAGCATTAAGTTGTTTTAGCATCTTACCTGAGCTGAAGAAATCTCTGACTGCCATACGGACATCCTCACGAATGATCTCCCAGCTAGACTTAAAGAAGCAACTAGAATATCCATCCGGGCCAGGACTCTTCTCCTCATGTATAGAAACCACAATCTTCTTAATTTCATATTTAGAGGGAATAAGACAAAGACCATCCCAATCCTCCTGCACAATTCTAGGTTCTTCCCTCATGATATTAGGAAAGAAATCAGAATTAGCACCACAGGATCCCAATAAATCCTGATAATACTCCTCAAAAGCTTTCTGGATGTCCTGTGGTTTATCATATGTATCTCCATTCATGCTCTCAATTCTGAACACCTTATTATGGATTTGCCTGTGTTTAATAAGTTTTTGGAACATAACAGTATTGGTATCTCCATCCTTGGCACATTGACATTTAGCCTTTTGCCTTAGATAATCCTCTTTTTCCTTTGCAAGCATTTTATAGCTGACCCTAGTTTGGAGCTCCTTGTCCATGAGATCAAAGTTATAAGGATCATGTTGAAGTTCTTTCTGACAGCTCACCATCATTTCATATGCCACATCAGCATTCCTCTCTATATTAGAGCACAACTCCTTATTCAAGACTTTGAGCAGAGGCTTAAGCTGTTTCATTTTAGAACTACTTTAAACATTGGGGATCCCACAATATATTTAGACCAGCCTAATCTCACTACCTCTTGATAATCAGCTACCTTACTCCACATGTTAAAAAATTTGAATGGCTTTTTGTTAATAGGAATCAGACCTCCCTTCTCAATCAAACAAGGACAATGATCATAATCTCCCTCGGGACCATAATAGGCATATGCATTAGGTCTAAAACTAAGCCAACCATCATTAACCAGATACCTGTCAATCCTACTAAACACTCGAGTCCCACTAGGTTGTTTGTTGTTCCAGGTGAAGAATGCCCCCAAAGTCTTTATATCATTCAGATCACACTTATTAATAACATTCTGTAAAGGCACTGTCTTACTGTCTCAGAGTCCTTAACATGCAGTCCAATATTCTCACTAGCATTTAACACATTATTAAAGTCCCCTAAAGTGATCCAATACTCCATAAGATTTTTTCTAATTAAATCATTCCATATGGGAACTCTCTCCTCAACTTTGTTAAATCCATACACAAAAGTAGTATAAAAGTTCATATTATCACTCAGCTGCTTAACCCTGAGGTGAATATGTTGAGATGACATCTCCAACGGATCCACATTAACCCTTTGATGCTTCCATAAAACCTCAATTCTGCCTCCATCATGATAATTGTAATTAGTAATATAAGACCAACCACTACACACATTGTCAAGTACTTTATTTAGAGACAAGGATTTCACCCTTGTCTGAAGGAGCTCAAATATCTCCATATCAGTCGGATGAAGATACCATTTAATATATTTTTGTTTAAGCTCATTATTTAGGCCCCTAATGTTTCATACTCCAATTCTAGTCATGGTGAGATGGAGGATTCCCATCTCCACCTCCTTTATCAAGCATTGCAGATCCTTTCCCCAATGCACTATTAAATTGCAACACAAAGCCACTTTGTTGTCCATCAGGTATCCTAGTCTCATGCCTACTGAGTCGAGTAATAACCCTAGCAGGAGTGAATAAGAAGCCATAATTCAGAGTTACAGGAGTATTAGCTGGGGGTAGATAACTCAGAACCACCAACCTTATCCTTCTCCTTTATTATAGTCATGTGTTCACTTATGACACCTAAACTCTTATACAACCTTGGAAACTCATTCTGATCGATAACCTGCACATGAGCTTTCTTCCTTTTCCATACTTGTTTCTGAGGCCCTGGCACTTGAACTGGTTTGGAAGGTACATGTGTCCTATACTTCCTGCAGACCTCCAAAATATGTCCCATACCTTTGAAATTGTGACAAGTAATTGGGACCCAATCATATCAAACATTTTGGTTACGTCTAAAATTGAAAAATTTGATGGGAAGGATTATAAACGGTGGGGTTTTCAAATACGTTTTTATCTTGAATAAATTGATGTTGCTTATGTACATTATGATAAAAATGAGAATGAGTCAAATATATCTGATCCAGAAAACTTTAAGAATACAATCGATCGGGCCTTAGCCGTCATGCCATTCCAAAACAATTAAACTTAACTAACGTAGCAAGAGAAGTCGAGGTAGAAATCCACACGGACACTGATTGTTCAAGTTGTTATTGAAAAGCCTAATTTTAGTTATTATGCAAGTCACAAATAACTTCGACTTCGGTTGATTAACTTACTTTGAGTGATATACTCGGCGTATCGTCGTCAAACACGTCAAACAATACTCCAATTAATAAAGTCGGGCATGACTAGAGTAAAAAAACTCCACCCATTGGGATAGAACATGAGAGTGACAACGACCTTCCAGTAACATGGTCATATGATCAATCCAGTTGAAACCATTTTGGATGTCAACTAACAACATAGACATACCCACATCACCATCACGAGCGTCAATGAACCGATTCAAGGCATGCAAAATAGCCTCTCCTCTACCGGATACCTCGACCCCAAAATGAAGACCTGTAAAATAACCAAATAGAGAATGACCGACTTAACAAGCACCAACCTTACAGACAAGACACCTTCAAACAAGTCAACAACAATAGGGCGTATACCACCACCTAGTTTAACAAGCGGCGTGAGCGGAGCACTAGCAATGTAGTCACCTAGTGCTGCAGCTTCTGAAGAGTCTATTGATCCCAAATACTCAAGAGGGGGGGGGGGGGGGCTGAATTGAGTATAAATAAAGTATGTCCACTTTTTCGATTGTCCGTATAAGCGTGTAGTAGTAATACGTGCTTTGAATTTATTAATTAAATTCAACCGAACTAATTACTTGTAGCGTGTGAAACAAGGAAAGAATTCAAGACAAAATAAAGAAAATTAATGAGACATGATTTTTGAAGTGGTTTTACTAATCAATAGATATTTATTACTTAAACTTATAAGTTGTTTTACTAATCAATAGAGAAATCATAATAATATTCAAATTAAATAAATTAACCTTAATCTACTATAAATATTTTTCATTAAAAAAAATTATTAAAAAATTATGTTCAAAACCTTTTAGAAATTATAAAACAGCCGCCCTATTTTCGCAGCTCCAAAGTTATAGTAAAATAACCTATAACTTTGAGCTTTGATGATCGGTTCGTCGTCAAAACAAACATAAAAAATAACCCAATAAAAGTAGTATAAAGGGGTCGAAATCCACGAGGATGGTGGGGTCAACTACTAGTTCGATTGAATCCTATTCTAGCCTAAAATATGACGGATTAGGAAGTTAACTAAAAACTAGGAAAAACAAGCAATTGCTAAGTAATAAAGATGAAAACAATTAAGGGAAAGACTAGGGTGAAGGGTTCACCTTAGGGGGATTTAATGGGTTAGTCGGGTAACTAGCGAGAGGGGTAAATAATTCGAGTAAAATCGATTGCTAATGTCTCAACAATCGATAATCATCAACAAAGCCATCGCATTTGTCTCAAATCACCCATATAAACACTTAGTCTAATCGTCTCTACCACCGTCGCTTAAGAGAAGATCAAACCATGCTTGATAAAATGGCAACTTTCGTTCACACATTTCATCAAACACTTGGTGTTCATATGGGCAATACCCAAATCATTTACCACAAACTTACTAATTAACCAACCTAATACCCCACATGATCCTCCCTTAGGCTCCCCCTAAACCCTAGAGGAGAATCTACTCACACATGGTAAAGGGAATCAAAGCACTAAAGGGAAGGGGGAGTTCAATCAACATTATGCTATGAGAAGAATAAAGATAACAATCAAAGATGAACTATAAACTAGAAATGGAAATTAATTGCATAAACAATAAAAAAGATGAGAGATTTTATACCAAACAAAACTTATATTGATGAGTAGGGGGAATGTCTTCACCCAAGTCTTCAATACAAACCCCAAAAAATGAAATGAAAGACTAGATTCAACAACTTGAAATGAGAAACTAAACTAGATTAGGGAAATATTAGGAGAGTAATTAGGGATTAATTTAGGTTACAAATTTCTAGGGTTTTGTGCTAAAAGGAATGTAAAAGCTGAGTGCTTACAAAATAATGGGGGGGTATATATAGGTATCTCGAAATTAAGGAAGAAATTAGAAGAAGAGGCGGATTTTGCGATGTTGCGTTCCCGGCCGGTCGACCGGCCGCCGGGCCTCTGACCGGCCTGGAGCACATCAGTGACTTCAGGAACTCCGTCTTCAAAATCCTCAAAATTTCACTAAGTATGGAAAATGAGGGTCTGGGCCGGTCGACCGGCCGCCGGTCCCCCACCGGCCTGGAGCACCATTTGACTCTCTATGGCTTTCTGATGTAGGTGTAGGCCGGGTAGTCGACCGGCCGCCGGTAGGCCGGCCGGCGCTACCTGGGCCTTTTCTTCACTTTTTCAGCTTCTTTCATTTGTAGAGTGGTGGTCTGGGCCGGTGGGCCGGCCGCCGGTCTGGGGACCGGCCTGGGCCACCTGATGACTAAATTCTTCACTTCTTCATCTCATCTTCGAATCCCGACTCATGCAGAACCCTATTGCTCCGATTTCTTCATTTCCGCCATAATTCCTACAAATTAAGACCGATAATCATAGCACGGGAAAACGGGAAGCAAAATGCAATCAAGGGCACGCAAATCCGTGTAAACGGACCAAAATGGGGACGAAAACAAGGGAAAAACGTGACTAATTAAATGCTTATCAAAATTCCCCACACTTAAGACTTACTCGTCCCCGAGTAAGTAAACAAAATTCGAGACCCATAAGTACCCTTATTCAATACTACACTAATACTAAGGCTACAACCTAAACTATTTATAATATCCGACGGTAGGCAATTAACGGGCCTCCTCCGTCCCTTCAACTCACAACGAGATACTCATGAGGTAGAGTACTTCCTTGCAAGGCAAGTAGGGGCTTGCTCAAAATTTCGACGCATCCAAATGAAAAACACGTAAGAACACGACAAAGATGCATCTAACAAAAGAAAAATCACATGCCTCATCCATGTGACGGAAATATCTAAAAGGAAAACCGTTTAAATAATGCATGATCCTTGTAAGCCACTAATATCATAAAGCATGGAAAAATATTCGCCTCCAAGCGGTGCAAGTCTAATGAAAATTTCGAACCCCGTCTACTATTTGCTTGGCCAAAAGCGATAAAATGGAAGATGGAAATGAAATCCTCGTGACGTTATTAAGCACAATAGCATATAGAATTCACGTTTCTCAAATAAATGAGACACAAGGGTCGTCCCGTCTCACTATGCAACTTCAAAGGTAAATGATTCAAGAAGGATAAAAGGAAATTGAGATTTGAGTCCAAGTGCTTGCAAAACTTTTCATTTCACACTTTGCTTTCTTTTTCTTTTTCTTTCTTTTTGATTTGCATTTTGGTTTGCAATTTTTGGCATGAAAGCACACGGTTTCCGTCAAGGACATGCGGTCGGAACCAACAATAGGGGTATCCCCACCGTAGTGGCATCGAAAGGGGGCCTAGATATGGGCCCACTAGAATCCCTAGAAGTTCCGTTTTGCACTTCCTCGACGAAAACGAGAAAAGATGATAATTGACTCAATATTTTCAGCTTGATTGATTTGTTTCCTTTTTTGATCAAAAGTGGAAGAACAATGAATCATGGTTGGTTGCATAGCAAGAACGGTCACCTAAGAATCCTTTCTACTATCGGAATATTCACATCAATCGAGGTTGTCGAGGTGGAATAAGCGCAAACTCGTGACTCGGCATTAGTAGACGGGTTAAAACTCACTAAAAATGCACAACCCAGGGCGTCTAAAATTCCACGATTAAGATGAACACTTTATGAATAAAAAAGTAGCAAAAAGGGACTATGCACATTCAACAAGTTTTCCAAAAAGACAATTATTAAAACATTTTTCTAAATGCAACTATATGCCATGATGCAATCTAGCATATATACAACTTAAATGCACATGCTCTAACCGACTATATGACACATAAGCTAATGCTATCTCCTAACAGCACACAAGTGGCACACACGCCAATCAACAAAATTCACACCATCGTCATCAACACATCCCGTCCTCAAGTAAGAAGGAAAGGAGATAAGGGAGAAGAGAAATAGGAAAGATCTCACCAAAGCGTCTTCATTTTCCCTTTTTCGTGCCTCATATGATGTGGGGCGCACCTATGGATGGAGATAAAAAGAAACACACGGCAATATATACAAAATAAACTATATACAAACTAATCTAAACATATATTTTTTTTGGAAAATTTTCAAATTTTTCGATTTTTAGGCATTTTTCAACTTTTTTCAAAAATCAACGATATATACAAAAGAAATAAAATCCTCCCCACACTTAAGTCTTACTCGTCCCCGAGTAAGTGACTCAAATATGAAAGGAGAGAAAAAAAGAAAAGGAAAAACAAAACAAATTTTTTTGGGTTTTTAAATATTTTGAAAAATAAGAACTTGTTTTTGGGGTTTTTGATTTTTGCTGAAAATTCACAATATGAACAATATATACAAGAGGGTTAACTAAATGCAAAATGACTAATTCTAAATGGAATGCATGAACTAAATAAAATTCCTAAAGCTAAATGCTAAATGAAATAATACAAGTGCATGATCTAAGTAAATGCAAACTAAACTATATGCTAATCTAGAGTCCCGTTGTGGTGGTAAGGTGCATAAATGCAAGCCGCTCATGGGGGTACCTCCCACAAGAAAGTCTAGTGTGCCATATCGGAGTCTCGTCGTGGCGGTAAAATGCATAAATGCACGCCCCTCATGGGGGTACCAACCACGGGAAAGTCTAAAAATGACACCAAACAAAATGCAACTACGCTATATGGATGCAAGGCTAATATGTGATGATATGTTACAAAATTAAATTCTAATGCAAGCCTAAATGGATGCAACTAAATGGATGACTAAGCTAAGATATAATACAACTATCTAAATGCATGCGAAAATATAAATATGATGAAGATTTGGATTAAAAGGGATCATACTCATGGGTTTCCGGCCTCAAGTGTATCCAGTGAAATCAGAGGATGTAGTATCAAATTGGCCATGACTGGCCTCAGCAAAAGACGCAATCCAATAACCCAATAAACAAACATCAAAAATAACCCAATAAAAGTAGTATAAAGGGGTCGAAATCCACGAGGATGGTGGGGTCAACTACTAGTTCGATTGAATCCTATTCTAGCCTAAAATATGACGGATTGGGAAGTTAACTAAAAACTAGGAAAAACAAGCAATTGCTAAGTAATAAAGATGAAAACAATTAAGGGAAAGACTAGGGTGAAGGGTTCACCTTAGGGTGATTTAATGGGTTAGTCGGGTAACTAGCGAGAGGGGTAAATAATTCGAGTAAAATCGATTGCTAATGTCTCAACAATCGATAATCATCAACAAAGCCATCGCATTTGTCTCAAATCACCCATATAAACACTTAGTCTAATCGTCTCTACCACCGTCGCTTAAGAGAAAATCAAACCATGCTTGATAAAATGGCAACTTTCGTTCACACATTTCATCAAACACTTGGTGTTCATATGAGCAATACCCAAATTATTTACCACAAACTTACTAATTAACCAACCTAATACCCCACATAATCCTCCCTTAGGCTCCCCATAAACCCTAGAGGAAGACTACTCACACATACTAACGATAATCAAAGCACTAAAGGGAAGGAGGAGTTCAATAAACATCATGCTATGAGATTGAATAATAATAACAATCAAAGGATGAACAATAAACTAGAAATGTAATTAAATTGCATAAACAATAAAAAGATGAGAATTTTAATACCAACAAGCTTGTATATAAAGAAGAGGGAGAATGTCTTTACCCTTAGAATCCTCAATACAAACCCAAAACTGAAATGAAAGACTAGATCTAGCAACTTGAAATGAGAAACTAAGCTTAATTAGGGAATGATTAGGAGAGTAATTAGGGACTAATTTAGGTTACAAATTTCTAGGGTTTTGTGCTAAGAGGAATGTAAAAACTGCTTACAAAATAATAGGGGGGGTATATATATAGGTATCTCGAAATTAAGGAAGAAATTAGAAGAAGAGGGCGAATTTTCAGTCTTGTGTTCCCGGCCGGTCGACCGGCCGCCGGCCCTCTGACCGGCCTGGAGCACATCAGTAGCTTCAGTGACTTCGCCTTCAAAAATCTCAAAATTTCACTAAGTATGGGAAATTGGGGGTCTGGGCCGGTCAACCGGCCGCCGGTCCCCCACCGGCCTGGAGCACCATTTGACTCTCAATGGCTTTCTGATGTAGGTGTAGGCCGGGTAGTCGACCGGCCGCCGGTAGGCCGGGTAGTCGACCGGCCGCCGGTAGGCCGGCCGGCGCTACCTGGGCCTTTTCTTCACTTTTTCAGCTTCTTTCATTTGTAGAGTGGTGGTCTGGGCCGGTGGGCCGGCCGCCGGTCTGGGGACCGGCCTGGGCCACCTGATGACTAAATTCTTCACTTCTTCATCTCATCTTCGAATCCCGACTCATGCAGAACCCTATTGCTCCGATTTCTTCATTTCCGCCATAATTCCTACAAATTAAGACCGATAATCATAGCACGGGAAAACGGGAAGCAAAATGCAATCAAGGGCACGCAAATCCGTGTAAACGGACCAAAATGGGGACGAAAACAAGGGAAAAACGTGACTAATTAAATGCTTATCAAGCTTCGTAAGTACGGTTATAGTTAAACTGCTATAAATATACTTCCCAACATTACTAAAGAGAAGTACTATTATTGGACGATGACCTATACTATCAAATCTTCATGGAGATTTTAAGTATGTTGATCATCACTTCATTCAATTCTTGAGCTCCTCATCTTCAGCTCCACAAGCCTTTTTAAGACTTTGTCTTTGATCTTGAGCTTGATAGTCACCAAAGTTATAGTAGAAACACCAATAACTTTGCTTCATTATTTCCAAAGTTATAGTACCATAACCTATAACTTTACTGCATCTTTGCTTCACAAATCATCAAGGTTATAGCTAAACTAGCTATAGCTTCAGGTGCCAAACCATGCTTAATCTAACCAAGACTAAACAAACAATTACAAGCACAAGCATATATATATATATATATATATATATAGAGTCAGGTTCAGGTAAGTCCAGTTTTTTTTATGAGTCCCTAAGTCCTAATTTGGACCATTAGATCTAACCAAATGAATGGTCAAGATTATATCAAAAAACTGAGGGCTAATATAAAAACTCCCAAACCATAATCACTTTCTCAAAACCTATCCATTTTTTCCACTCAC
>JAIUZE010070079.1:0-21188 GCA_022085475.1 Heliosperma pusillum
GTTTTCTAGGCTAGTAATTGTATTTAGATTATGGTTAGTATGTTTAGGACTTGTGTTGTTGTTATTGGTTGTTGTTAGTTGTTAATTGATATGAGAATTGATGGTTTGTGATGATAAATGAGGATTTTTGGTTGATAACTTGTTGGGATTTGATTGTGCCTGAATCCCGTGTGGGACGCTGGCTGCGTCGTGGGACGCAGGCTACGTCGTGGTGGCGCATGCTGCGTTATGCGCGGCCGACTGCAGTTTTCCCGCACTGACCCTTTTTTGTAAAATGATCATATCTCATTCGTTACTTGCTTGTTTTGAGCTTGTGACATCCCGTTGGAACCGTAAGAGAATAAGCTATCACCTCCATTTAGAATTTCTGCATTTGCATGTCTAGACTTCTAGTTATGAGCGTTTGAAGTGGACCCTTGTTTTAGTTGGTTTCCAAACAACGTTGTTTTGGAGAGGTGATCAATGTTTTTATTCATTATGCTTCATAAACTTGTTCTAATGCTTATTTATCATGTATTGATTCATTTTTATCATAGTTAAGTTTATATAATTCTATATTCTCATGTTTTGTGACGGTTTTTTGTATGTCCCACTTTGAGTCGTTTTTTACAAATGATACGGTTTGAGAACTATTTTGTTATGTGCTTTGCACTCTCATTCCCTTGGCTACCTCCACGTTCGTAAGGCTGGAATGTCGGAACGGGGAGGTATCCTGCTGCTTAAATGCATGTGTTAGTGGGCATACGACGACGTTGTTGGGAGAGGAACGCTATGCGTTGATCGACCCGGCCGTCAAATGTTGTGTACTTGCGAGATGGTGTTATTTTCATGTCGCGTACCGCTTGTTATGAGGCTTGTGCTCTTTTTCGCCTCTTTCGTGAATTGTTCTACCGAATTTGGGGTACTCGGCTTCTTTGTATGACCGAGTCTTGCATGCGAAACGTTTATCGCATGTCGAACCGGAAAATGTGATTTCGGGATTCTGGCCAGATTTAGACTAGGACCGGGTATTTATATCGTCGTTCTACCAGGAGGAAATTAGTCCACATATACGAAAGTGAATTGAATCGGGTGTATGCGTTCATGGAACTGTCTTATCTCGTTGATGCCTTTTTAATCATCTTGACTGTACACGGTGCTAGTGCGTTTCATTTATCCGTGAGAGTTGTCGTCGTTGTGTCGTCGTCTTTGAATGCCGTGATTTCATGTTTTTATTCCCATGGTCATGTGCATGATTTGGCATCGTCAATGTTGTTGTACTTTTGACTGGGTGATTACATGATTGATTATTCATGGTCATACCATGACTTGGCATGGTTTGTTTGTCGATTCTCAATCTTATCAAACTTATACCGCTAACGGTGAGATGCAAGCCCTAGTGAGCGTATTCGGTTTCCTAAGAGTGTCTTTCCCGAGTCTTTGAATAACATGATGGGTTCGGATTTGTACCTCTTATGCTCTTATCAATATATATTGAATTGCCTATCTATCCTTATCGTATCTCACATGTATATCTATATATGCATGATTTTACTTTTGTATTTCCTTCTATTTACGTTTAATGTGATATGGCTGGGAGAACCCGGAGTTACTCCCCACTGACTGTGGCGTTCATGTTTTTCATGGATGAACAGGTTGCTTGCATGGATGGCTTTTTGCTATGATATTTTGGGTTCGGGTGTGAGCTAGCGTGCCAGTTGTCCCTGTATTAAAACCCCTCTAGACGATTTTAGCTTGTTTGCTAAACACTTTTACTTGTTAACATTTTGGAGAGACTTCGTCTCTTGATGTAGTATAATTCGTACTTTAGTTTGTAATATTTGACACTCCTCGTATTCGTTCCTTGCATGTATAAAAGTTTTTAAAACTTCATATTTCCGCTATATAATTCACATGCTTGTTTGTTTTATATTTCCGCATTCGCGAGGGTTGTCACAGTTGGTATCAGAGCTTTATCTCTCCCGACGCACACACGTGAACCCTAAACTTAAACTACTTGACCTTGAAATAATAAATGAGAGATGGGTAGAAATTAAGGACTTTACTTGGTAGTCTTTGGTATACTTGATGTTTGTTAGGTTCTAACTTGTTTGTTGATTGTGTTGAGTGATGTTATGTTTGTTTGTATCTACCGTCTTGAGGTGGATCATATGTTACCTAGAAAAAGTATCCTTTACCGAATATTGAAGATTGACAAGTTTAATTAAAGTTTATTTCTTCCTCATCTATGAATTCTCTCATCCTTATTGTATTATGCTCTCTTCCTTCTGTCTAGGTGCTTCTTTCTCTTCCATCTTGTTTGCCTCTTGGAAGTTACTCTTGATAGTTTCCTCCATCTTACCATTAGTATCCTTACCTTCCTCATGTAACATTTTTATGGATGTCATACCCATTTGTTTGAGGTATATTATACTTGGTCGGAAGGACTTTGAATTTTGTGGAATATTAGTGTTTGATTAGAATGAATTTTTTGTTTTGAGGAAAATGGTGTAGATCTAAATTCACCCTATATTGATGATTGGTTGTAACTCTAAGGAAAGGTAGTAAATAAGTTTGATGATTTTAATGCTTGATGCTTGTCATGTCTTGTGTGTAAATAGTTCATGATATTCGATGGTGTAAGGTTAAATGAGTTGGCTATGACTTCTTAACTCCATTAGTAATTTAGTCTTTTGGACTTAGAAGTTTAGTATTGTTTTGAAGACCATGCTTATGATAGGTCTAATTGGTGTAAATAAGAAGTTTTGAATGATATCTTAAGGTGCGAATTGCTTTTGAGATTTAGTGACGTCTTGTGGTTTCCTTTTGTGTGTTTGTGAGTATAGGCTTGGTGGAAAAGCTTTTGACTATAGTTCTTGGATTTAAAGATATGATCTTATATTATGGTATCGGAGACTCGTTTGAAGTAGTAAGGTTTCGTTGTAAGTTGAACCATATTACTTGAGGATTATAGATATGAGCGATATTCGATGATGTGAGCTATGATGGAAATACCTTGGGACGTTAATGATGATGTTTGACTTGAGGTTGTACTTTGTTAATAATGAACTCGTGGGCTATATGATGTTGATAATGACGTTTTGTTCGGTGTTCTACCTTGTGGCCGTAGGAGTTGAAAAGAGATTAGTATGGAGAATTCCTTATTGGTTCTTCGTTTTTGAAACCTTTGGGAATGTGTCAAATTATGGAGCTGAGAGAATGTTATTATGCTTGAGTTGCAATTCCGCAATTGGGAATCTGTGTTATATGAAAGGGCGGATGAATTGGGTTGTAATCGATTTGTTAAATCTAGGTGTACCTTACTTTGATGATTGTGATACGATGGTCCCTTGTAAGAGACCTTTGTTATTGAGATGATTTGCTTTGCTATCGCCCTGAGTTTGAAAAGGGAATTTTGTGGATTAAACCTTAAACCTTTTTCTCGTGCCATTATCTCTTTCCATTTCCTTTCATGCAAGTTCCTACTAAGCCCGATTCCTAGGAAATTGTTTTCTCTTATCTTTTCCTTTGTTTGGCTACCTTCATAGCTATATCTATCCAATATCTAGCTTTTGGCTCCCTGCCTCTAGCGTTCCTCTAATTTTTGTCCGATCTTATAGCGTTCGTGTTTCCCTCGAAATCTCCTATCGTTTCCAATGTCATGGTGTCATTGTCTTTCCTCTGGTGAGATGATTAGGTTGTTAGCTAGCTTCGTGTTGATTTTGATCATGAATAGGATTAGGATTTAAACCTTAGGATGAATCTGGGGTGGTTATTGTACTCTCTTGGTGGCTTCATTTTATTGAGCTGCTATGTTGTAGTGCAGTTGGGGAAGAATCAAGTGAGCGACGGTGATATTCGTTGTTGTTGAGTATTATATCGGTTGCTTAGGATATCATTTGGGAATTAGATGTCTCTAATTGGTGGATTCTAAAAGAGACTTTGCTTTAGGGTAATTGAGTTGGTACCCAAAGTTTGAGGAGTTTTGTCATAAATGAAAATCGATTCATTTTTTCTTTTAGATGATCTAAATGATTTGAATGGTTGTCTGATTTCCAAGTGATTGGTCATTTGTGGTTTGGAATTGGTAATTCTCTTTTACTCTTAAGGAATCGTAGTTCGAGATTGAGAAATGTTCGTTGCAAGCTTTGGATAATGAATGCTCAGTTGTTATGGATTATAGAGTTAGAATGGTGAACCCATTTATCTTGAGGATTAGTAACCACCATAGTTTGCTAATGTGACTATTTATATTTGACGCTTCGAGCGTAGTAATGATCGAATTAAGGATGTTATGGCGTATTAAAGAATCTTTATAACCGATAATGGATTGTGGATTTTTCCTTGTCGTGAGACTTTGGATGAGGCTAGTTGGATCCTAGATGATTATGTTTTGTTGCGTGGTTTGTGTTTTGACTTTCGAGGATGAGAAAGTTCATTTTAAATTTAGGATAATGAGTTTGAAGTAAATTGGATTAAAGGATTTCATGGTAAGTCTCTTTACCTTGTGGTTGTTAGCGATCATGTTTCCATAGATATAAATACTTTGTTGGTGGTTTCTAGTAAAAGTTTTGATGAAACTAAGAAGATTAGAGTATGTAATGAATCTTTCATGTGGATTGCTAGTTGTGGAGTCTACCGGGCCGATGGACCTTAGTAGATTCTAATTGGATTCGAATAATTGGGATTTGTTATTCGAAGTTTCGTGATTATGGAATATTTTTGTAGGATTTCTGATGATTGAAAATGATGAGTTGCAAATTAGGTAAATTGCATTCTCTTGAGGATTTGGTTTATTAGTAGATTTAGTTCTATCGAGTTCTTGTAGATCTTCCTGCCGACTTCATCGTGAATCTTCCTATCTCTAAGAGTTCGATTTGTTTCGTTTTTGCGTGTTTTGTATATATTTTGTTACCCTGAATTGTGTGTGAATTGTACGAGTCGCTCTATGTACGTGTAATGTGTTCTTATTTTGATTTTATCTTTGAGAAAAACTTCGAATTTTCATATTGTATTTCTATTTTAATTTTTCAAAGAAGTCTAAAGATGGATTGTGTACCCTCTTTTTGGAGAAAATAGATTTCTTTTGCTTTTATACCTGGATTTTGCGTTTAGTTGGATGTTTGGACTTGTTATTGGAGACGTCTGGTGACTAGTTATGCACTCACTAACGTTTGTTTTGAATTTCGATTTCACTATTTCGACTTTAATTTGATTTGGATAATTTGAGTTCTCGTTCGCGACGGGCACTCTTGAGATCCGTAAGTAAAGTTTCACACTTATGAAAATTCTCCTTAAAACGTTTTCGAGATGAATCTCGTTTCATAGATGTTTCCCTTGTAAGAGTTTTCGTATTAATTTTGAAAACCAATTCTTGTCCTTGATACTTTTGTTTTCTACTCTCAAGTTTCGAGGACGAAACTTTTTAAAAGGTGGGGTGATTGTAACACCTGCAAATGTACCCTATTTTAAATAGTAAAAATATTTTACGGATACTTTTCAGCGAATTTTAGTTTTAATTTGGAATTTAATTTTCCGAGTCGAATTTACAATTTCCGAGTTCGTATTTGGATTTTCCGCGAGATTTCATGTAAATCCCGTCTTAAGCCGTCTTTGACTTTTATTGACTTTTCCACTCACTTTTCATATACCCCCTTCTAAACCCTAACTCCCTCACACAAACACAACACAACTCATTTCTTTCTTCATCACTAAGAAACCAAAGAAAACCTTGCCTCCATTTTTGATCCAAGCTTAGATTCGTCATATCTCTTTCGTTTCTCGCTCAAATTCACGTAAGTTCGTCTTATTCTTCCCCTCTCATCTTCTTCTATCCGTATTGGTAATAAAATTACCGTCTTTCTCGCTTTTTAAATTATCCGTGTTTCTCAAGGTTAATGATATTCATCTTTTATTATCTAATTGTATGTAGGTGGAGACTAGGAAGGTTTAGAAATCAATTAAAGACGCGTAAAGGTAACGGTGAAGGGTTACTCGATATCATTTACGTGTTTTATGTGTTTTCTAGGCTAGTAATCGTATTTAGATTATGGTTAGTATGTTTAGGACTTGTGTTGTTGATGTTGGTTGTTGTTAGTTGTTAATTGATATGAGAATTGATGGTTTGTGATGATAAATGAGAATTTTTGGTTGATAACTTGTTGGGATTTGATTGTGCCTGAATCCCGTGTGGGACGCTGGCTGCGTCGTGGTGGCGCAGGCTGCGTTATACACGGCCGACTGCAGTTTTCCTACACTGACCCCTTTTCGTAAAATGATCATATCTCCTTCGTTACTTGCTTGTTTTGAGCTTGTGACATCCCGTTGGAACCGTAAGAGAATAAGCTATCACCTCCATTTGGAATTTCTGCATTTGCATGTCTAGATTTCTAGTTATGAGCGTTTGAAGTGAACCCTTGTTTTAGTTGGTTTCCAAACAACGTTGTTTTGGAGAGGTGATCAATGTTTTTATTCATTATGCTTCATAAACTTGTTCTAATGCTTATTTATCATGTATTGATTCATTTTTATCATAGTTAAGTTTATATAATTCTATATTCTCATGTTTTGTGACGGTTTTTGGTATGTCCCACTTTGAGTCGGTTTTTACAAATGATACGGTTTGAGCACTATTTTGTTATGTGCTTTGTACTCTCATTCCCTTGGCTACCTCCACGTTCGTTCCGAGTCAAAGGGAACAAGTTTCAAGTCATTCCGAGCTCATATGCACAAGTTGCGACGGTTTTGCTATTCGTCGACGAAAGTCGTCTCAAACCTCATGCTCCAACCCTTAACCCTTGGGGACATGATCAAGCTCAAATAGGGGAGGAAATGAGGCCCAAGAGGTGTTAGTTACGTCCCCGTTCGAATCTAAAGTCAATGGAGTCAAGGTAGATCAAGTCACGTACCAAGGGAAGATCAAACGAAAGTCAAAGTTCTGAACAGACCAAAACCCCGATCGGGGTTCCAAAAACCCGATCGGGTTTATTAGGTTCTACGCATAGTTGCTTCGTCTTCCTAATTTTTGTCCTCTATGTTGAATGTTTAGCCCCTTGCCCACGAAACCTAAACCTATATAAAGGATGTCCAGCCACAACTCTACACACAACCCTAGATTAGAATTAGAAAACCCTAGCCTCCATTTTACGTTTTTAGCGTCTTTAGTTTAGTTTTTTCTTTCTTTCTCCATTTTGTAGTTTTATTTTTGATCTAGTTTTCTCTAGTCTAGTTTAGTTCTAAGTTTCCTTCAATTGTAATTGTTCTACTTGTAATTGGAATTCTAGTTTCCGGGTTTGCATTTTCCTATTCAAGTTCTATTCCATTTCAATCTTTGCTCATCCTTTCCGGTAATCCTTATTCTTGTTTTTACATTATAGTTTCATTTTCTTTTAGTATTTCCTTTATCATGTTTACCATTCTTAGTTTTATAATCTTAGTTTCCCTTTCATTGTTAATCATGCATAAGTAATCTTTGTTCTAGGGGAAGGGTTAACATGTCTAATTAATTTATAAGTATAAATTGATTCCGGGTAGAATTGTTTTAGTTGTCTCTATTTCTTGTTTGATTCTCATGATAAACTTTGATTTAAGGCCTTAATCAATTGTTTATACTTGTCAATTTCCGTCTCAAGGGCGAGAGTCGAGATGAAAATTAAAGGACTGGCAAGAATAGTTTAATGACCTAGCAAGGCTGAAAAGACGTTAGGACCCGTTAAAAAGTCGGTATGAATCCGAAAGGAATATACCATTTAAAGACTTGGACAACTATGATTTTTCTAAACCCGTAATCAACTTTGCTTTTAAATTGATTAGCATGTGAACCCCGATCCCTAGATCCTTTTCTTTATTGTATTGTTATCATTTTTATTATAGCATTTATTAATTAGTGACAAACATTTGCCAATCGTACAAGATAGAGTTCTAACCATAACTATTCACAAGTATCTCCCGTCTCCCCGAGATCGACCCCTTACTTCCCTAATTACATTAATTTGTTGTTAGCCTAGTTTGGGTTATTTATCTTTGATTAGGGTATGCGACAACCCTGTCAAATTTTGGCGCCGTTGCCGGGGAGCACGGTTTTGTTTATTTGTGATTAGTAGAGTTTTACCTTGTCTTTTTCTTTTTTTTTCTTTTTTTTTGTCTCGAGGAACACTTGTTCCTTGAGATTTTTCTCACCTTTTCCTTGTAGTATAGTGACTCTTTTTAGGTAATAGGAATATTTTCTTTCAAAGGGATTGCTTTATTTTCTCTCAATGACTATCTATTTCCAACTACCACAATGCGAGAATGAGCCTTTCCATGAATACCTCGACCGATTTTATAGCTATTATAACCATATTATCTCTCTTGGGTATACCCTTGATGAGACCTATATGAGACATGTCGTGCTTCATGGAATGCTCATTGAGTGTCGTAGCCGGGCTATGCAATTGAGTGGTGGAAGTCTTTAAAAGAAGAAGAGAGGAGATGAACTTTGGATTTTCTTGAACTTTATGGCATCCCAATCTTGGGAAGAAACGCACCGACGGTCGAGAATCCAAGAGCAACTCAATGAAATCATGGCTCAAGTTCAAATGCTCAAAGGGCAAAAGGAAGAACCCGCGTTTAAAAGAAGTAAGCCAATCAATTTTCCTTATACTTTTTCAGCCCCCCATGTGAGTCTAACTTCTCCTATGCTTTTTCATGCCCCCCATGTGAGTCTAATTCTCCCCAATCATATGAATTAATAGATGACGATTGTAACAACCCGTAATTTGAAAGACCGAAATTATATTTGAAAAATAATAAATTTATTTTATTTTAATTTATTACGATTTATTTGAATTTAAGATAATTTAATATAATTATTTTGAATTTATTAGGAATTAAAGATTAGGTTATACGGTTTAAACCCGAACTTCATTTAACTATTCCCGAGTCAACTTAAGTCCCAAAACAAACCCGAAACCCGACTTCTACATGTGCCACACGCCCAAAACACCTTTTTCCCTCATTTTAGATCTTTTGATTAAACTTGATTAAACTAATACAAATATCTAAGATATTTGTAATCTGTCAGTTTAAATTACGCAACAAATCGCTTAAAAACAGACCCGATTTCTTCCACCTTCACACGCCTATTCCCTCTTGTCTCTTAGGATTAGATATTTTCCTTTCTTTTAATTAAACTAACATAATATCTAATAATATCTAGATATTTGATTAAACTAACATGATATCTAATAATATCTAGATATTTACCATAATATATTTATAAAACCCGAGTCAATCCCGTAACAACAAGTTCGAAACCCGACTCTCGTTAATCCCTATATTACACGGCATTCCCCTCCCCTCTTACTCACTAATTATCTTCTTATTTTACATTAAATCAACTTAATATCTTTTTAATACCTTCTTTAATATAATCATAATCGTTCTTCGTGTTCTTGATCGTTCTTGAGCAAAATCGTCACAAAACCTTCGTTACTTGGCCAAATCCGTTCTAAATTATATTTCTAAAGTCTCCTCTCCGCTCTTCATCTCCATGTACGTTTTATTTTCAATTCCGACAAAATCGTTTTCAACACTTTAATTGTTGAAATCAAGTTTTAATACTAATAATGTTATTTTTGTCATTTCTTATAGGAGAAGATTATGAAGACGAGTTTGGTGACTTGTATATTTTAGAAGAAGATTAGTAGACGGGTTTTTTAGTTCTTATTTTGGGTGTTATTTGGTTTTGTGCTAGCTAAGGTAACGATTACCGAGTTACTCGACGAATTAATGTCACATACCTTTTTGTTTTTGTTATTGTTATTTACGGTTTTAAGTAGTAACATGCTAGGTTGTTATTATTATTAGGTTTTATGAGTTTTTAATATATTTAGTGTTCTTGACATGTTGGATGATTTGTTCATAATCATAATTTTTGTATGAATGATGGATGAATTGGTTGTTAAAATGGATGGTTGTTAATTAAAACATGTTAGAAATAAAATTGGGTTGTTGTTAATGGTGGCCGTGTATGGTGGCTGAGAAACCGACCCGTTTCAGGCCGGTTCAGGCCTGGTCCAGGCCAGTCTGGGTTGGTCCGTTAATTGGCCTTTAGGCTTGTGTCGATACTTGATTGTTTTGTTGTTGTTTTGACGGGTTTTAAATATGTTAAGCATGCGGGAAATATTAAGAAACGATTTTAGAAATAATTGACCAAAACCGGCCCAAACCAGCCCGTGGGCCCAGTCCAGGCCCGGTCCAGCCCATGACCCATGAGCCCTCCTTTGGGCTTGTGACGGTTTTTGAGTTTATTGTTATTATTATATCATGTTTTTTAATATTTAGCAAGTGGGAAATTTTAATAAGTAAATTATTTAATTAAACGGTTTTCATAATATTATTATTTCTCACATGTTAGAAATTATAGCATGAGATTGTAGTTTAATTTGATATCCCTTAAGTCAAGCGGGTTTCGTAAGAATTAATAATTCACATGTTAGAAATTAGAATAAAATATCATGAAATGAATATGATGTTCTTATGTTCAAGCCTAAATGGCTAAGACTATGTTTCTAGCCGGTTTGACCAAACGGGTTTGGTCAAACTAAGATCTAGTCAGCCCCCGTTGACTGATGACCCGTCGCGGGACTCGGGTCGGGGATTTGTCTTCAGGTAAGGTTTTATTTTAATGAATGAATGAATGAGCCTTAGTAGATATGAGGCGATATGATATTTGAATATGATTTATATGCAATTATTCACATGATAGGAAGTTTTCCCTGTGACTGTTTGATTATATGGTTGGTGTCGTGTTGACTAAGTACCCATAGAGAATTATGAGTATATGGCGTCTTGACCATTCTAATTCTAAATGAGTATCTTGGACCATGAACATGGATAGCCTACTATCTTTAACGAGCATAGGAGTTCACAGCTTGATACTTTTGTGTCACGGCTTGGTGGGTTTATATCCAAGTCGGGGCATGGCTGCCTAATTGCTTCCACTTTGGGAATGGATCCAGCTTAAGTACTAGCCAACTCTGCTTAGGGGGTCGCCTAGTAGAGATTCTTGTGTACTTTTGGTCATGAGACGGGGAATGGAATAGCTGTTGTCGCTAGGTCTGATCAGTCTAGGACTAGGATGTTTTCCTACCTTGTGGTATAGCCTCGAGTTACAGAAGTCGACTATTGACTGGACTAAGAATTTATGCCTGTTTGTAGACGTATTGGTCTTTCATGTTTGTATGATTCTATGAATCTTAGAAGGTGAGATGCAAGCCGGCTAAGGTTGATAGAGTTTGGATTACCGGATGTTAACTGATTCACATGATATCTTGTATGATTAGGGTTTGAGTGTATCAGGGCCATGTTTTAAATGTAACCTCTGAGCCAGCATACCAACTTCCCTACCTCGTGGTATAGTTTGTTAACCGATTCACATGATAGTGTGCATGAGTAGCTTAGCCTTCATATGATAGGTTATATGTTAGTTATTTGTTTCATAACATGAAAAGCATATCGTATATGTTAAGGTTTTGTATTTTCCATATACATCTCTTTTATGTTATTCATGTTTTATTAAACTCGACATTTCGTGGCTGGGAGAACTCGGAGTTACTCCCCACTGACTGTGGCTTCCGTGTTTATATTTAATGCGGTTGGCAGGTTTGTGATGCATACTTGGGTACATTGACGAGCTAGCGAGTGAAGTATTACCTTGGACATATATTCGGTTCTTAGGATTGTATATTATTATACACTCTTTTATTTCTGTATTTATACGGGAAACATGTCTCCCGTTTTGGATACTTTTTATGTATAATATTATTTCCTTTTTGTTATGAACCTTTTTCTTTAAGACACCTTTGTTTTGATGAATATATTTAATGATAGGTTCCGGTTTTAAAATTTACCGATTTTCACTAAAGTGAACCTATTAAAAAGGTATTCTCATCTTTTATTTATTTAAATTACTTGTTTATCTTTCCGCAAATTTGAGGGAGTCACAACCTATCACCATCTACGGCTTATGCGACACCTCAAAAGTAATCGTCACAAGCTGAGTCCTCCTCTAGAACCTCTGCAAGCTCTACAAATTAAGAATAATAAGAGCATTAGTGAATTTATCTAAGAATGCAAAATCGTATCTTAAACTCAGATAATACGTAAATAACATGGCCTTATAAAACTAGTTAATACAAATTACAACGTCATAGTTCATTACTTGTCATTAAAGAGGCATCAAAGACTCCAAATCGATCATATTTTATTCCACATCTATAGTTGCTTCATTAGCACAATAAACATCTTTTAAATCATTTCAAAATTTTAAACACTGTAGAGCTAATCGTCTAATGTTTAACATCACCAAATTTAAAATTTCAACAGGAAATATACATTAATTTATGTAAGCAATTCACACATTAATTTCAACAGGAAATATACTTTGCAACTTCTCAGCAAATTGGCGAAGGAGGATACGGACCCGTCTACCGAGGCATGCTTCAGAACACTCTGGTTGCAATCAAGGTTCTAAGACCAGATGTTACAGAGGGACTACAGCAATACCAAAAGGAGGTATCTGTCTAAACTAGTCTCGATTTTTGTAATGATTGGATAGGGTCAAGCATAACAAGTTACCCAATACTAAGGTGAACAAATCAAGTCCATGTTGTTGGCATAAAAAAGTCATAAAAGTCAGTGTATATAAGAATCTAACACAATAGCGGAAGGACAGGGATGAAGAAAATCATAAAAATAAGTAACAAAGTCATAAAAGTCCATGTTGTTGGCATAACAAAATCATAAAAATCATAAACCGAAGAAAATAAGTAACAAAAAACACGAGATGGCGCAAATCAACAATCGATGACGATCTCACACTAATCAATCGAAATCAACATTTCGAAAAGTCAAATGGTCGAAAAACATTAAATAAAAACAATAATTGCTAAAGATTTTGAGGAATTAAGATCGAATAATTAATACCTAGGCTGGCAATGGACGGGATGAAGATCTCAGAAGCGTTGTTGGAAGAACAGTGACCCGGATAGGGCGTCGAGGACTCGTGGTGGTGACTGCTGAGGGGCTGTCGTGGTGTCAGTGATAAATTAGGGTTAGAGTGAGTGAATAAATGGAATGAATAAATGGAATGAATAAATGGAGTGGGTGACTGCAAATGAGAAATTAGGGTTAGCAATTAGGGTTAGAGTATATATATACAAAGAATAAATGAAATAAAATAATATAAATTATGTGTTATTTACGGATCGGATCTCGGATACGGATAGGGTCTTGGGTATCCGATTCGATATCCGATCCGAAAAATAATCGGATATCGGATATCCTATTTTTGAAAACCTGATATCCGTATCCGATCCGATATCCGAATATTTCGGATCGGATATCCGATCTGAAACCTGATTTCGGATCAGATATCCATTTTTTCGGATCGGGTTCGGATCGGATGTCGGGTCGGTTCGGATAATCGTTTTTTTTGCTCAGCCCTATGGTGTATGATGCTGGAGGCATGTATGGATCTCGATTAGGTCGATCTTGGAGCCAAAGATGTTCCTTTATACCCAACTTCTTTAGACCTTTTCTCGCATTCACATCATCTCTACTCTTATCCATATCTAAAAGGGTACCCAATAGATTGTCACACATATTTTTCTCAATGTGCATAACACCTAAATTATGTCTTAATGGGTTGTGTTCCCAATAAGGCAACTCAAAAAATATACTCTTCTTATTCCACAAATTATGATTATTATCACCGCAGTTGTTATCATTAGCCATGTTAGTCGAGACACCAACTTCCCTTGCTCTATTTGGTCTTTTCAATCGTTTTGTAGTCTTCCCATACGTATATTCAATCTTTTCTTGCTGTCTTAAGACATCAGATCCACTGATAGATTTTGGAGCGCTACCATACTCTATCTTACCATCAAACAGATTTGATTCAGAACGATAATGATGATCTGGATCCAGCCATTGCCTATGTCCCACATAGCAAATCTTACCACCAAATCTTCCGGAATTAGTTGAATGGGTACAACGTGGACAAGCATCATAACCAGCAGTACTCCATCCAGATAACATAGCATATGCTGGAAAATCGTTAATAGTACTATGTAATGCTGCTCGGAGTTTGAAAGTTCCACCCTCATAGGCGTCAAAAGAGTCAACACCGCTCCATAACAACTTCAACTTAGAAATTAAAGGTTGCAGATACACATCAATGTCAATTCCTGGACTGGATTTTCCAGGAATAATACAAGACAAAAGAAATGAAGAGGGTTTCATGCACAGCCATGGCGGCAAGTTATAAGGAATCAAAATAACTGGCCATGTGCTATAAGTAGTATTCATCAAACGATATGGGTTAAACCCGTCACTAGCTAAGGCTAACCTAACACTTCAAGGATCAGAGGCAAATAAAGGATACCGAGAATCAAATTGTTCCCACGCTAACCCATCAGCTGGATGTCTAAGTTTTCCATCTTTTACCTGATCTTTATGATGCCATCTCATATCTTCTGCTGTTTTAGTTGACGCGTAGGTCCTCTGTAATCTAGGGATGAGGGGAAAATACCTCATAACTTTGGCTCCTTCACCCTTCTTAACTAGATCTTTACCTTTTTCACCTACGACTTTTTTCCATCTCGATGTGTGACAAACATTACACTCCTCTTTGTCATTGTTATCCCCCCAATATAGCATGCAATTGGATGGGCAAGCATGAATCTTTTCATATCCGAGTCCTAAATCATTTATGATCTTCTTACCCTCATAAAAGGTTGATGGAAACTCTTTTACTTGTGGAAATGCTTGAAGTAGAAGTTCAAGTAACTTGTTAAATGACTCATTAGACCAATGAAACATACATTTAATATGGTATAAGTGTAAAAGGAATGAGAGCTTTGAGAAAGATTGACAGCCTTCGTAAAGTTCGTCGTTTGCAGCTTCGAACAATCTTTTGTAGTTAGTGTCTTCTTTATTGTTGAGGTTATGGGGGTTGTTAGAATAGTCATTTGTTCTAAAATCGTATGCGTGCTCAAATTCATTATCGGACTCACCAGAAGAACTAAATCCCATAGACACGTCATCAAATTCATCTTCTTTTTCTATTTCTACCGCGTCAGGAAAAGTACTATCATCATGAAAAGCTTCAAAACGGTTAGCAATGTTAGTTCCGTAAACTGCATTAAGTAAACCTTTCATATCATCACGGCCTACTAAGGGTTCTTCCCTACTTTCTCCATGCAAATGATCAAAAACGCCCCTTTTACCATGCCAAAACCAATCCGTATACTTCTGGTAAAACCCTTTGAACAAAATGTGTCCCTCTATTTCATTCAGTGTGAAGTAATAACGTAACTTACAACTCTTACATGGGCATTTTGTTTTCCCTTCTACAAGACTTTCCTTAGCTAACTCAATAAACTTCCTACAACCATTTATGTAATCGGAATGGTCATTCGGCAAGGTAATCCAGCTAGTATCCATGACTACACATCATCAATATTGAATACTCATAAATCTCAGCTCATTAAAACATATAATTTCAACATTGTACAGTAAGTATCAATCACATAATAAATGAAAAGTATAATGGGAAATTGAAATAACCACCTTGAAGTAGCGTCACTGTCCAAACTTTATTCCAAATTCCAACTATCCGGATCTTGCCCTGATATTAAAGACAATAAACTGATAAATCATAATAAAGTTTCAACCATTTTGCTCACATTTCAAATATAACTTAAACAAAACATGATTAACATTCAAATAACAACAAATTAAACTTTCAATCTTTTTTTTATCCAATTAAAAAACACAGGATCAGTATGATTATAGGTGGTCACTAGAAAAATATTTTCCCAACAAAACTTAAATCCAAATATCTTGTTTGGAAACATAAGAAATTCAAATACAGAATTTATTATTCGGAAATAAAGTACATTATTCATGTGATTGAATGCCGACAATCTCCATGTTAACCCCAAAAAAATCAATAGAACTTAGATGCGATAGAGACATAGTGTAGTATAATACTCTAATATGATTGACGAAAAGGAAAACATACTACAAGCATACAAAACTATCATCAATTTGCCAAACCTTAAAACGCAAAAACTTCAATTTTGTTAATACTCAAATTTCATATAGCTGGTGCAAACATAAATTAATTGTTGGAGATTATCTTATCCTGTAGTCTATCTATAAACAAGCGAGAAAAATTATTGAAGGTTAATCAACAAGTGGAAAATTAATGGTAGAAGTGCATAATACAATGGAGGCTAGAGAGAGGGGTTGTGATATCAGAATGAGAGGATTCGTGGTGCCATTCGGAGTATGCTTCTTATAACTTCTTTTAAATGATAAGAATTTGGCAAAATTCCAGAGTTAAGAATTAATACATTTCCCAAACTTAGTATTTAACCCAAATAAGAATTTGAGAATCAAATCAGAGTTTCGAAACAGGCTACCAGGTAATTTCAATACGCAATTCGTGTAATTAGCGTAAGGCCTTAATATTATTAAAAGTACATATAACTAGCAAAACTGGTAGCCCATTTCATCGCTGGTCAAACAGCTTCAAAATATATTGAACAAAATAACTAATATGAAACACATAACCCTATATATTATTCTTATGAAGTTACAAATACATAAAGACTTGCGACGATGAAACAATGATCAAATCAAGAAATGAAACACTAGCATTCATTCAGTTTTGAGTAATTGCGTATTAAGCTGATGACGATTTACACAGTGATAAAAACCTTTTTAATAATTTGTAAAGTCAGTGGAGACATAGTTAGAACTCTGTACAGTGGAGCTAGGCAAGGTGAGGGGTAGTAAGGATGTTTTCCCCTATTGTGACACCCTCAAATTTGCGGAAAGAAAAAAATTATTTAAATACATAAAAGAAATATGATAATACATAACGAAGGTGTCATAACATAAAAAGGTCATTACAAAACGGAAATAATATTCTACAAACGAAATGTACAAGACGGGAGACATATCTCCCGTATAAATAAGGAAATAAAAGTGTATCTAATAATATACAAACTATGAACCGAATATAGGTCCAAGGTAAAATACTTCGCTCGCTAGCTCGTCATGTACCCCAAAATATGCATCACCACCTGTTCGACCGCATTAAATATAAACACGGAAGCCACAGGCAGTGGGGAGTAACTCCGAGTTCTCCCAGCCACGAAATGTCGAGTTTAATGAAACATGAAAAACATAAAAGCAATGTATATAGAAAATACAACACTTTACATATATGATATGCTTTTCATGTTATGAAACAATTAACTAACATATAACCTAGCATATGAAAGCTATCATGTGAATCCGATAATGAAATATAACAAGAGGTAGGGAAGCTGGTATGCTGGCTCAGCGGTTACCACGTAACATGGCCCTGATACACTCAAACCCTAATCAACACGTAATCATGTGAATCAGTTAACAATCGGTAATCAAAACTCTATCAATCCTAGCCGGCTTGCATCTCACCGTCTAGAACTCATAGAATCATACAAACATGAAAGACCAATACTTCTACAAACAGGCATAAGTTCTTAGAACAGTCGATAGAAGACTTCTGTAACTCGAGGCTATACCACAAGGTAGGAAAACATCCTAGTCCTAGACTGATCAGACCTAGCGACAACAGCTATTCCGTTCCCCGTCCCATGACATAACCGTCTATGAGAAACTCTACTAGGCGACCCCCTAAGCAGAGATTGCTAGTACTTAAGCTGGCTCCAGTCCCAAAATGGATAAGGCAGCCATGCCCCGACTTGGATATAAACCCACCAAGCCGAGACACAAAAGCTATCAAGCAGTGAACTCCATATACTCGTTAAAGACAGTACTTTCCTATCTATGTCATGGTCCAAGATACTCATTTAGAATTAGAATGGTCAAGACGCCATATACTCATAATTCTCTATGTGTACTTAGTCAACACGACACCAACCATATAATCAAACAGTCACGGGAAAAACATCCTATCATGTGACTAATTGCATATAAATCATAATCAAATATCATATCGCCTCATCTCTACTAAGGCTAATTCATTAATTAAATACAACCTTACTTGAAGACAAATCCCCGACCCGAGTCCCGCGACGGGTCATCAGTCAAATCGGGGCTGACTAGATCTTAGTTTGACCAACCCGTTGGATCAAACCGGCTAGAAACAGAGTCTTTATCACATAGACATAAAATCAACATATTCATTACATGTTATTTTATTACTACTTCTAACATGTGAATTAACATATTATACCCAAAAACCCGCTTGACTTAAATGATAACCAATTAAACTACGACCTCGTCTTATAATTTCTAACATGTGAGAAATAATAATTTATGAAAAACCTTTTTAGTTAAATATTTTACTTATTAACATTTCCCACTTGCTAAATATTACAAAACACGATAAAAATGACGATAACTCAAAAACCGTCTCAAGTCCCAAAGTGGGACCCACGGGCTGAGTTGGGCCGGACCCCACATGGGCCTGGATGGGCCCCACGGCCTGTTTTGGGCTCAAATGGCTGGTTTGATTAAAATTTCTAAAACCGCTTCTTAAAAATTCCCGCATGCTTTAACATATTTAAAACCCGTCCAAACAACAATTAAACTATCAAACATCGACACAACCCAAAGACCAAATCCCGGACCCACCATGGACCAACCCAGACCGGGTCTAAACCGGCCTGGACCGGTCTGGTTGGTCCGGTTCTCAGCCCTCCACCACGGTTCCACCACATCAAACACCACTTTAATTTCTAACATGTTTTTAATTAACAAACAACCATTTTAACAATCTTCCATACAAAATCATAACTTATTAAAATCATCAAAATTTATCAAGAACACCAAACTTGTTAAAATTTCCTACCCAACATAAAAATCATAACTTATTAAAAATCATCAAAATTTATCAAGAACACTAAACTTGTTAAAATTTCCTAAACAACATAAAAATCATAACTTATTAAAAATCATTAAAAATTTATCAAGAACACTAAACTTGTTAAAATTTCCTAAACAACATAAAAATTCATGCAACCTAAAAATCATCAAGAACAATAAAACCACATGAAAATTCCATACAACCTAAAAATCATCAAGAACCATAAAACAACATAAAAATTCCATACAACATAAAAATCATCAAGAACAATAAAACAACATAAAAATTCCATACAACATAAAAATCATCAAGAATAATAAAACAACATAAAAATTCCATATCATCTCATGTTACTACTAAAATCATAAATAACCATAACATGAATAAAAACTAAAAGTTATGTGACATCAATTCGTCGAGTAAAACGGAATTGTTACCTTAGCTAGCCAAAACAATTAGCACCAAAATAATAATAAGAAGTATATAATAAGAAACCCTCCTACTAATCTTCACCCAAAATATACGAGTCGCCAAACTCGTCTTCAAAATCTTCCCCTATAAGAAAATAACAAGAAAACATTATTAGAACTAAAAATATGAATTTCCATAATTAAAGTGTTGAAAATGATCTTGACGGAATTGAAATTAAACCATACGTGAAGATGAGGAGCGAAAAGGAGAGTCTAGAAATATAACTTAGGATGGATTTAATTAAGAAACGAAGATTTTATGAAGGTTTTGCTCAAGAACGATGAAGAACAAATGATGAACGACGAAGAACACGAAGAACGATTAAAGAAAGTGATATTTTGATCTTTATTTGATTTATTGAAAAATGAAAAAGTTGTTAGTGAGTAAGTAGGTTGGGTGAGCCGTGTAAATATAGGCAAAGATGGATGTCGGGTTTTGAAATTGTTGTTACGTAATTGACTCGCGTTTAATAATTATTTTACGGTAAACGATTAAAGATAATTAACGATAAAGTTAATTAAACTAAATATCAAGATATTATGATATTGAAATGAAAAATAATGAAAATATCAAGACCTAAGAGAGGAGGGAGTGCCGTGTGGGATAGGTGAGAAGACGGATCTGATTTCGAGCGTTTTGCGTAATTCTCGTTAACTGATCGATAAAGTGAAATAATATCTAGATATTATGATATTGTAATCAAAAGTAATGAAAATATCAAGGTCTATTAGAGGGGAAAGAGAGCCGTGTGGGATAGGTGATATCGGGTCTGATTTTGAGCGATTTGCGTAATTTAAACGGACGGATCGATAAAGCTACAAATATCTTAGATATTTGTATTAGTTTAATCGAAACAATTAAAATATCTCAAGTGAGTGGAAAACGATGACATGGGCGTGTGACTCATTCCAAAGTCGAGTTTCGATTTTGTTACGGGATTTACGATGAGTCGGGAATAGTTAAATGACGTTCGGTTAAAACCGTAAACGTTATTCTTTAATTTCCGAATAAATTCAAAATAATTATATTAAATTATGATAAATCTTAATAAATCTAAATAAAAATAAATCAAAAATATTATTTTTTTTAAATAAAATTTCGGTCTTCAAACTTATGAGGCGAGTCGGGAAAAAGTCACGGAAGTCAAAGTTGACTGAAAAGTCGAGAAAAGTCGAAGATGACTTAAACGTCAAGAAAAGTTTAGGACGACTTAAAAGTCAAGAAAAAGTCAATGACGACTTTAAAAAGTCAAGGAAAAGTCAAAGACGACTTAAAAGTCAAGAAAAGTCAAAGATAACTAAAAACGGTCTTTTCATGGAATCCCTCAAAAATTCCAAATACGAACGCGGAATTTCAAAATAAGACTCAGAACAAAAATTTCTATTTTAAAAACTTAAGTTCTACTGAAAAGGGTTAGTAAATATTTTTACTAGAAAAATTGGTATTTTTCGGGTTGTTACAATCACCCCTCCTTTTAAAAAGTTTCGTCCTCGAAACTTAGAAGAAGTAACGTAACATATATGTAGGTCTATTTCAAAACTGTTAAAATATAATTGTAATACAATCTAGGATCTTATCTACGGAACGGCAGGTTCTCGTCAGCAGTCATGAATATCGATAGAAGGAACGGAATCTTCGAACGGTTAAATCGAATAGAAAGAGTCAAGAAAGAAGGAAATTTACCTCAAGTAAAGAGCTCGGGATATTTAGATAACATTTTAGCTTCGGGTTCCCAAGTTTCTGATTCGACGTTTCCACAACGCCAAAGGATACGAACTAAAGGTACCACCTTGTTTCGGAGTTGTTTGTT
>JAIUZE010070080.1:0-92088 GCA_022085475.1 Heliosperma pusillum
GTATATTTTATAAACATGATTTGTGATTGTGATGCTCAAGTTGTTTTATGTGAGTGCAATGTTTAGTTGCCTTAGTTTTATACTTTGAGATATTTTCCAAATTTTGATATTATATTTCTAATTTATCCTTTTAAAGAAGTTTAAAAATGGATTTTTTTTCTACTTTTATTTTGTGAAAAGGTATTTCTTTTGCTTTCATTTTTGAATTTTGCCTTTAGATGAGTGCTTGGACTTGTTATTGAAGACGTCTAGTGACTAGTCCCGCATTTGCTAACGTTTTTTTATGGTTTCACTATTTTGACCTTCATTTAATTTGGATAATCAGAGTTCTTGTTGACGACGGACACTATTTTAATCCTTGGATAAATTTCGTACATATGAAATCTCTTTTGAACCCTTTTTAAGGAGGGTCTTGTTTTCGAAAGGTCATAATTAGTGAAAGTGTTTGCGATGTCGATTTTGAAAACCAATTTATGTCCTTCTAATTTTTGTTTTCTGCTTTCAAGTTTCAAGAACAAAAAAACCTTTTAAAAGGAGAAGGGTGATTGTAACACCCCAGATTTTGTATTAATGAGTAAATTTACTAAATTCGTAAATATTATAAATCCGTTTTTTACTTTTATTGGTTAAAATATTTTTAAGTCAATAATTTATGATTTCGTGGCTTTAAATTAATGTTAAATAGAATTTAGTTCAGGTAGGTAGAAACCGTCGCATTTCGGTCCGTTATGATTTCATAATCGGATTCTACGCGAAAATCTAAGTGAGTTGACCCGATATGCAATTTGGACCTTCTATTACTCACCTTCTCAAAATAAACTCATTTATCCCTCTTCCTTCCTCCTCAAAATACCAGCACAATAATACCTTCATCTTCTTCCTCATACACCCAAAACCACCATTAAGTCTCTATTACTTCATAAACTTAAGCAAGATATTATTTCTCCGTCTTTTAACGAAACTTGACGATTTTTATATCAATCTTCTCCTCTCATCTTTCTCTTCCTTTTCATAACATAAAGTACACATATCCTGAACTTTTTATAAAACCCATTTCTCTAGATCTAAACTTAAGACGGGTTTTGAAAAAGATGGGTTTTGAAGATTTTGGGTCAAGGGATTCGAGTGGGTTAATGGCTAGCTTGGAAATTGAAGATTCGAAGTGCTAATTGAGGTAACATAGACAAGTTACTCGATATCACATATTTATGTGTTTTAAATAATGAATTAGTAACCAAATAGGAATGATTATGACAATATCATGTTGGATATTTTAATGGAGATTTATGTTGGATAAATTATCTATTATCTTGAATTAAATGTCTATAACCATGTTTATATGTTCATATGCCATCTTTGTAGTTATTTTGAATGGGATGTACTTCATATGTTACTTCTTGATTGTTTAGGTCGGAATGGAGTTGGAATGGTTTTTGTATGAGTAGTGTGGCATGGTTTGTGTTTGGTATCGCTACTCATTAGTGTCATGTCGCTTGGAAGGAAGACGGAATCGAGTTAAGCGCATTTGGCGTCGTCCCATGCCCGTCCCTAGGCTCGTCCTAAACGGAATAAGCGTCGTGCCGGCCGGAACATGCCTGACCTGGACAGACCCCAGGCCTCCTTCCCTATCGTCCCATAGGCCGTGCCGGCCGGGACATATTTTGTCCCGACCAAGACAACCCCCGTACCGGCCGGGACGGGGACCGGGACAAACCTCAGAATTTCAAATGGCTCTAGAAAGATGATAGATAGGTCGGCGTCCGTTATACTATTTTGAGCTTTTGAATGATTATAACATATGAAAATGTTCTATCCTTGCGAGGTGGTGTCATTTGCATGTAGCGTACTTGCTTGTTCATGCTGGCCTTGTCTTCTTCGTAGTTTAGCCAGAAGGTAATACTTGTGCTCTTTTCGTCTCTTTCTCGTAGTTTAGCCGAATTTGTGGTACTCGACGTCCTTTGAATTGATCGAGTCTTGGATGCGAAATGTTCATCAAACCTCGAATCAGGTACACGTTTTGTCCCGAGAGTCTGGTCAGGTTTAGATTTGTGATTAAGTGAGTTGTAACATACACATGTCTATGGTGTGTGTATATATATATATATATATATATATAGCATAACCCAAATATATGGTAACCATATGCAGTCGTTCACCTAGTCATTAGCTTGGAAACAAAAAATTGCATACCAATTTAACTAATATAATGATATATTTATAAAAATAGCTAGTATGATATTTTATTCATTGCTTGCAATCCAGAATATCGCACTCTGGAGTATTTATAGGTTCACGAGGATATATTACCTCAAATAAGTGATTCATGTATTAGTTTTTTCTTTTATTGGAACCATTTTGAATAAAAGTCTGATGCTATTATCATTTATTAACTTATTTTGAAGATTTTATTAAACAAATAATGCTTAGGCTTTGTTTGGTAAAACTAGCTAAAAAAGTAGCTGAAAACTGAAAAGGTAATTGAAAATTGAAAACCTAACTAACATTTGAAAAAGTAGCTGAAAATTAGGAACTGATAAGGTAACTGATACTATAAAAAAATGTTGGGTAAACTTGCTAAAAATGGTAACTGATGTTTGTTGAAATGACGTAAGAGGATGCAATAGTTATTTATTATTAAAGATTAAAGGGGTAAAAAATGAAGATAAAAAGCATCAGATAGCTAGCTTTTCACTTCATCTAATTTCTCAAATGATATCCTAGGTAGCTAGCTTTTCACTTCAACTAACTTATTTGTTTAAAAAAGCTAATTGTCAAACACTTGCAAAAAAAATAAGTTGTTGTTAGTGTTAAGAAACCTTTTAAGTTTTTTAATATGTGGACCAAAGTGGTAGAGTTTAATGTTATAGTTAAGGACGGGTGGAAAATTTAGGTTGATGGCTATGACATGTTCAACGTGGTTAAGAAACTTAAACATTTGAAGCCTACTCTTAAAAACTTAAACAGGGGTCTCTATTCTCAAATTGAGAGGAATGCAGATGTTGCCTATAAATTGCTTAATGTTTGCCAAATCCAACATTAGAATGACTGTTCCAATCATGAGCTCAAGGATATAGAGTGAAAATTAAAGGATACCTATTATCTGATGGCAGATTCTAGAGATGAGTTTTAGAGGCAAAAGGCTAAATGTGCTTTGGCAAAGGATGATGACTCTAATACTAATATATTTCATCAAGTTATTAGACATAGATAGACAAGTTTACAATAACATGTTAGAGATCAAGGATAGAATGGGTGTTGAGTGTACGGGTCCTGAAGAGGTCTTACGGGTTTTTGTGGACTTTTATAAGGATTTGTTTTAGACTAATTCTCCAACATCTGACTTACATAGGAATTTTGTCACTAAGGGTAAGGTGGTGACTGATTTTGTATAGGATAGATTGTGTAGGATACCTATTATTGAGAATATTAGGCGCCCGTGTTTATACTTGATGAGAAAAGCCCTGTGGCATTGGTTTACAAGCTGTTTTTTTCAAGGCTAGTTGAACCTATATTAAGGATAATGTTTGTGCAATAGTGATAAACTTGTTTAGACATGGAAGACTTCTTAAGCAACTCAATTGCCGTAGTCTGGTTTTGATCCCTAAAGTTGATAGTCCTACTTTTGTTAGTCAGTTTAGGCCTATTGCTTGTTGCAAAACCTTATACATGGTGATTTCTAAAATTATTAGCATGAGTGTATGCCTTACTCAGATTAGTAATCCTTCTCAATGTGCTTTTATTAAGGGGATGAGTACTTTTAGGAATATTTTTATTAGTCATGACCTAGTTCGATTGTACTCTAGGAATAATGTTTCCCCAAGGTGGTGCCTGATGAAAGTAGATTTAAGAAAAGTATATGACTCTATTGAATAAGTGTTTGTTGAACCAATGTTGAGTGTTCAAAATTTCCTCCTGTTTTGATCAGGCTAATAATGCAGGGTACTAGCACAACTACCTACTCCATTGCTTTGAATGGCCAAAATTATTGTTTTTTCTTGTAGGTATAGAGGGTTTAAGTCAAAGAGACCCTATAATCCTATTTTTGTATTCTATTTGTATAAAATATGTGAGTAGGTTTCCCTAGTTAGCTAGTAACCTCCCTGGTTTTTATTTCCATCGTTTGTGCAAGGAGATTCTCTAATGCTTCTAGACTTAATATTAATTCTAAAAAATCTGACTTCAATTGTAATGGTATGAATGCTGATTTTGTGCAAATAATTCTACAAGACATTGGTTTCAAGCAGAGGGTTTTACCTTTCAAGTATTTGGGGGTGAAAATATCACATGAAAGACATACCAAGATTTATAGCAATGTTTTAGTTGACAGAATGATATCCAGAATTAGAGGATGGAATATGAGAAAGATTTAATATTATGAGAGATTGATTGTGGTAAAATCCGTGCTCTTCACTAGACCTGGCAAAACAGCCCCAACCCGAAAAGGCTTATCCGAGACCCGAAATTGATCTGAATTATAACCCTCCCATGTGACCCGAAACCAAATTGACCCGACCTGATCCGAACATGACCCGATATATGTTGACACGAAACAGACTCGATAATCAAAAATGACCCGATCCGAACACAGTAACCCGAAAATGACCCGAAGAAATATAACTCTAATCGAACAAAAAAGACTTGAAATGACTAAACACACTTTTTTTCTTAATCACTGACCCGAAACAACATGACTCGTTGACCCGAAATTGCATCGTTGAACTTACTCAAAAAACACCTGAATCCCGAAACCCGAAACAACCAAACCCAGCCCGAACAAACCCGATAATATGATATACCCGAACTAACCCGACCCGAATTTACCCGACCTTAACCCGATCCAATTGACCCATTTTCCAGGTCTACTCTCCACCATTCATTATCATTGATCAAGGCTTTTTGTTCTTCCGGTTGGTGTTATGGTCAAAGTCCAAGCATTGTGTAGGAACGTTTTATGGGAAGGTAGGGATATATACTCTAAATCTCATTTGGTTAATTGTAATATACTTTTCAAACCTAAGAAGTATGGTGGTTTAGGTCTAATTAATAGCAAAGTGTGGAATGTGGCTGTAATAGACAAACTGGTCTGGTGGCTTGTTTATCAGTTGGATCATTAATGAATTAGATGGGTGGATAATATTTATCTTAACGGAACCCCTTAGATGAGTTATAAACCAACAAATTCAAGCTCATGGTTTTGGAGAAAGGTCTGTGAGGTGAAGAACCAGCTAAAAATTGGCTATGTTGATGGCAAATGGAAAGGCACTAATAGAACTATAGTATAGATGATAGTTATCATTGGTTGATCCAAGCGCTTGATCAGAAGGTGTCTTGGTGTCAACTGGTCTGGAACATATATAATGTCCCAAGATTGAACTTTTTTATGTGGCTTATTATGAAACAGAGGTTGCTTACTCTAGCTCGTTTAACACTAAAAGAAACAGGTCACCCTACGTCCGACCAAAGTGGTTGCTAAGGAGAAAAATCGGTCGCTAAAAGCCATTACCGACCGTATTTTATTACTTACCGACCACTAGAAATCGGTCGGTAAAGTTTATTAACCGACCGATTGATTCGGGCGGTACATTACTAACCGCATTACAGTCGGTAGGTTTTTATTTCAATCGTTACTGTATTTTCTTGACTGATCAACGAAAGCTCTCTAATCAGTCGGTAAAATGCTTTTCGTGTAACACCCTGGCCCAAACCCTGGGGTCTGGATCGGTCACCCACGGTAGCTTTCCAGCGTATTTAGTCCTCATTCATGCGCATCCCGGAAACCTTCCCAGAAGGTCATCCATCCTAAGACTACTCTCAATTAAGGACGCTTAACTTTTAAGTTTTTTTGCATGGATAACCAGAAAAAAAAGAAGTAAACTTTTTCTATCTGAGTAGTACTTTGTGTGAGAAATATCGGTATATTTCATACATGAATTTTAAGGATTATAACAAAATTATAATATATGAAATACGAGTCATAAACGAAAAGCATAAAGATTAGAATCAACCTTTGGTCCTAGCAATATGGCCTAAGAACAAATATCGAGATCGATATTCTCCAAATTGTTGCACCCAAGATGCTCTGACATATGCCTTTTCTTGTGCTAGAAAGAATACAAAAATTACTGATGATTTTTGTGTCAAGTTATGAATGATGAATCATGTAGAGAAGAAGAGTTTATATAAGACTCTTTTTTTCTCTATTGTAGCCGTGTAAGTAGTAGTAGGGTAGAGGGAGGAGTCTTCCCTCTTCTTCTTCTACTTATATTAGGAAGTGGAGTCCAGATAGGAGTCTTCCCTCTTTTATTTATTTAATTTATAATATGTGTATGTATTATTATAATATATACGTCAATTATAAACATCGTATATTTATAATTTGCTAATTAAATATAACAGTTTATATTTAATCACGAATTAACATTTAATTCGTTTAAGCTTACATTATTTAATCGTATTAAATAATTACATTATATACATTAATTAGATATAACAGTTTATATTCAATTACGAATTAACATTTAATTCGTCTCAGCTAGCATTATTTAATTGTATTAAATAATCGTATCATCATTACTTTGACTAACCTTTTAGTCATATAAGGCATCAATATGATTATATTATTCATATAGTCATATCTCTCAAACACATACTTTAGGTGTGACTTTTAGGGACCAGTTGATCACCGCCATTAAAATGACAATAACGTCAAACTTCTAGCAAGCCAACCGTTATCGATAAACGTTAATCAACTGATAAGAATACTAAGTATACCCTGTGAACCTGTAAGAGATTTATACATGTTATCACACTCACTGTGG
Organism: Heliosperma pusillum; assembly: GCA_022085475.1. Classification (NCBI taxonomy): domain Eukaryota; kingdom Viridiplantae; phylum Streptophyta; class Magnoliopsida; order Caryophyllales; family Caryophyllaceae; genus Heliosperma; species Heliosperma pusillum. The sequence goes on from JAIUZE010070080.1 coordinate 6,819, forward strand.
AGGACACTAGCTCCAACAATCTCCTACTTGTCCTTACAAGTGTATGTGCGATAACCGATTCTCATATCCAAAATTTCTCCCACTCAATGTAAAACAATTTGCAAAGTCCGTATTCACAAAGGTCGTATTTTACAAGTGATCTATATCAAGAGTGGTTTTCCCGACTACAGAGTAACTTAACTGATAAACGAATCATTATTCGAGCATGGCCATGCATTTCAGTTACAACTCCTCGAGTGGCCCTGAGAAATAACAAAACCTGATAAAGGTTGGATATTTTCTTCAACTCGAATCCTGCAGATACAAGCACAATATGAAATGACCTAGTAAAAAACTACTTAACCTCCTATTACGGTTGACTATGAGAAAGAAACCAAAGTCACCCAAAACCTGCCTTAATCTCAAGAGACAGTCGATAGTCAAAAGAATCGACTCTAGGAACACTATGGACTTCCAATCCACGACCTGGCACTGAATGTTTTTACACATTTAGGACTCCATAACGTTGTCACGATGTCCTACGAGGTATCTTTATAACTCGTATCTGTGATCGATCAGTCAACCGTTTGACTTATGGCTCGTTGAACCCACCATGAATCAACTTCACAATATAATTGCCAGAGTTATCAGCTCATGTGGCGATTACGGACCAAAACAAATATAATGTAATTCAGTTCACTTTGTGGCATTTAATGTTGTTGTACAATCCACATGAAAAACAAAATATGAGACAATACGATGATGTTATAAATAGTATATGAAAAAGAGACATTTATCTAATCCATATAAATAGCTACTACAACTCAGGAACACATTTAATTCCCATGGAAATAATGCGCCCTTCATGCTTATCATATTTTAACGGTTTAGTGAGAGGATCCGCGATGTTGTCATCCGAAGCAATCTTGTCTATCACTATTTCTTTTTGCTCCACGTAATCTCGGATCATGTGAGCCTTCCGAAGTACATGTCTAGACTTGTTGCTAGACTTAGGCTCCTTTTCTTGGAAGATGGCACCTCTATTATCACAATAGATGGTGATTGTGTCATTCGAACTAGGAACTATGATTAGTCCTTGTAAGAACTGACGCATCCATATAACTTCCTTTGCAGCTTCCGAAGCGGCATAGTACTCGAACTCAGTTATAGAATCTGCTATAACACTTTGTTTGGAACTTTTCCAACTGACCGCAGTGCCATTAAGAGTAAAGACGAATCCATACTGAGATTTCGAGTCATCTCGATCCGTTTGGAAGCTAGCATCCGCGTAACCGATTGCACATAGCTTAGTATCTCCTCCATAAGTCAGTACCCAATCCTTAGTCCTTCGCAAGTACTTAAGGATATTTTTAACAGCCATCCAGTGTGTTTCACCTGGATTGCCTTGGTACCGACTCGTCATACTCAATGCATATGCCACGTCTGGACGTCTGCATATCATGGCATATATGATCGACCCTATGGCTGATGAATAAGGAACACGACTCATGCGCTCGACCTCTTCCGATGTCTTGGGTGCCTTTTACTCAAATGCATCCCAGAAATCATTGGAAGGTACTCGATCTTGGAGATGGTCATGCTGAACCTTTCAAGAATCTTATCTATATAAGACTCCTGAATGAGTGATAATATCCGTCGTGATCTATTTCTATAGATACCGATCCCCAATATGCGTTGTGCCTCACCCAGATCTTTCATCTGGAAATGGTTCTTTAACCATACTTTTACCGAAGATAAGATAGGAATGTCATTCCCAATCAAGAGTATGTCATCGACATACAATATCAAGAAGACAATCATACTCCCACTCGACTTGACATATAAGCATGGTTCCTCGACCGATCGAGTGAAACCATTCTATTTTATCACCTGGTCGAAACGATGATTCCAACTCCGAGATGTTTTCTTAAGTCCATAAATGGAACGCTTAAGCCTGCAAACTTTCTTAGGAATGAAACATTCGGGTTGTACCATGTACAATTCTTCCTCCAAATAACCGTTTAAGAAGGTGGTTTTCACAATGCCACTAGTCGTGCCTTATAGGTGTCTGGTTGTTCTTCTACAGAATGCTTTATCTTATAAAGCTATTTGCACTGAAGAGGTCGTACCTTATCAGGCAAATCAACCAGATCCCATACGTCATTCTCATACATGGAGTCCATCTCGGATTTCATGGCTTCAAGCCATAGTGAATCAGGTACTACCGTGTGACTCATCATGGATCGAACCATATCAAGTAATGTTCGATTTCTCCATTCGGACACACCATTTAATTGAGGTGTTCCAGGTGGAGTTAACTGTAATACTATGCCACAGTGTTTAAGGTGTTGATCAAACTCATTTAAAAGATATTCGCCACCACGATCTGATCGAAGTGCTTTAACCTTTCTTTCCAGTTGGTTCTCAACCTTATTCTGGAATTCCTTGAACTGTTCAAAGGACTCACTTTTATGCTTCATTAAGTAGACATATCCGTATCTACTCAAATCATCCGTGAAAGTGATAAAATATATATACCCGTCTCTTGCGTTGATTGACATAGGTCCACATACATCAGTATGTATTAGTCCTAATAGGTCATTAGCACGCATTCCAACACCTTTGAAGGAAATTCGAGTCATTTTGCCGATGAGACATGATTCACACGTGCCAAATGATTCGTAATCAAATGGGGAGATAGTCCCATTCTCAATGAGCTTCTTTACACGTTTTTCATTTATGCGTCCCATACGACAGTGCCATAGATAAGTTTGATCTTTGTCACCAACCTTTAGTTTCTTATTATTCACATGTAATACGTCTGTGGTTTGATCTAAGATATAAATGCCATTCATGAAAACTGCTTTGCCATAAACCATTTCATTTAAAAAGAAAATACAGCTATTGTCTTTTATTGAAAATTAAAAACCGTCTTTATCAAGCACGGAGACAGAAATAATGTTCTTAGATAAACTTGGTACATAGTAACAACTATATAAATATAACTCAAATCCACTCGGGAGTTGGATTACATATGTTCCCATTGAGACTGCAGCAACGTTTGCACCATTCCCGACTCGCAGGTCCACATCACCCTTTGCGAGAGGTGTGATGTTTTTTTAGGCCCTGCAAATGATTACACAGATGAGAACCACAACCAATATCAACTACCCAAATTCCGAAACTTGCTTGGTTAATCTCAATCATATGAATATAAGATGACATACCAACAGGAGTGACGCGACCTGCTTTTATGTCCTCACGGTACACGGGACAGTTCCTCCTCCAATGCCAAGTCTTGTGGCAATGGTAGCACTCACTGTCACTGTCCTTGCACTTTGCCTTGCCTTGTGAGCTACTAGTCTCACCAGGCCCACTCTTACCCTCTCCTGACTTCTTAAACTTTGGCTTCCCTACATTTAGGTCGCCATGAGCCTTGCCTTTACCTTTGTTCTTGTTGGATATCATGAGAACATCTTGCTTCATGCTCCCACTCAATTTCATATCCTTCTCGGTCTGTACGAGAAGTGAGTGTAGCTCATGAAGACTTTTCTTCATGTCATTCATATAGTAATTTGCCCTGAAAAGGGCAAAACCATCATGAAGTGAATGAAGCACACGATCAATGACTATGCTCTCACTGATTTTGCAATCGAATGCCTCCAGTTTCTCGACATTCTCAATCATATCAAGAATGTGTGGGCTAACCGGTTGGCCCTTCTGGAGTTTCGCCTCAAAGAAGCGACAAGTATGCTCATAAGTAACGATTCTCGGTGATTTTGAAAATTCGTTAGTGAGCGTGGTGAAAATCTTATTTGCACCTTGGGCAATGAAGCGTCTTTGCAAATTGGGTTCAATTGCAATGATGAGTACGTTCTTTACCGCACCCGCTTCCATAACGAAATCATTATAAGCAAGTGACTCGTTAGCTCTTGCATTGGGGCCTGGGTTTGGCGGTATTGGCTTTGTCAAGTACTGGAGCTTGCCGTCAGCAATGGCTGCATTCCGTAATGCCGCCTCCCAGTCCGCAAAGTTGGACCCATCATTCTTCAGTCGCGTTGACTGATTCATGTGGTCCATGAAAGTTTTAAGCCAGGTATTGCGTGCGAGTGTGGCACTTGGCATACTGACATCATTACGGCCAGCCATTTGTTATAGCAGTATTATCAATATAAGACGAATTCAACACTGCGAAAAAGAAGAAAAAAATATAATAATAAGCATACTCATCGATATGAATTAAGTCTAGTGCAAAAACTTGTTTAATGCGAAGACTCAAGCATTTATACAATTGACCTCACTCAAGAATTATATAAATGATCCCAAGTAAATTGATAAGCCAACCTTTTGGATAACTCTACCTTTAGAATTCTTGGTCGATAAAATTTTATCTATAGTCCATCATAATCGCGAGAAACTCTTCGGATTATAATGTTGAGGTAAAATAAGTCAACACACACTACTTACCCAACGTAGAAGGGGTCATATGAAGAGTAGGGTCATATGAAGAGTAAGGTCCTATATGCCTACCGACGAAGAAGGGATTCATAGTAGTTTGGCCTATAAAGACTAGTCTCAATTTTAGGTTTCAGAGGAAGATCCCATCAACTTTATTTTAATTCATTTTAAGTGAACGAATATCTAGCATGCGAGAATGAATAAACTAAGATGATGGCTTTAAGATTCGTGTGACATCTTTTTGTCCATGATAACTAACATCCAAACTATATGAGTCAATTTTCATGCATTTTAGTTGTAGGTGGTTTGGTTTAGGCGGAATATGATGCAATAACTATCATGTGATGAAAAGCAACAAGAACGAAAAATACGTAAAACTACAAAGTCCTAGTATGGCCTATCTACCAAAATGAACAAAAATACAACTTTGGAATCCATCCATGATCAGACCCGAAAAGCTTGTCTTGATGTTCCATCTTGGTCCATGTAGCGGGAGTGAGCAATCTGATCTCCATCTTTAGTCTTCTCGAATTACATTTAATAAATTACAAAATATAAACCTATTTACATTCTAATTCAAAAACATAATTTCAAAGAAAACAAAAGGAGATTCGAGATCTCAAAATTACATCAAGATCATGTTTCCATCATTACGAAAACATAATCAACTAAGGCCACACTAGGTAATACAAAATACAACCAATTGCAAAATACGTAAATAAACCATTCAGCAAATCATTCAAGACAGAATTTGTAACAACCCGAAAAGTACCCAATTTTTCTAGTAAAAATATTTACTAACACTTTTCAGCAGACTTAAGTTTTTAAAATAGAATTTATTGTTTCGAGTCGTATTTTGAAATTCCGAGTTCGTATTTGGAATTTCTGAGAGATTTCATGAAAATCCCGTTTTTAGTCATCTTTGACTTTTCTTGACTTTTAAGTCGTCTTTGACTTTTCTTGACTTTTTAAAGTCGTCATTGACTTTTCTTGACTTTTAAGTCGTCATAAACTTTTCTTGACTTTTAAGTCATCTTTGACTTTTCTCGACTTTTAAGTCGACTTTTGACTTTCGTTGACTTTTTCCCGACTCGCCTTATAAGTTTGAAGACCGAAATTTTATTTAAAAAAATAATATTTTTGATTTATTTTTATTTAGATTTATTAGAATTTATGATAATTTAATAAAATTATTTTGAATTTATTCGGAATTTATAATAAGGTTTTACGGTTTAAACCCGGGAATCATTTAACTATTCCCGACTCATCGTAAATCCCGAAACAAACCCGAAACTCGACTTTGGCATGAGTCACACGCCCATGTCATCGTTTTCCACTCACTTGAGATATTTTAATTGTTTTGATTAAACTAATACAAATATCTTAGATATTTGTTACTTTATCGATCCGTCAACGGAAATTACGCAAATCGTTTACAAAACTGACCCGACAAGCATCATACCACACGGCTCCTTGGTCCTCTCTTAGGCCTTGATATTTTCATTACTTTTGATTACAATATCATAATATCTAGATATTTAGTTTAATTAACTTAATATCGAATTATATTTAATCGATTACCGTAATATAATTATTAAACGCGAGTCAATTCCGTAACAACAATTTCAAAACCCGACTCCCTACTCCTTCTATATGTACACGGCTCATCCAACCATCATTACTCACTAACAACTTTTCATTTTACAATAAATCAAATTAAGATCAAATCATCACTTTCTTTAATCGTTCTTGAGCGTTCTTCGTGTTCTTCATCCGTTCTTCATCGTTCTTGAGAAAAATCCTCATAAAACCTTCATTTCTTATCTAAATCCGTCCTAACTTATATTTCTAGAATCTCCTCTTCGCTCTCCATCTTCTAGTACGGTTTATTTTCAATTCCGTCAAAATCGTTTTCAACATTTAATTATGGAAAATCAAGTTTAAGTTCTAATAATGTTTTTCTTGTCATTTCTTATAGGGGAAGATTTTAAAGACGAGTTTGGTGACTCGTATATTTTGGGTGAAGATTAGTAGACGCGTTTTTCTTTACTTCTTATTTTGGTGCTACTTGATTTTGCTAGCTAGGTAACGATTCCGAGTTACTCGACGAATTAATGTTACATAGCTTTTGTTTCTTTTATTTTTGGTTCATCTTTTGTTTTTGGTCATGTTATTATGATTTATGGTTTTTAGTAGTAACATGATAAGTAGTAATGATTTTCATGTTGTAGGGTATTTTTAATATGTTAGTGTTCTTGATGAATTTGGATGATGGTTCATAATAATGATTTTTGTATGATGGTTGTTAAAATGGTTGTTTGATAATTAAAATATGTTGGAATTAATTTGGGTGTGATTGTTGGTTGAACCGTGTAGGGGTTGTTTAGGGGGGGCTGTGAACCGTACCAAACCAGCCGGTCCAGGCCGGTTCAGACCCGGTCTGGGTTGGTCCATGGTGGGTCCGGGTTTTGGTCTTTGGGTTGTGTCGATGTTTGATTGTTATGTTGTTGTTTTGACGTGTTTTAATTATGTTAAGCATGCGGGAAATAATTAAGAAACGGTTTTTAGTAAAATCGCTAAAAAGGCCAAAACAGCCCAAATAAGCCCGTGGGCCCATTCAGGCCCATGTTGGGTTCGGCCCAAAAGTCAGCCCGTGGGTCCCACTTTGGGACTTGTGACGGTTTTTGAGTTATCGTCATTTTATCGTGTTTTGTAATATTTAACAAGTGGGAAATTTTTAATAAGTAAATTATTTAATTAAAAGTATTTTTCATAAAATTATTATTTCTCACGTGTTAGAAATTATAATACGAGATCGTAGTTTATTTTGATATCCTTTAAGTCAAGCGGGGGGTTACGTAAGATTTAATAATTCACATGTTAGAAGTTTTTAATAAATAACATGTAATGAATATGTTGATTTTATGTTCAAGTCTATGTGAAAAAGACTCTGTTTCTAGCCGGTTTGACCAAACGGGTTTGGTCAAACTAAGATCTAGTCAGCCCCGTTTTGACTGATGACCCGTCGCGGGACTCGGGTCGGGGATTTGTCTTCAAGTAAGGTTTTAGTTAATTATTGAATTAGCCTTAGTAGATATGAGGCGATATGATATTTGATTATGATTTATATGCAATTAGTCACATGATAGGATGTTTTTCCCGTGACTGTTTGATTATATGGTTGGTGTCGTGTTGACTAAGTACCCAAAGAGAATTATGACTATATGGCGTCTTGACCATTCTAATGCTAAATGAGTATCTTGGACCATGACATTGATAGGCCCGTACTATCTTTAACGAGTATATAGTTCACTGCTTGATAGCTTTTGTGTCACGGCCTGGGGGGCTTATCTCCACGTCGGGGCATGGCATCCTAAGAGTTCCGCTTTGGGAAGGGAGCCAGCTTAAGTACTAGCCATCTCTGCTTAGGGGGTCGCCTAGTAGAGTTTCTCGTGTACGGTTATGTCATGAGACGGGGAATGGAAAAGCTGTTGTCGCTAGGTCTGATCAGTCTAGGACTAGGATGTTTTCCTACCTTGTGGTATAGCCTCGAGTTACAGAAGTCTTCTATTGACGGTACTAGGAACTTATGCCTGTTTGTAGAAGTATTGTTCTTTCATGTTTGTATGATTCTATGAGTTTTAGAAGGTGAGATGCAAGCCGGCTAAGATTGATAGAGTTTGGATTACCGATTGTTAACTGATTCACATGATTACGTGTTGATTAGGGTTTGAGTGGATCATGGCCACGTTACAGGGTAACCTCTGAGCTAGCATACCAGCTTCCCTACCTCTTGTTATATTTTATTATCGGTTTCACATGATAGCTTTCATATGATAGGGTATATGTTAGTTAATTGTTTCATAACATGAAAAGCATATCATATATGTTTAAGGTTTTGTATTTTCCATATACATTGCTTTATGTTATTCATGTTTAATTAAACTCGACATTTCGTGGCTGGGAGAACTCGGAGTTACTCCCCACTGACTGTGGCTTCCGTGTTTATATTTAATGCGGTTGGCAGGTTTGTGATGCATACATGGGTACATTGACGAGCTAGCGAGCGAAGTATTTACCTTGGACCTATATTCGGTTCTTAGGATTGTATATTATTATACACTCTTGTATTTCTGTATTTATACGGGAGATATGTCTCCCGTTTCAGATACTTTTTATGTATAATATTATTTCCGTTTTGTAAGAACCCTTTTAATTTCAGACACCCTTCGTTATGTCACTTTAAATTATTTTTTTTTCTTCCGCCAAATTGCGGTATGTCACAGTTGGTATCAGAACTATTTTGCTCCCAACGCACGTTTGTGTACCCTTGTATAAATAACTTGACCTTAATAAAATAATAAACCGTGAGATAGAAGGGTAAGATGGGTAGATTAGGATTTTGTTGTAGTCTATTTGTTTATGCTAATTGTTAGGAGTAAACTTAATTGTTTTTGTTTCTTATGAAGATGGTTGGACCTCATATGGAAGAGATGGATGTTAGTGCCAACCAAGTTTCTCCTCTTAGAGAAGACAATTGCCATGAAGGCTATGCTTGGGGGGCTAGCCAAATTGCTAGGAGCAATATTACACCTTATGGTGGTGAACCGGACCCTACCGAGCTCTCGGAATGGTTTAAAGAAATGGAGAACCAATTCGACCATTACCAAGTCCTTGAAGAGGACAAGGTAAGGATTGCTCAGTTATTCCTGGTAAGGGAGGCAGACTACTGGTGGTCTCTTTCCAATCCCACCGCTATTCTAGAAATCAATTTCGAGTGGGAACGTTTCAAGTCTCTTGTTGAAGACCGATTTTGTCCCTTGAAGTTCAGTCAGCAAAGACTCAGAGAATTCATCGATTTCAAGCAAGGTGATTTAATGACCCAAGACTTCACTACTCAATTCAACCAGCTTGCTCGTTTTGCGCCAGGACTCATCAATGATGATGAAGATAGAGCTTTTTACTATCGTAATAAGGTAAGTGCTTTGCTCCAAAGCAAAGTAAGGAGGAGCTCTACATCTTTCGGGGAATTGTATGATGATGCCCTTCGGGCCGAGGACTCCATGAAGGCCGTTAGTGAGGGGGCAAGGATGAAGAGTCCATCTCCTTTTTCTTCTGTCAATCCAAGGTCAAATTCCTTTGACCAAAGACGTTTCACTTCCTGTTTCTCTAATGCCGATGGTAAGAGTAAACGTCCATCCTTTCCGAGCAACAACGATCTTAGGGATCGTATCTGTTTTGGGTGCAAGCTGCCTATACATCCAGGTATTGGCTGTTTTAACAAGCCAATGGTGTGCTATGCTTGTCGGAAACCGGGACATAAGTCTAATATATGTCCTGAAAAGAAGAAGACAGCTTTTACACTAGATGCTTTTGGAAGGCCGGTGCTCAAACAGACGTTATGATTGGTATGTTTTCAATTTAAGAAATACCGTGTTTAATTTTATTAGATACGAAAGCTTCTTTATCATTTATTTCAAGGAGATTACCCGACAAATTACCCCTCAAAGCTTCAACTGGAGAAAGTACTCCTATATCTTTACCGTCCGGAGATAGTGTCTGATAGTTTCACTTCCTTAAATCAGCCTCATTTCTTTCTCGCCTTAGTCTCTTAATTTCTTCTTATCTTAGTCTTTAATAATGCTTCCTAAGGTTCCTAGTATCCTGAGCTTTTATCCCTACTCTCGTGAGAGGTAGTTTTCTTTTAGCTATCGTAAGGGTTAGTGGAGGTGTTTTGAAGGAGTTTCGAATATGGTACCTAACCATCCTATTAAGCTAGTTCCGTGTTTAGATGATTACAAGGATTTGAGGATAAACTTAGGATGAAATTCTCCTAGTGGTTTTAGACTATGAAAGCTTGAAGTTGCAATATCTTTTTGAGGATCGAAATAAGCTTAATAATAGTTGTAGTTGTGGTTAGAAAGTTGAGTGATTTTTAATGTTACTTGGGAATTTGTTGTCGTTAAATGTTGGACCCTAACGGGAATAAATACTTTGTGGAATTAGGATTGATGACACAACTTGAGGAATATCGACATAAGCAAAAAAAAAAAAAAAAAAAAAAAAAAAAAACCGATGTATTAAGAGTTTGGAAAGGATAAATAAATGGATTACGGTCGCATTGCCCTATGTGTGGCAAAAGTTAAGTGAATCGAGTTTTGTGTGACTAATCTCTTTGAGGTTTCGAGAGTCAACTTTTGAGGATGAGAGGGTTCATTGTAATAAGTTGAGGTAATGAATTTTTGGAATAAATTGGATTAAAGGATTTCATAGTAAGTCCTTTACTTAGTGGTTGTTAGCGGTCTTGTTTCCTTAATTATAAATATTTTTAATGGTGATTTCCAATAAAAGTTTCGATGGACCTTAGAAGATTTTAATTGAATTGGAATAGTTAGGAGTTGCTACTCGATGTGGCATGCTTATGAAATATCTTGGTAGGAATCCGATGATTGAAATGTTGTGGATATATTGCACTCCCTTGAGGACTAGTTTACTGGTACAGTTAGTATTGTCGAGTTACTATCGACATTACAATTTTCATAGAGGGAGGATAGTATTGGGGTTCATCCTTCGTTCTTCTTTATTCTTTCCTTCTTTCTTTCTTTCTTCTTTCTTCTTTCCATTCGATTTATTCTTTCGAATATTCAGTTCCTTCTATGGAGTATCATTTCTCTTAGATATATTACTATAAGCTTTAGTTAGAAATTTTAGGAATAGATAATAGAGTTATTATCCTTACTATGAAATTTTTAATTAAAAGCTTTTAGAAATGTTTGATGATTTCAAATAGTTTTACCGTCAAGGAGTGTTGAGACTTGTTATTGGAGACGTTCGATAACTAGTTTTCTCATTTATTGATGCGAAAATGTATCTTTTAAAGTCTTTGATTTGGACGACGAGGTTTTTGACGGCCGACGAGAACCTTCCGTCCTATTGATAAGACCCTATATTATATTACAAGTATATTTTTAACAGTTTTGAAATAGACCTACATATATGTTACGTTCCTTCTTCTAAGTTTCGAGGACGAAACTTTTTAAAAAGGAGGGGTGATTGTAACAACCCGAAAAATGCCAATTTTTCTAGTTAAAATATTTACTAACACTTTTCAGTAGAACTTAAGTTTTTAAATAGGAATTTGTTCCTTAAGTATATTTTTGAAATTCCGCGTTCGTATTTGGACTTTCTGAGAGATTTCATGAAAAGACCGTTTTTTGTCATCTTGGACTTTATTGACTTTTAAGTCGTCTTTGATTTCCGGCTTTTTAAAAGTCGTCATTGACTTTTTCTTGACTTTTAAGTCGTTCTAAACTTTTCTTGACTTTTAAGTAATTTTTGAATTTTCTCGACTTTTAAGTCGACTTTGACTTCCGTTGACTTTTTCCCGACTCGCCTCATAAGTTTGAAGACCGAAATTTTATTTAAAAAAATAATATTTTTGATTTATTTTTATTTAGATTTATTAAGATTTATCATAATTTAATATAATTATTTTGAATGTATTCGGAATTTAAAGAATAACGTTTACGGTTTTAACCGAACGTCATTTAACTATTCCCGACTCATCGTAAAGCGCGAAACAAAATCGAAACTCGACTTTGGCATTAGTCACACGCGCATGTCATCGTTTTCCACTCACTTGAGATATTTAATTCTTTCGATTAAACTAATACAAATATCTTAGATATTTGTTACTTTATCGATCCGTCAACGGAGATTACGCAAATCGAGAAAAATCAGACCCGATATCATCATGTACCACACGGCTCTCCTCTCCTTGCCTCTCCTCTAATAGACCTTGATATTTTCATTTCTTTTGATTAATATATCATAATATCTAGATATTATTTCACTTTATCGATCAGTTAACGAAAATTACGCAAAACGCTCGAAATCAGACCCGACAATCACAAGACTACACGGCACACTTACCCACTCTTAAGCCTTGATATTTTCATTATTTTTCATTACAATATCATAATATCTTTGATATTTAGTTTAATTAACTTTATCGTTAATTATCTTTAATCGTTTACCGTAAAATAATTATTAAACGCGAGTCAATTACGTAACAACAATTTCAAAACCCGACATCCATCTTTGCCTATATTTACACGGCTCACACAACACTCCACTCACTAACAACTTTTCATTTTTCAACAAATCAAATAAAGATCAAAATATCGCTTTCTTTAATCGTTCTTCAATTGTTCTTCGTGTTCTTCAAGTGTTCATCATCGTTCTTGAGCAAAACCTTCATAAAATCTTCATTTCTTAATTAAATCCGTCCTAACTTATATTTCTAGACTCTCCTCCTCGCTCTCCATCTTCACGTACGGTTTATTTTCAATTCCGTCAAAATCGTTTTCAACGCTTTAATTATGGCAAATCTATTTTTACTTCTAATAATGTTTTACTTGTCATTTCTTATAGGGGAAGATTTTGAAGACGAGTTTGGTGACTCGTATATATTAGGGGAAGATTAGAAGACGGGTGTCTTAGTTTATAATTCTTATTTTGGTGCTAATTGATTTTTCTAAGCTAAGGTAACGATTCCGAGTTACTCGACGGATATATGTTACATAGCTTTTATTAGCTTTGGTTTTCTTTAGTTTTGGTTCATCTTTAGTTTTTGTTCATATTATTATGATTTTATGATTTTTAGTTAGTAACATGATAAGTTGTTAATTTTAGTATGTTGTAGAAATTATAAATATGTTGGTGTTCTTGTTATATTTTTATGATTTCTTCATGATGATGATTGTTGTATGATGGATGGTTAAATTGGTTGTTAAAATGGGTGTTGATTAATTAAAACATGTTAGAAACAATTGGGTGTTGTTGTAGTGGTGGTGGCCGAAATGGTGGCTGGAAACCGGTCCAAACCAGGCCGGTCCAGGCCGAATCAGACCGGTCTGGGTTGGTCCATGGTGGGTCCGGGTTTTGGTCTTTGGGTTGTGTCGATGTTTGATTGTTATGTTGTTGTTTTGACGGGTTTTAAATATGTTAAGCATGCGGGAAAATATTAGAAATCGGTTTTAGAAAGTTTGATCAAAACAGCCCATTTTGTCAAAACAGGCCGTGGGGCCCATCCAGGTCCATGTGGGGTCCGGCCCACTCAGCCCGTGGGTCCCACTTTGGGACTTGTGACGGTTTTTGAGTTATCGTCATTTTTTATCGTGTTTTGTAATATTTAGCAAGTGGGAAATATTAATAAGTAAAATATTTAATTAAAAAGGTTTTTCATAAAAATTATTATTTCTCACATGTTAGAAATTATAAGACGAGATCGTAGTTTATTTTGATATCCTTTAAGTCAAGCGGGGTTTTACGTAGGATTTAATAATTCACATGTTAGAAGCTTTATTAAAATAACATGTAATGAATATGTTGATTTTATGTCTATGTGATAAAGACTCTGTTTCTAGCCGGTTTGATCCAACGGGTTTGGTCAAACTAAGATCTAGTCAACCCCGATTTGACTGATGACCCGTCGCGGGACTCGGGTCGGGGATTTGTCTTCAAGTGAGGTTGTATTTAATTATGAATTAGCCTTAGTAGATATGAGGCGATATGATATTTGATTATTATTGATATGCAATTAGTCACATGATAGGATGTTTTTCCCGTGACTGTTTTATTATATGGTTGGTGTCGTGTTGACTAAGTCCCCATAGAGAATTATGAGTATATGGCGTCTTGACCATTCTAATTCTAAATGAGTAGCTTGGACCATGACATCGATAGGCCCGTACTGTCTTTAACGAGTATATAGTTCATGGTTAATAGCTTTTGTGTCCCGGCTTGGTGGGTTTTTATCCAAGTCGGGGCATGGCATCCTAAGAGTTCCGCTTTGGGAAGGGAGCCAGCTTAAGTACTAGCCATCTCTGCTTAGGGGGTTGCCTAGTAGAGTTTCTCATAGACGGTTATGTCATGGGACGGGGAATGGAATACTTTTCGCTAGGCTGATCAGTCTAGACATAGTATGTTTCCTACCGTTGTGGTATAGCCTCGAGTTACAGAATCGACTATTGACTGTACTAGGAACTTATGCCTGTTTGTAGACGTATTGGTCTTTCATGTTTGTATGATTCTATGAAGTTTTAGAAGGTGAGATGCAAGCCGGCTAAGGATTGATAGAGTTTGGATTACCGATTGTTAACTGATTCACATGATTACGTGTTGATTAGGTTTGAGTGTATCAGGGCCATGTTACGTGGTAACCTCTGAGCTAGCATACCAGCTTCCCTACCTCGAGTTATATTTTATTATCGGATTCACATGATAGCTTTCATATGCTAGGTTATATGTTAGTTATTGTTTCATAACATGAAAAGCATATCTTATATGTTTAAGTTTTGTATTTCCCATATACATTGCTTTTATGTTATTCATGTTTAATTAAACTCGACATTTCGTGGCTGGGAGAACTCGGAGTTACTCCCCACTGACTGTGGCTTCCGTGTTTATATTTAATGCGGTCGAACAGGTGGTGTTGCATATTTGGGGTACATGGACGAGCTAGCGAGCGAAGTATTTACCTTGGACCTATATTCGGTTCATAGTTTGTATATTATTGTACACTCCTTTATTTCCGTATTTATACGGGAGATATGTCTCCCGTCTTGTATATTTCTTTTGTAGAATATTATTTACGTTTTGTAATGAACTTTTTATTTTATGACACCTTCGTTACGTACTATCATATTTCTTTTATGTATTTAAATTATTTTTTTTCTTTCCGCAAATTTGAGGGTGTCATAGTTACTGGGTCATCATCTTTGGACCCAACTCGGTCACTTCGTATTCCTAGCTTGGAATTCATGGTATGTATTTTTCCGGAAAGACTGGTGAGGCAAGTGAGCCTTAGGCAGAGGATCCCGAAACTTGATACTGTTCCCCAAACTGCCTTGGCTCATACTGCAGAGTCCTGTAGGGAGTGGGCCTCGAGATGGGAACAAAGGAATATGTGGTTCATACCCGTTCCTGTTGGCTCCCTATGGGTATGTGACTCATATTTGCGATGGAGGAAGGTTAGTACTCCAGAACAACGCGAGAAACTAAGAAAGCGTGAGCATGTGGATTGCAAGATTTATGAATGTGGTAAGGCTCGGAGGAAGCCGGATTCCTAGCCATGCATTCAGCGAAGAGGTTGAGAACTAATCCTTCTACCAGGGTAGTGATTGATAGACACGGTAAGGCTAGACCTCGAGAAAGACCATTGGTGATTAGGTCTGAGGTGACGCAGGAGCGCCCGACTCGTGGTCAAGACAAAAAGTGTGAGAAAGATGACAAAGACAAAGTGAAGATGAATGAATAGCCTTAGTCATTTTTATTTTCAATGTGTATTATTATTATTATTTTTGAGTTGTAGTAAAATATGGTGGGTTTTTTAGAATCCTGGCCTTAGATTTATTTTCAATGTGTTATATTATGTAAGATATTAGTACTATTGGAATAATGAATAAAGATTAAGTTAGTTAAGAAACTAATGAGTTTTTCTTTCTTTATTATTCTTGTCGAATTTCAAATGCAAATGTAAATGTCTTTCTATTCACATTTCAAAATAATAGATGGGTTGAATCATGTGAAGGATTGCCTACGTATTCATTAGAAAAATGAAATCAACCCCCGCGCATAGTTCAATAAAATGCAAAAGAATAATTGTTCGAAGCAAGAACTTGTAATGAACATAGGAAAACAAAGGCGGTGTGTGCCTTGCTTAATCGTAAAAGAAATATATTCGATTTATTTGATGACATGAGGATTATCCAAATGTTAAAATGCAAGAGCAAAGCGACATTAAGTTTAACTGGCCTGGGGCCGATTTTATTCCGTGTCGCATGAGCAACACGTGGGATTCCGCAAGGCGCGTTTCCTAGTGCATGTTAAGGGTAGTATCGTTTTAGCTGA
The DNA here is from genome assembly GCA_022085475.1 of Heliosperma pusillum. NCBI lineage: Eukaryota > Viridiplantae > Streptophyta > Magnoliopsida > Caryophyllales > Caryophyllaceae > Heliosperma > Heliosperma pusillum. The sequence goes on from JAIUZE010070080.1 coordinate 23,169, forward strand.
TCGGTTGGTAGGGTTAGCAAATTCATTCCCGTCTAGGTCTCTGATTTTAAATGCACCCCTTGAGAATATGGATTTGATTAAGAAAGGCCTAGCCCAGTTAGGTATGAACTTTCCTCGTGGATCGATAGGTAAGAGAGCTCTAACTGATTTGAGCACTAAATCCCCTTCCTTCTTTAATGTTTCTGGGCTTAACTCGTTTGTTGAATGCTCGTTTGATACGTGCTTGCTATTTCTGTACATTGTGTAATGCACGCAGTTTACGTTCGTCCAAGAGGACGAGTTTATCATATCTATCCCTTTTCCAATCAGCTTATGGGATTTGACTTTCTAAGGGGGTGTTTGGTTCAAAGTATTGGAACGAATTGGAATGGCTTCTAATACCATAGAGGTATGGAGTTAGAACCCCATACTTACTCATAAGTGTTTGGTTCAATCATGGAATGGATATAGTAGTAGTTATAAGGTAGAATGGAGTTAGAAACTTGTGTTGGAGTAAGTGTCCTCAACAATAATGCGATCACATAATTAAATCTCAATAATTAAGAATACAAAAGGGATGATGAATATTATAGTCAACTGGTCAACATAAATCGGTAACGATTGGCTCAATTGAGTTTGACGTTACTGTCGTATGACGGTGGTGATCAGTTGATCCCTTGAGGTCACACCTAAAGGACAATCCCCAAATCATGTACATTAATTAATTGTATAGTGATACAGATTAATTAATCCCTTAATTTGAACTGTTTTAAAGTGAGAATTATATCTTATTGTAATATGATTAAATAAGATTCATTTTGATAATTTAATTGTTATATTACTAAGAATTCATTATGTTTATGAAATATTTCAGATAAGTGAAATTGGTCGATTATAATTAAAAACTGTTGTAGATTATATTAACCAAATATGAGATGACCCATTTTATTTACATGTAATTATTAAATATGACATAAAATGTTAAGTCTAATTATTTGTTATGAAATTGCATTTAAATTGGTTAAATGCACTTTTGTAAGCTAAATTACATGTTACATGTCACATGTCACACTTGTGACACATGACAAATTGCAAAAATAAAATGGACACCCTTGTTAATGGGTGCACCGGTTTTGGATGGGGTAGGGTAGTGTTTAGGTGTTGATTATTGTTCTAATTGAGAATTAAACATAATCATGACAATCTAGACCTAAACACTCAACCTATATGCATTGTTAAGAACAAAAATGACAAGACAACACTCCACCCATGTGGTGTGGTTGGTGGCCGGATGCCACATGAATCAACAAGAGGATTTTTCCCTCTTATATTGTGCACTCCATTTTCATTTATATTCACTCATGCAAACTTCACTTATCTCTCTTATTATTTCTCCAACTTCTCTCTACAACTTAAGAAGTTCATCTTAGAGTTCATATTTTCTAATAACATTACTAGTGTAGTAATAAGAGGTTATTAGATTTATTTTAAGGGATACTAGTTTTAATACTAGTGTAGTATTTTAGTAGAGATTAAAAGGTTTGTCTTGGGTGCAACTTAGAGGAGTGTTCTTATACTAAGAACTTGGAGTTTATCCTCATATTCATAGGTCAAGAACAATATTTGAAAGGCGTTCAAATATTGTGCCCATATTACTTCATAATCAATGTAAGAAATTGTTTTTTCCTTATCTTTTGTTATGCATGCATAAGGTCCATATAGTTTAAGAGTAAACTATTAATAATATGATATTAGAAATGTCTAATATCGAGTTTAAGAAACTTACAACTTGGGTGTAAATATGGGTATGAGATTTCAAGGGGTTGGAATGGAGTTAGATACCCAATAGATTCTAACTCCATTCGAAAAGCCTCCAACCAAACACTAGAATGGATTGAATCCATTCCAAAACATCCAACCAAACACCCCCTAAGAGAATACGCAGAGATGGGATTTCTAGCTCTACTGGTTGTAGAGCTTCCATTCCATAGGTTAAATAGAAAGGAGTGGCTTAGTGGGTGTCCCAACTGAAGTTCGATAGCCCCACAACGCGAATGGTATCTTGCTTGGCAAATCACGATAATTATCGATAATTTTCTTGAGGATTGTGACGACATTATTATTAGCTGCCTCCACCATGCCATTTGTTTGAGGTCGATAAGGCGAGGAATGATGATGCGTGATCTTGTATTTGGCTAGCAGCTGCTCAGCCTCTGCTTGGAAGTGTGATCCTTTGTCACTGATGATTTCAAGTGGGCAACCAAATCGACAAATGATATTGGTTTGTATGAACTTTGCCACATTTTTAGTAGTAAGACTAGTGTAAGTTGCTGCTTCAACCCACTTGGTGAAATAATTGATAGCTATTAAAATGAAACAGTGACCTCCTGTTCTAGCTGGAGTGATCTTTTCGATGATGTCGATTCCCCAAGCAGAAAATGGCCAAGGAGAGATTATGGTGTAAAGCAACGAGGGAGGAACATGCTGAACATTCCCGAAGATCTGGCAATTGTGGCAGTGTCTGACGTATTTAATACAATCTGACTCCATAGTCGTCCAGTAATATCCTAGACGTGTGATTTTTTTTGCCATCATGGGCCCGTTCATGTGAGGACCGCATTCTCCATCATGTACTTCTTCCATTACTTTTCGTGCCATTGATCGATCAAGGCAACGCAAGACGACGCCAAGAGGTGTTCTTATGTACAATTCTACTTGCATAAGGAGGTATTGAGAGGCTAGTAAGCGTATGGCACGTGTTCTCCTCATATCTATCTCTGGTGTGTATGTACCGTTTAATTTGAAGTTTAGAATGGCTTGGAACCAGGGTTCCTCTGGATTTTCTTCTTCATCCGTAAGTTGGTACACATAGGCCGGTTATGACCGTCGTTCGATGCATATAGGCATGTTGATCATGTTGTTTGGCATGTTGATCAAGGCTGCAAGTTTCGCAAGAGCGTCTGCAAATTGATTCTTTTCACAAGGTAGATGTAGATAAGTGACTTGATTAAAGAAATGGGCAACTTGATCTATTCTGGCCTGGTAGGGTGCTAGACTTTCACTTCGAACTTTCCATGATCCCCTGACCTGGTTGATTATCAATGCGGAGTCTCCATGAACTCGAAGATTCTTAATGCCTAGACGAACTGCCGCTTGTAAACAAATGAGGTAAGCTTCGTATTCTGCTTCGTTATTTGTCACCTCGAAGTCGAGTTTGACAGATAGTAGTGTATGATCTCCTTCAGGAGAAATGAGCAACACTTCCATTCCGAACCCTCTTAAATTTGATGCAACATCAAAGTAAAGGTCCCAGGAGTCTATACAGGTTTTTAATATATTCTCGTCTTGAAATGACCACATATCTATTGTTTGGGTGTCGTTGATAGGATTTTCTGCGAAAACTTTAGCAACAGCACGTCCTTTTATAACTTTCAGAGGTACATATTTGAGATTGAACTCTGAGAGCATTAAAGTCCATCTTAATAGACGTCAGTCGAGGAGGAGTGATAAGCATTTAATTAGTTACATTTTTCCTCTCATTTTCGTCCCCCTTTTGGTCTGTTTTCACGGATATGCGTGTGTTTAATTGCATTTTGCTTCCCGATTTCCCGTGCTATGAGTGTCGATCTCATTTTGCAGGTTCCAACCAATTCAACAACTCACAACAAGGCCAAGGATCCAACCAATTTCAAAACCATAATTTCAATGATCAAGGTTACAACACCCATGGTAACTTTCAAAACCAAGGTAATTGGAACCAAAACCAAGGGAACCCAACTTCAACAACCAAGGCCAAGGTAATTTTTACCAAGTCAACAAAAACAATCAAGCAAGTCAAGGGTTCCCCGAACAATCTTTCCAAGGCCAAGGGTCAAATTTCAACCACAACAATCAAGGACCGAATTTCAATGGTCAAGGTTCAAGAGGACAACAAGGAAATTTTAACAACAACCAACAAGGAAATTTCAACAACCAAAGGAACAACAATCAAGGTTCAAGTAGTCGGAATGACTATGGATTTTCACTCCCTTTAACCAACCAACCTCACCAAGAGAATGAGCCTTCCATGAGTGATGTTCTGCAACTTGTCAAGAACATGGAGATCCAAAACAACTTGGCCTTGCAAAATGTCACTAATGCTCACAAGAAAGAAGTGAGGGAATTGGAAGCAAGGTTGGCTTCTCAAGCATTGAACAATCCTCAAAGGCCTCCGGGAGGTCTTCTTGCTCAAGGGAAAAGCTCCAAGGATGCTTCCTTAAGCCACCAAGCATGTGCGGTGACTTTGAGGAGTGGACTTGTACTCGAGAACCCTTACATGGACATGATAAATGATGAAGTTCCATATGAAGAGCGATGTTGAGAAGGGTGAAGAAATTGAAGACCCCGTTTTGACTCCCACCTTGGAGTTGAAAATGATGACAAGGGAAAGGGTAAAGTTGATGGAAGCTCAAGCCTTGACAATCAACCCAAGGAGGGGGAAGATGGATATGTTGAAAGCGTGCCTTATGAGAAGGAGATGAGCAAGGAGGCCAATGATGAAGGAGTAGAGGTGCAACCAATAGCAAAGGCTAAGGTAACTAAGAAAACTCTTGAAAACTCATAGGGGCTCAGTTGGATATAGCATTGACGATATCAAAGGCTTAAGTCCTAATCTTTCCATGCATCGAATAGTCTTGGAGGAGGATAGTAAGCTTAAAGTGGATGGGCTACGTAGGTTGAACCCTAAGATGGCGGAGGTAGTGAAACCCGAGGTCATGAAATTGCTCGAGGCCGTCATTATTTACCAAATCACCGATAGTTCGTGGGCGAGTCCCGCGTATGAAGTACCCAAGAAAGGAGGGGTGACTATGGTGGAACAAGAGGATGGCACTCTCCTCGCTTCTAGGCCCGTGACCGGGTGGCGGATGTGCATTTATTATCGGAAATTAAATGCCGCCACCCTCAAAGACCACTACCCCATCCCCTTTATAGACCAAATGCTTGAAAGACTAGCCGAGCATTCCTACTACTCGTTTCTTGATGGTTATTCTGGGTTTTTCCAAATACCCATACACCCGGAAGACCAATAAAAGACCACCTTCACTTGCCCCATTGGAGTGTATGCTTATAAGAGGATGCCCTTTGGGCATTGTAATGCTCCGGGGACATTTCAAAGATGCATGATAAGCGATATTTTGTACTAATTTATCCCTCGTTTTAGCTCGATTTCTATATGATTTATGCACTTTGTTAGGTGATTAACGAGCTAATATTACTATTCTAGTTGTTTTGCGTGCTTTGTCTTGTTTTATAGGAAATGAAGCGGTTTTGCTATATTTTCTTACTTTATGGAGCAAAGGCACTAGAATACAAGTTTACGAGGAACCGATGATAGCAATTTCATGATTGGATCATAATTCCCATTGCATCATTCCTCAAAGTGGATTGGTCTTGACTTTTGACTTAGTTTCTCAACTAAAACACAAGCCCAAGTCAACCAAAGCCTGGCCCAAGACCATTTCCGAGCTGCAAACTACCAAAACAAGGCATAGGATTCCGTGCCCAAAGAAGAAATTCGGAGAGACGAAAGAAGATCCATCAGGGTTACATACCCGATCGGATTTACCATATACCCGATCATGTATGTATGCTGCTGAACGCCTCTTGCCTCTTCTTCTCCCAAGCTTTAATGGGGATGTTTATTGCCTTGTCTAGGGTATGAATCCGGATGGAAAAGCTCAACCTTGCAGCCCTATAAAAGCCTAAGATCATCATTATCATCAAGAACACATTACATTACATTACATTACATTACATTACATACCAATCATATTATCATCTTTTACATTTAGCAATTTACATACAAGTTAGATTATAGTTTATGGTTTTGTATGCAAGTTTAGACATCTTACTTTAAGCATTTTCTCTAGCACTCTCTACTGTTTTATCATTACATTTTGGTTGAAATTCGTTCTTATTATTTTCTCTTACATCGTTGTACTTCCATTCCCGGTAATTCTCTAACTTTTGCTTTCATTATTTTCAATACCATTATTTTTATTTTATAATAGATTCTATCACTTTCATAAACCATGAATTATAATCTACTTAGCTTTCTTTTCGTATCATCATTGTTGTTAGTAATCCCGCATAAAAGTTATTTAGTCAAAATTAAATCATCGTTTAATATGTCTCATTTTACTTCGCCTAGTCAAATAATAATCATTGTAAATTTCATCATTAGAATAATAGCCAATTTAATATTGATCATGTCAATCATTTTAATATCCCTAATTCATAGTTTAATTTCCTACATCTTTTCCTCTTAATTTATTTAATCACATAAATTAAATCTAGTAGTGTAGGATTATCATTATGTAAATATAATAAATAAAATTGAAATATTGAAATGATTTGCTAGTTAAAATGAATTAAAAGAAGAATCGATGCCAATAGAACCATCTAGTTTGTTTCTTCCTTTGGTTGTGTCAAATTCTATAACTTTGTTTAATGGCCATAAACAATTGTTTGTATTAGTCAATTTCCATCTTAGAAACGGGAGTTGAGATGGGAATTAGGACTACCAATAAGGGTTTAGTGACCTAACCAGGCTGAAAGGACGTTAGGACCCATTAAAAAGTCAGTACAAATCCGAGAGGAATATACCACTACAAGGCTTAGACAATCGTAGTAATTCTAATATTGGTATCAATAAAGCTTTTAAATCATTTGACATGAATTTCTAATTCTCTATATCAATTTGATTAGATAGTTTATTTTACCGTCATTTTATTACCGTTCTTAGATAGTTTATTTTATTGTCATTTGTTAGTTTATTAGTTTTCTATTATTTTAGTTAGGTAGCTTTTCAATATTGTTATTTTAATTATCGTTCTTAGTTAGATTTAATTATTGTCACTTTTCTTTCCGTCAAGTAGACTAGTTCATTTTATCTTGCAATTTTATTATCGTCATCAATTAGATTAGATTTATTTTTATCGCAATTTCCATAGTTGTCATTTAAATATCGTCATTGTATACTTGTCATTTTATTTCATGTTAGTAGTTTAGATATGATGCGAGTCGTTATACACCAAAAATAAAAGCCTAAGTCTACTAACTAAAGAAGATAGCGGAAGTAGGGTCGATCTCCACAGGAGGAAATTAACTAACTGTAATCTAAGTCTGTCAGTCACAGTCTGGGGGTTTTGATTTGGTTTTAAACTAAACTAAATAAGATTTAAGGGAAGATAAATAAAGGTAGAGGTTATCACGAAATGAATCAGATAAAGAAAGAATATGCTAAGATTCGGTCTACTGCAATATCGGCATCTACGGGTCAACTAAGTCAGTCAATCTATCAATGAGAAGGGCAATGGTTTTCTCCTCTCGGTTTCAAACCACCCTAGGGATTTTCCTAATTAACTCTCGCCCTCTTAGGAGTCACCTATCAATTTTAAGCAAGCCTTTCCCTTCCAATCTCTCGATCCAGGTCGGGGTTAACTACCTAGCTAGTCTTCTGCGTGCACTCATTCGACTAACCTCAATTATACTGCTTAGATTGATTCTCATATTCAAGATTAACTAACATACTCTATCCTATCATGCCTCTATTACAGTTTTCCTCATCCTAACATACAAGGGAATTAGCTACTCATGCTATTAATGATGCTAGCGATAAAGACGATTGAATATATGACATTAGACATGATATAATCGTAATTAACAAGCATAAAGAACAATAACGCAACAATTAAGAAAGATACAACAGTAATTAAGACTAGAACAAAGATTAAGAATAAAGGAGAGAAAAGAGTTTTACAATCTTAGCAAGTCCGGCGTAATGAACAAATCCGTGTCGATCATAAACCCGAATATAAACTTAGAGATGAAGAAAGTTCAAAAACTAATGGTGAATGATAAGTGTCTGCTAAGTAGTTGCTGGTTCTAATTAATGACGAACTAAGAGTCTTATAAAATGCATAACACGAATTCTAACCTAATTAGTCTACGGACTAAAGGCCCGTGATAGATTTTACTCGATCGAGGCCTTTATTCGAGAATATCAGTCGATCGAGGACTTCATCCTCTCGATCGACCAATTCTTCAACAGCTACCCCTCGATCGAGCAGATGACAGCTCGATCGAGGTCTTCTCTAGCAACAAATCCTCTCGATCGAGTAGAGAGTCACTCGATCGAGTCTTCTTCATTAGTACTCCCCTCGATCGACCAAAGATATGGTCGATCGAGGTCCTCTGGCCTAGCATATAGTGTTGGTCGTGGCTTTGGGCTTGATTTTGAGCGGTTTCACGCTTTACCATGCAAGAGCTTCTGTTCCGTTCCTTCCATTCTCCGAAATGCATGCAAAGTGGACTGTTTTGGCTCGGTTTCCGCTACTACGCAGCTTGTACCTACAAAATGGTAATGAAAGTACAAAGTAGCCAAATGGGGGCATATAGTGACATAATATCACCTAAATGACATAGAAATGCGTGCATAAATGGACTAAAAAGTCTATATAAAATACATGCATCAAACTTCCCTAAACCAAACCTTTGCTTGTCCTCAAGCAAACTAAATGCAGATATATGGAACTAAATGAACCTAGGGGAATGGAGTAAGTCTCAGAGCTAGCTACAAGTCAATGCTAAATTGTTTAATGAACTCATTCAATCGCTACAAAGCTTAATACGAAAGTGAACGAATTTATACAATCTTGGAAATAAATTAGACTTTCGATCCCGCAAGACTCAACCTAATTTGGACTCTCACGGGTCACTCTTCTCTCAACAAGAAAATGGTAAGTAAATATGTATATGAAAGAGAGAATAAAATATAGTCACTCACCTAGACTACGACCGACACAACATGCATTGCTAACTAATATGAAAGATGATTCAAGCACCGTACATACGCATAACCCCCGTTCAAGGACTATCACGTGCCGAACATTTGCAAAAATATGGATATGTGAGGCTAATTGGTAAGAAGGGGCAAAACAATAATGAAAATGTGAGGGTAAATAGCCAAGCTAGTTCCTAACAAGACCGTAATAGAACTCGTCCCATTCTTCCAACCATCAAAAACTCAGCTCAATGCCTTAACATATCTAGGCATATACAACACAAATCCCATAAAACACCTCGACAAATAATAATAAGCATAAGAGGTGTAAATAACAAAAGCTTCAGCCAATTATTTTTCTCATTATATTTTTTTCCAATTTTTCAATTTCTTTCCTTTTTTTTTCTTTCTTGGCTGATCGAGGAAAACCCCTCGATCGAGTGAAATAAGTCACTCGATCGAGGTAACAAACAAAACCATCTGCTCGATCGAGCTAAAGGCTGCTCGATCGAGACACTATTCATCACTTCTCTTCTTTTTCTCGCAAATACCCACTCCAATCAATGAAAACGAGTCAAAAACTGACACAACAGTAAAATATACCTCGACTACTAAACTAGCTCGGCAAAGGTAGGCTCAGTTTAGAAAGTAGTTAAGGGCAACATGCAGATATGGCTTTATGTGGAGTTAATGGAGTAAAATGAGGAAAAGGGAGATGCAAATATTCTCAAAACACGTAATACCAACCACAAACCCAATGCGTGCAGGTAATAAGAAATCAAAGTTCATATACAAGCAAATGACACGAGATGTGGGGAGTAACCACTCTCATTCCTAGATGAACTGGTCATAAATGTCACCAGTTATAAGCTCTAAAACTCAGAATATATAAGTAGTTTGCCAAAATGTTGAGTCCAGTCTAATAGTCAAATTTAAATTACAAGACAACATTTAATAGTTCACTACATCAATTTTACTAAGTAGGTCAAGAATGGTGCAAGGAATAGCATAAAATAGACTTGCAGTGCAATTTCATCACGAACAAGACTCCAATCCGACTCGACTATATGCAAAAATAAACATGATATTTTTTATTTTAACAAATTTTTTCTAATTAACATAAATTGTAAACGTGAATGCAATACAAATGCAAATGCAGACGCAAAAGGATGCAAAACACCTCCCCAAACCAAAACAGACAATGTCCTCATTGGCTACAGCACAACAGCATATAAGGGAAAGGGAAACACAACCTAATTCATGTTCCTAAAGGATGAAATATATACAAGGAATGGAAAAAATAAACAGAAAAACTCACAAAACAACAGCTTCCCCAAACCAGCATCAAACTGGGGAGCTAACATCACCTCCTCCCAGCAGTCTCCTCCGACTTCATCGTATACGTCGGGTCCCTCTCCTCCTCCTAAGCTAGCCTCCTAGCTGCCAACTCCGCGCGCTCCCTCATGTCCCTCTGTACCGGCGTCTCGTCCTCTTCCTCTCCAGAAGAAGAGGAAGAAGAAGATGGTGAAGGATACCCACCCTCTGGGTATCTGTAGAACGAGGGGTGAGGCCATCCATCTGGAATAGGACGTCCTCAACGGATATGGTCCACATAGATAGGGAACAAGGCCAAGGCCTGATCCCGTCGCATCTGTGCTATATCATTGCACATATTAAGTAGCAAAGCATCACGACGCCCTTGGTCCATGACCTCAGACGCCTCAAACAGGGGTGGACAAACAAAATTAGCCGGAAAAACCGACTCAGGAGAGGGAGTGGTGGTGGGGACAGGCGGGGGCGTGAAAGTGGTCGTCCCAACCTGTTGAGAACCCGATGACTCTTCAACATCTCTCTGTGGGGAAGATCTCTTCCTCTTCTTATTGGAAGAGGAAGGTGCAGTAGTGAAAGGGAGATGGTAAATAGGGGGAGGGGGTTTCACCCCTCTCGCAGTAGTAAGAGGTGAAAGAGAAGGTAATGTAGGGCAAGGTAAAACAACGGATGTGGAACCACATATCTTCCACATCCGACGCTCAGAGCCCGTCATCCAAGCAAACCCGACCATGACAGGTATATCTAAGTCGACGCCAGGTCCTAAGCGCAAATGAGTCCTAGGGAAGTCGGAATAAAGGTGGCGGCCAATCTTACTGACCACACCACCACAGACTACGGCGCTAAACACCCTAGACTCTAGGTTCTTCCAGTGAAGAGCCACTAAGTAAGCTATGTTCAGGACAAATGGGGTTCCACTATCGACGTCCAGGTAGCCCGCTAAAATGGCTAACTCAGTGTTGTTGATGTTGTTGGGTTCTGGTATAGCGAAAATCAACTCGCCTAAGAGTTGCAGAAAATAGCGCAGCGAGGGGTGGTGAACGTAGGCCACCTTACGAGTGCCGTAAGGTGTGTGAGAAAGGGCGGTCCAAGCCTGGGTCAACAGCTTCCTAGGAGCTGCCAAAAGACCGTCACTCGAAAGACCCAAAACCTCCCTAAACCTAGCTAAAGTCCAAGAATGCAACTCATTAAAGAGTCGGAAATGAATGCAAGCGCCAGACGGTGAGGTAACATACATATCGGCCTGAAAGGAATAGGAACTGAAAAACTCAAGCGTAGGTACTCGATATGTATACTCCCTCATCGAGGCCAAACCCGACATCCCCGTCCCGTTTAGTAATAGGCAAACATCAGTAAATAAACCTAGCTCCTCTAGGTCGGGACGGTGCAGAAAACGGCTCAAATGGATAGGGGAGTCAAGTAACCAAGATCACCGTTTCCGGTGAATGCTAGAAATGAATTGTACCTCCCTAATCCGTGGTAGTGGCCCAAGAGACTCCACGCTAGATGGCTGACTAGCAGCCTTGGGAGCTTTCTATGGTGCCAATCCTCGAGTAGTAGCTAGCTTATGCGCGGCTAGCTGGCTGAATGTCAACGCCTCCTTGCTAGGAGTGAGTGATGAGCTAGAAGGCGAAGCGACCTCAGTAGTGGTTGCTGGAACAACGGCCTCAGCAGAGACCGTGACAGCAGTCGGAGTCTGAGCAGCAGTCTCGGTAGTGGTGACAGCAGTATCGGTCACAGGTGTAGTCACGGTAGTGTCCGTCTCAAAAGTCGTTACAAAGAAATCAACAAAGAAATCGACTGACGAGGGACTAAACTCGACTCCATAACTACAAAGAAATCAACAAGAAACAATTAATAACATCTAATTCACTAGATTAATCCTATAATCAAATTCTAACCCTAATTGAATCGAAAAAGGGGAAGGAATTACGAATTAACTAGTAGAATAGTAAAGAGATACTTACTTGTTGATGATTACCCCAAAAAATAAAAATAGCAATTATTCGATCAAATTCGAACAAATCGAATTAACAAACCCTAAATTCACGAAATCTTCAAATAAATCGAAATTAAAGGCGAAAAAGAAAGGGCTTTTCGATCAATTGCAATAGTAAAGTACTAGGGTATATGTAATTGGTAATTAATTTGGATATTAACACGAATTGCAGGAAAGATTATGCAGAAAAAATTGAAAGATGAAGAACAAAGGGGAATTGGGATCGAGTAATTTGAAAGGGGATCGAAGACTTATCTTATATAGGTAAGTTAGTTCGGTCGATCGAGTAGAAATTCTACTCGATCGAGAACTTTTTCAGGCAGGACCGCTCGATCGAGTAGTTCTGATTTACTCGATCGAGGACTTTCTTTTGGTGATCCTCAGTTTTCTCGATCGTTTTGAATTCCCCTCAATCGATTTGCATTCCACTCGATCGAGGTCTTTTTCTTCCCCAAGTCTCTCGATCGAGTAACAATTTACTCAATCGAATGATTTTCCTATTTGCACAGCCTTCGACTTTTAGCAATTGATTTCCGCTTCTTTTTCCTTCAAAAACGATACAAAACGATACCCAAAAAAATACCAAAACAAATGTCTAACGGGAAAAGTAAATTGTTTATCTAAACTACGGATTATAACGTAACGTCTAATCTAAGTAAATAGTATAATTGTCTAATTGTCTAATGAAAACGCAATAAATTGTTATTTACAAATTGCACGAGGTTGCAAACCCGGCTAAAAACCAAATAGTTTTGTGACAAGGCCACCGTCAGGCCTTTGACTTGCGGAATTACCCTCAGCTGCAGTAATAGGCTCTAGAACTGGTCATAAATGTCACCAGTTATAGGCTCTAGAACTCAGAATATATAAGTAGTTTGCCAAAATGTTGAGTCAAGTCTAATAGTCAAATTTAAATTCCAAGACAAAATTCAATAGTTCACTACTTCGATTTTACTAAGTAAGTCAAGAATGGTGCAAGGAATAGCATAGAATAGACTTGTAGTGCAATTTCATCACGAACAAGACTCCAATCCGACTCGACTATATGCAAAAATAAACGTGATATTTTTGATATTTTCAAAGTTTTTCTAATTAACATAAATTGTAAACGTGAATGCAATACAAATGCAATTGCAGACGCAAAAGGATGCAAAACACCTCCCCAAACCAAAACAGACAATGTCCTCATTGGCTACAGCACAACAGCATATAAGGGAAAGGGAAACACAACCTAATTCATGTTCCTAAGGGATGAAATATATACAAAGAATGGAAAAAATAAACAGAAAAACTCACAAAACAACAGCTTCCCCAAATCTCTCGATCGAGTAACAGTTTACGCGATCGAATGGTTTTCCAATTTGCACAGCCTTAGACTTTTAGCAATTGATTTCCGCTTCTTTTTCCTGCAAAAACGATACCCAAAAAATACCAAAAAATGTCTATGAGGAAAAGTAAATTGTTTATCTAAACTACGGATTATAACGTAACGTCTCATATAAGTAAATAGTCTAATTGTCTAATTGTCTAACAAAAAGGCAATAAATTGTTATTTACAAATTGCACGGGGTTGCAAACCCGGCTAATAACCAAATCGTTTTGTGACAGGGCCACCGTCAGGCCTTTGACTTGCGGAATTACCCTCAGCTGCGGTAATTTCCGACTTCTTTTTCCACACATACGATCTTTTCTTGGAGTCTAGCTCCACTTCCGAATCACTCGAATATGTGCGAACTCCTTTGTCCTTCTTGGACTTCTTCTTGATACCATCACGCGAACATGGCTTTCCCTTCTTCAGCTCCAATGCTGCAGATCTTTTATCTGTCAGACAACACACAACAGCGCGTTCCTCCAATTTGCTCCCAAGCTGGGGCGGAGGTGTTACGGTAGCAATAGGAATATCACAAACAGGAGCTATAAGCTCGATAGGAACCGAAGCTTTGTCATGCATAAACAAATCAGGTGTGATGTCAGCTAAGGGAAGCGCTTGACATGGTGAAACAAGCATGGGACCTTTACTAGCACGAGACTGAGTGAAAACTAGGTTCTCCCCACCTATCTGAAAAGTTAATGTCCGTAACCCGACGTCAATAACCGCTTGCGCAGTATGCAAGAACGGTCTTCCCAAAATGATGGAAGTGTGAGAATCTTCAGGTATGTCTAATACTATGAAGTCGACCGGGATAAAGAATCTCCATATTTGCACAGGTATATCCTCTATGACTCCTAAGGGTCGGGACAAGGTCCTATCTGCCATTTGCACCGTCATGTTGGTACACTGAAGCTTGGTGAAGCCTAACCGTTTGGCTAAAGACAAAGGTAAGACGCTAACACTAGCCCCTAGGTCACATAACGCATTATCTATAAGATAGGTACCTATATGACACGGTATGGAAAAGCTACCTGGGTCGGACAGTTTAGGTGGGCATTTGTTCTGGAGGAACGCGGACAGTCAAAGCTACAGTCTCTACAGTATCGACTGACCTCTTACGTAAAAGAATTTCACGCATAAACTTCAAGTAAGAGCGTACCTTTAATAAGAGGTCTGCAAATAGAACATTCACTTAAGATCGCGTACAATGTCATGGAACCGAGCAAATTCCTTCTCGACCTTAGCCTTCTTCAACTGACCGGGAAACGGAACTAGAACGTCAGGTGATCCACATTGCGTATCCTTGACAATCGCGTTGTTAATCATCCGCTTGTTTAACCCCTTCGATCGAGCTTCTCGCTCATTAGGACCCATCGATTGAGTATCGATGTCACTCGATCGATCATTCTTGGAATTCCAACTGCTCGATCGAGCAGCATCATGAGTCAAAGTACTCGATCGAAGAACAGCAACCTCTCGATCGAGCTTCTGTCTTTCTGATTCACTCGATCGAGGAGAACAACCTCTCGATCGAGTGAATTTCCCTTCAAATCATTCGATCGACTAGAATAAACGCCTCGATCGATCTCAATATCAGCATCAGCCTTCAAAACATTGGAATGCGCACCAGAGATATCAGCAACGGTACCAGCAGGACTGTCATAAGCGAGACCGCTTCGCAAAGTGATCATGTTCAGTGTCTCCTTGTTCTTATCGATCTGGGACGGTAACTGGCCAGGTTGCCTAATCGATCTAGCTCCCGCCAATTGAGCAATCTGCGACTGCAAGAGTTTAATGGTAGCATTCGTTGCTTGATCAGATTTGCTCAATTGGGTAGCTAAAGCTTGTATCATCGACTTTAGCTCTCCAACTTCTGAAATTCCTCCAGATGAGGAACTAGCTTGTTGTGAAGACTGTATTTTTTGGAATCCTTGCTTATCCGGCGGTTGATAAGTCGGCTGCTGTGGTAGAGTAGTAGGATATAAGACATTCTGGCTCGTCCATCTCAAGTTGGGATGGATATTCCCCTGATTATAGTAACCACGCCCTTGCCGATATTGTTGAAAGGAACAAACTTGCTCCTTTTCTGCAAGACAATCTACAGCCGTATGACCCGTTTCGCCACACCTTTCACAAGTGATCACTTCATCTCGCTGCAGCAAATGAACCGTCTCCTGGTTATCTGCAGCCTGCTTCTCCCATTTGTCAAGTCTGGCATTCAGTTTATCAAATTTAGCATCCAGACCGTCAGAATCAACACTAGCTACTGTCCGTGTACCACTTCGCGGATTACCATATTCAGCACAGTGGGTTGCCATCTCCTCAATCAATTTCCAACCCTTATCATCATCTATCTCCTTCTGGAATCTCCCGTTCGATGCGGTATCTAAGATAGCTCGATGATCATCATACAACCCGTTGTAAAACTAGTTGCATAGAAACCACTGTTCGAACCCATGGTGAGGAACAGACCTCACTAGCGTCTTAAATCGATCCCAGGACTCATAGAGATTTTCATGAACTATCTGCTTGAAATTTGTAATCTGACCCCTCAGAGCATTCGTCCTCTGTGGTGGAAAATATTTCTTGTAGAAGGCCAGTGCAAGTGTAGTCCAGTCAGTAATGCCAAGTTCTTCTCTATTTAGATTCTTCAACCAATCTTTGGCATTGTCGGTAAGAGAGAAAGGGAACAAGACCTCCTTGATCTTGTCTTGTGTCACCCCTTTATAAACTGGAATAGAAGAGCAGTAATCAGCAAAAGTCTCCATATGCTTTCTCGGATCTTCCCCAGCCACACCCCTATACTTGTTCTGCTGAACAAGCTTGATATAAGACGGACGAAGATCAAAAGAAGTTCCATCTTCGTCCGTTGCAAGTTTGAATCCCTGGGGTATACATGCAGCGGTGGGCTCAGAATGACTAGTAATGTTAGGCATCTTCGCCGGTACGGTAGTCTCATTAGTCGAATCTTCCTCGAAAATAAAACTGTCGAAGACGGAGTCGGAAGTACTCAAGTCTTCCTCCTGAACAGTCTTATCTAACCCTCTCTTTCTGCGTAAGAAGGTTCTTTTGGGCTCTGGATCAGCTTCCACTAACTCGAGCCTTTGGGACCTGCGCATACATAACTATAGAAAGAAAAATAAGAACAGTCTTAAGGAATTAGAAATTCCTTAAGACGAGGAAGAGATAAATAAACAGAAAATTAATTTGCCCCCCCGGCAGCGGCGCCAAAATTTGATGCGAGTCGTTATACACCAAAAATAAAAGCCTAAGTCTACTAACTAAAGAAGATAGCGGAAGTAGGGTCGATCTCCACAAGGAGGAAATTAACTAACTGTATTCTAAGTCTGTCTGTCACAGTCTGGGGGTTTTGATTTGGTTTTAAACTAAACTAAATAAGATTTAAGGGAAGAGAAATAAAGGTAGAGGTTATCACGAAATAAATCAGATAAAGGAAGAATATGCTAGAATTCGGTCTACTGCAATATCGCAATCTACAGGTCAACTAAGTCAGTCAATCTATCAATGAGAAGGGCAATGGTTTTCTCCTCTCGGTCTCAAACCACCCTAGGGATATTCCTAATTAACTCTTGCCCGCTTAGGAGTCACCTATCAATTTTAAGCAAACCTTTCCCTTCCAATCTCTCGATCCAGGTCGGGGTTAACTACCTAGCTAGTCTCCTGCGTGCACTCATTCGACTAAACTCAATTATAATGCTTAGATTGATTCTTATATTCAAGATTAACTAACATACTCTATCCTATCATGCCCCTATTACAGTTTTCCTCATCCTAACATACAAGGGAATTAGCTACTCATACTATTAATGATGCTAGCGATAAACACGATTGAATATATGACATTAGACATGATGTAATCGTAATTAACAAGCATAAAGAACAATAACGCAGCAATTAAGAAAGGTACAACAGTAATTAAGACTAGAACAAAGATTAAGAATAAAGGAGAGAAAAGAGTTTTACAATCTTAGCAAATCCGGCGTAAAGAACAAATCCGTGTCGATCATACACCCGAATATAAACTTAGAGATTAAGAAAGTTCAGAAACTAATGGTGAATGATAAGTGTCTGCTAAGTGGTTGCTGGTTCTAATTAATGACGAACTAAGAGTCTTATATAATGCATAACACGAATTCTAACCTAATTAGTCTACGGACTAATGGCCCGTGATAGATTTTACTCGATCGAGGGAAAATCCCCTTCGATCGAGGCCTTTATTTGAGAATATCAGTCGATCGAGGACTTCATCCTCTCGATCGACCAATTCTTCAACAGCTACCCCTCGATCGAGCAGATGACAGCTCGATCGAGGTCTTCTCTAGCAACAAATCCTCTCGATCGAGTAGAGAGTCACTCGATCGAGTCTTCTTCATCAGTACTCCCCTCGATCGACCAAAGATATGGTCGATCGAGGTCCTCTGGCCTAGCATATAGTGTTGGTCTTGGCTTTGGGCTTGATTGTGAGCGGTTTCACGCTTTCCCATGCAAGAGCTTATGTTCCGTTCCTTCCATTCTCCTAAATGCATGCAAAGTGGACTGTTTTGGCTCGGTTTCCGCTACTACGCAGCTTGTACCTACAAAATGGTAATGAAAGTACAAAGTAGCAAATATGGGGGCATATAGTGACATAATATCACCTAAATGACATAGAAATGCGTGCATAAATGGACTAAAAATTCTATATAAAATAAACGCATCAAAATAATCACCTCAAATAAATCGAACTTAAATAAAAATCACCCCATAGCAATTCATAGTTAACACGTACTCCCTGAGGATCGATCCCTACTTCCCTAATTACATTCTTTATGTTGTTAGCCTAAGTGTGGGTAATTATTTTTGCATCGGGACTGCGACACAACCGGTCAATGCATGACGGCGATTTTTGCCGATTTTCTTGAGAAATGTATGGAGGTCTTCATGGATGATTTTAGTGTCCATGGAGACTCATTTGATCTTCGGTTATTTAACTAGTCCAATGTCTTGAAAATATGTGAGGAGCACAACCTCGTCCTAAATTGGGAAAAATTCCACTTCATGGTGGAGGAAGGGGTTGTGCTTGGTCACATCGTGTCTAAGAGAGGAATAGAAGTATATAAGGCTAAGGTTTCGGTGAGAGAAAACTTGTCACCCCCTACAAATGTGAACGGAGTGAGGAGCTTTCTAGGCCATGCGGGCTTCTAGCGACGTTTCATCAAAGATTTATCCAAAATTGCCAAGCCTTTGACTTCTCTTCTTCTCAAGGACACCCCGTTTGTATTTGATGATTCTTGCTTGAGTACTTTTTGTAGGTTGAAAGAGGCCCTTGTGACGGCTCCCATAATCCGCTCACCGGATTGGAGCCTTCTCTTTAAATTTATTTGTGACGCCTCCGATTATGCGGTTGGGGCGGTACTTGGGCAAGTTGTGGACAAGAGGCACCATGTCATATACTACACAAGCAAGACTTTAGATCAAACTCAAGTCAATTACTCGACAATGGATAAAGAGATGTTGGCCATTGTGCATGTCGTGGAAAAGTTTCGGCAATAATTTGTTGGTTCTAAGGTAGTGGTGTACTCGGATCATACCGCCTTGAGACAATTGCTGGTGAAGAAAGATGCAAAACAAAGACTCTTAAGGGGTTCTATTACTTCAAGAGTTCGACTTGGAGATCAGAGACAAAGCGGGAGCGGAAAATGTTGTTGCCGACCACTTATCTAGGTTGACTATCGAAGATCATGGCTTGAAAGATGAGAGTGGCCCAATTAATGAGTGGCTAAGAGGAGATAGCTTGATGATGATTAGTGTAAAATCACCATGGTTCGCGGACTTGGCGAATTTTATTGTGAGTGGGTTCATTCCGGGGGAGCTAGATGCTAGAGCTAGAAGGAAATTGAAGCATGATTAAAAACGCTACTTTTGGAATGACCCACATCTTTTCCGCAAGTGTGGTGTGTTGGAGTAGGTGTCCTCCACAATAGTGCGCCACATAATAAATCTTATTATAGAATATAATTGGGATAATTATTGACTATATATATGATTAGTCAGTTGATTAACGTAAATCAATAACGGTTGGCTGACTAGAGTTTGACGTTATTGTCGTTTGACGGCGGTGATCAACTGATCCCTTTCGGTCACACCTAAAGGATGAAATCCAAATAGTAACTAATTATTTGTATACGATACAGTTAATTAGTACATTACATATATTCGATATGTACGAGAGTTAATTGTTAGAAATTGAGTTAAGAACTCAAATTCGATTAAACTTATTTTTCAATTATGCGATAATTGACTAATAAATTTATATCTTATTTTAATACAATTAAATAAGATTTAACTTAGTAATTAATCGTTAAATTACTAAATTAGTTGAGGTTTTGAGATAGACGTAATTAGTTAATTATATTTACAAGGAGTTGTAAAATAAATTAACTAAGCATTGTGGGACCCATTATATATTGATATAATGGTAAAATATTACTTAAAATGTTAAGTACATATTATTTATTTAATTGAGTCATATAATTGTTATATGATCAAATTAACACTTAATTATACAAGATAATTAACCATATGATCAATAAGTATTTGTGAGACAAATATCAAAAATCAAAATGGACCAAACTAGGCCATAATGGACCGGTTTTGGAAGTAGTTACATGGTGATGATTTTGTTCTTATTGTTACTCTTTAGTTACTTTTTGAAAGTGACATAACAAGTATAAAACAATCATCATATTTTCTACAACACTCCACTCAAATGCATGTGAACAAATCAAACAAAATAAGAGTCATTTTTGACTACAAGGTCCGGCCAAAATGGCCTTTAAAATGATCAATTTGTTGTTCATTTTTCACCACTTGATTTTGTGCATTTGTTATACTTCTTTCTAAAATCCTTCTTCTCACTAAAACTCTCATCTACTAATATTTCCTAAGTATTACTAGTGTAGTAATATTGTCATAATATTAGTAGTATAATATCTATCTTATTATCTAGTTAATAATAAGGGTAGATTATTTGGTGTCATCTTGGTGCAACTTGAAGGAGGTCTTCTAGTTTGGAGATTTCTTGTGTTCATCCATATTTGTAGCTCAAGAACAACAAGAAGGAGTTCTTGTTGTGCCCATATATTTTCCATATCAATGTGAGGAAATTCTTTCTTTTATATAAATGTCTTTATATTTGCATGCATGTTACATAGATCATTATAAACTAAATTAATAAGTAATTTAGTAAATAATTAGAGGGTCTAATTAAGGTCTATGGACTTTCAATTGGTATCAGAGCTAGCTTGTAGCATGCATGTTCATTTGGAATTTTATTAAAGTATAAGATAACTAATAAATCAAAGATTTTGAAATTTAAAGTACGATTATGACAAAAAATACTTGGGGAATGTTATACCTACTGACCTCAAAATGTTTGTGGTCAAATTTCGTGATTTTAGGGATTAATTTGCTATTTATTTTGATTTTTGGCGTTTAAACCGAGTTAACATGCATTTAATGAGTTAAAAGTTAACTAAAAATAGTTTCATGTTGATTCTGGCCATGAAATTTTAATATGATCTCACATGCATTTTTACATATTGTATGTAAAATTTCGTGACTTTTACTTGTGTATTGCATGTTTATTGATTTTTATACGATAAAAGTCGATAATATGAGATTATAATGTTCATAAAATTTAAACGTCCATTTATGGTCTTGAAAATTTTTTGTACATTTTACATTCTGATGTTGATACTCTTGGTGAAATTTAATAATTTGTTTCACAGTTTTACTATATCTAATGTTTTTATTTGATAAAACCATTAAATACAAAGCTATTTGTTCATAAAATTAATTTAAATTTTTTGAGCAAATGTTTTTTATTTTTATAGTTTCTGGAATTGTTCCAGAATGTACTAAATTTTTGGTTTCAAATTTTATGATGTTTATATTTTATTTTGGTTTTATTTCATAATTGTTATGATTAAACCGTAATATTTAGCAAATGAAATCAAATAGATCTAATTAATGACCAAAAAAATTAGTAGTGACTAATTTTGAGTTCTAAAACAGTTTAGTTAATTATTTTGAATTTAAATGCGATTTAAATGTTGATATTTATTTTTAATGGTTAAAAATCAATGAATCCCGGAAGAAATCGAGCTACAATGAGCATGAATTGAACTTAGGACGATTTTGGCATGAATTTTGCAGCAATTTATTTTATTTATGTTTGAATGAATGAATGTCATTTATTTAATAATTTATGCAAATTTTGTACCTAGTATGGCCTAGTTAATTTTTATCGTTATTACCCGTAATGTAAGGGAATAACGTTTTGGTTGTAATTTTATTGCGATCTCGTATCGCCGGTTTGTATAATTTAATAATTTTATTTTATAGTATAAATGGATAATAGGAATTTGTATATTTGTACATTTGTAATTATTTTTGAAGACCGGTGGCTCCCTTAAGACAGTGCCATTTTGGAAGGTGTTCCAAGTGAAGAGGCAAGGGACCAAGGAGTTGGTTTCCGAATTTGTAACTATCTAGTTAATTTTGATTAGCTAGGTGGCCATACTAGGATTTTATTGTTGCTTGGTTGCTTGCTTTATTTTTCGCTCATGCCAAAATCGTCACACATGCAATTTTATTTCTCGATTGTCAATTCAACGTTATTCACAATTCACCGACTTAGTTCGCTTATAGGGAATTAATAACAAATTTGACAAGACCTCTCACATAACTTAAAAATTGAGATTTAGCCTTACCAATTAGTAACACCTATGAATCCCGTGTTCATTAGGGCTACCACGCTCGTGGGTCCCTTTTTACCTCGGGTAAGTAGGGTGATACGATCACAAGCTAAAATTGGATTGGACTCAACGAGATAAGCGTTATCTTGGGACTAGGAGATGGATTTAGTTGAAATCCGTCAACCAAGAGTTCTAAGTGTAGAATTAGTCAAGTATTGACTTACCATGTTTAGATAAAGGTAGTATGCGATGACTATTTTTGTCTAAATATGGGTCTTGGAATCACTTATATAATTTAGTGAGGGGTCATTATATGAGTGACTTGTTAAAATTATTTTACAAGTAAATTATATTTAAACAATGAATGTTTATTTTCCGTTGAGATTTATTTTATTCGCGAAATGACAAATATTTTATCCTTCTACGAAATTGTAAACTCGTTCAATCATGGAAAGGAGTTTCCATTATTTTATACGGTAGCATTTTGATTGCAATCTCCGTTTATACCACCGTAGCTAAAGACAAAATGAATTGTATCTTTTGATCCTCATATTCACCATTGCAAATGTCTCTTATAAAGAGTAATTGAATAAGTCACACTTAGTCAAAAGCGTTTTTGAATATTTTGTGACGCCTTCTTATAAACAATGGTACATCAATTTTTTGCTCCAAAGAAAATGTTTGTATTTTGGTATGTCGTCATTATACTCCTTATCGAGGCTTACCTCCAAAGAGGCCAAATCAGTTGGGACGACTAGGTTAATCGATTTATTTAAAATCGTGAATAACCAAATACCGTAGTCACTTCATGAAAAGTTTATCCTTTTGAAGGTAAAACCATGAATGAAATGAAGAATAGTCTTCACAATAATTCTAATTTACTTGTCTAAATAGAGATTCATGAAAGTGAGTGGGAGCACTAAGAAAGATGTTTATATTCTTAAATTGTTAAGACAAGGTTAAAGAGTAGGTTGGCTAGACTTTGACACAAGGCAAGGGAAAAAGGCAAGACTATTTTGAATAGTAAAGTCAAAACCCAAGCAAGGTGTTGAACCCAACTTTTGACGATTCTATTTTACAGTGTAGGACACAAGAAAAGAATCTTCCCCGAGTTTTCTAAAGAGTTAGAAATAGGGTGTAATTTTTCACCCATAATATCTATATGATCGACATTTATTTTGCTAAATGCAATTTTTGGGTATTAGATACCTATTATGGTTTTCATCAATGTATTCAATGCATATAATAATGATTCGTGCGACGACTAACCATAATTAAATGTCGACCTACAAGGGAAATATAACTATTGTAGTTTTATTTCTATAGAGACATATAAAAGTTATAATGTGATCAATCTAGTTTTGGATTTAGAGGTATACTTTAATAAACGTTATTATGTACATAACCTCTAAATAAAGAATATAGTATCCACTTTTGTGTACGACACAAATGTTTCACTTTTGTGAATAGAACAAACGTTGTATCTTTTTATGCCTATACTTGGTCAATGGTTATCCCATACCAATCAAAGGTAATTATATTCTTGACCTAAAACTAGTAATTACTTGTCATATAGATTGAAAAAGGCTCAAAATTGGTGACCTATGTCTAATCTTAATTTTGGATTGTGTAGCACATTAAGAGGCTAGTATTAACAACTATCCCTAACCCATCTGATTTTGAATCTTATGGTGTGTGCGAATCTTGTATTCAAGGCAAGATGATTCGTGCCCTTTTGTTGAAAAGGAAATCGAACTAGTAAATTATTGGCCCCATTACACAAGAATACGTGTGGTCCTATAACAAACACAATCAGAGATGGTAATGATTACTTCAATTGATTTACCGACGATTTAAGTAGATATTATGTTTGATTCTACTTAATGAGGTGCTAAGAGAAATCTTTGAAAAGTTCAAAGAGCTTCAATGAGAAGTAGTTAACCACTAGAGCATTAGATCAAGGACTTACGACTAAATCGTAACTATAAATATCTAAGTATTGACTTTGATTTTCACGAAAAGTATTGTGAAATGGTTTCACAAGTTAACTTCTCTAACACACATTATTAGATAAGGTGTTGTTGAATAGAGAAACAGAACCTTATACGATATGGTTTTGTCTTTATCAAGTCAAAATGAGCCATTTGACTAAACCTTGGGATCTTAATATTTTTGTTGCTATTTCTTTTCCCACCATATTAAAACACATTTAAAAAAGTCTGATTTCATTCCATATACGATATGGGTAGGTAGCGTACCTAATTTATAAGTTATTGAATGAAACAAGTGCTCAATAATCCCACATTGACCACGAGAACAAAGCGTTTGTGACTCGTGATGCTGTCTTTCAAAAAAAAAAAAAAAAAAAAAAAAAAAAACGATTAATTCTTGATAAGACAGAGTGGGAGAAAATGTTTCAAGAGCCACAAACTGAGCATATGGTCCGGAAAAAGTTTTCCTCATTGCTTGTTCAGTAGTTGTTTCTTCGGAACCTAGGAGGTCAGGTGGAATTTTATCACTCCTTAATAGTGATGAAATATGTGACTTATAAAAGACTGTTTTTTAGTCCCAACTTCTTGATATGGCTTAGAGTCATACGATTCGTAATGGACTCCATGCATGATGGTCAGGTATGTGATCTGTTAAATTTTACTTGAAGAAGTACGACCTCTTCAATGTAAATTGATTTTTAAGATCGAAATTTGCATGGATGAACATTAAAATGTTTCATAAGATAAATTGGTAGGCAAAGAGTTTTGCACCAACCTTATTTCTTTGATCCATTCGAATATACTTAGCGATTACAGCATATTATAATAGTATGATGTCAACTGGATCTCAAGAACCACCTTCTTGAATACGATTCTAGAAGAGGTAGTATATTTTATATTCACCTTTAGGTTCGTAGATCCTAATTATCCTAAGATAATTTGCAAGCTTAAGAGTATGTCTTAAGTAAGCACAAAAGAGTTGGAATTAGTGTGTCAATCATGTTATAAAATATTTCTCGATATCTCGAGGAATTATGTTTATACATGAAGTTTAATGGGAGTAATGTGGTGTGCATCAGTCTTATATGTGGAGACATATTGATCATTTTAGATGATGAAAGATTTTGGAGAAGTAGAATACATCTTTAAGATATCTGGATTTATGGAGATAAATCTAAAAGGATATTAGCGTTGAGTTAAAATTCTTATATTGATAAGATCTTTGACTAGTTCAAGAAAGTTGAACACATAATAATTGATTCCTTTTGCTTCCGCTGCGGGATCAATTATATACGCTGTGATGTATACTCAATCCGACATTTCGCATGCTTTGAGTATGACGAATCATTTGCAATCAAATCCAAGTGAGAGTCACTTGATAGCCATAAAGAACATCCTTAGTACTTGCGAAGGACTAAAAGATATGTTCCATGTGTTTGGAGTTTAAAATAAGTTGCGTGTAAGGGTTACACAGACTTCAGTTTCAAACTGATCAAAGTGATTTGAAATCACGACCTGGCTGTGTTTTATAGAAGATTTATCTGTTGGAAGAGTTCCAAACAGAAAATACTATTGGAAAGGTTCCAAGTAGAAGTGACATTTTCAAATTAGAAATGTCATGTATCCGCTGGAAGTGTTCCAGGCAGTTTATCATTGCGGATTTAACAACGGAAATGGAGTACATTGCGTCATATGATGATGCATATGAAAGTAGCTTGGATTCGACAGTATTGGAGGGACTAGAAATAGTTCATATAGTTGTATATCCTATCCCATTATACTGGTAAAACAGTGGGAGCTACCTTTAGGCCAAGAGTCCTAAGTCTAGATTCAAACCTAGACACGTACTCAGAAAGTTTTATGTAATATGAGATTACGTAGACAAAGAGAAATAGCAATCAGAATGATGGGAAAGATGCAAGTATTGCTAATCCATTAGCCATGCTTTTTGCAGGCTGAACATGATAGTCATGTCATTTCAATGGGGATTGAAATATGTACCTGAATTGCTAAAGATTATAAGATATGAAATTATTGATAGCGTATCAATTTTTCCAAATATTTGATAATCGCATTCATTGTTAGAGTTTCATTAAAAACTCCATTATTTAGTTTGACTAAATTTTAATACTTTGTTTATCCGAATTGGTTGAAAGAAAGGTTGAACCCAATTCAAGTGAACAGGACGAACTTAGTATTTTGTCCCTAGTCACTCAATGAGGTGACGTCTCGAAATGACTAGATTGTAAGTCGATCGATGGTTGGTTCAGCACCATGGGGTCATGGAGATGACTGGTCGTTTACATAGACAGACTGTATGACACTCTGTCGGACAGTGACATTGTAGAGACCCTTAAATCAATTATTTGATGCCTGGTCGTGGCAGGGTCTTCTATCTTATTCCTATAAGTCGATTCTTTTGACTGGCGACCGTCTATCTGAGTCGGTGCAGTTTCCGATTGGTTTTGGTTGATGTTCTAGGTCGTGCCGTAAAAGGAGGCCGATGGACTTCTTCTGGATCATGGTGATCTGCATCATACAGAGTAGATGGATCAACAGGAATTGTCCACCCACGTTGGGTAAAAACATCTTTAGGCCACTCGAGGAGTAGTTACTGTAAATGCGTGGCCACGCTCGGAAAGAGATCTATGGTAGATTTTCCGGTCAGACAGTTACTCTCCCTATCGAGGAAACCACTCTAGATATTGTCAATCGCAAGTGCGACCTGGAAGACACCTTGCGTTGAGTGGGAGATGTGATAAAGAGACAAGAGAATCGGTGACGCACACTTGTGTCAGACAAGTGGGAGATTGTTGGAGTAGGTGTCCTCCACAATAGTGCGCCACATAATAAATCTTATTAAGGAATATAATTGGGATATTTATTGACTATATATATGATTAGTCAGTTGATTAACGTAAATCAATAACGGTTGGCTGACTAGAGTTTGACGTTATTGTCGTTTGACGGCGGTGATCAACTGATCCCTTTCGGTCACACCTAAAGGATGAAATCCAAATAGTAACTAATTATTTGTATATGATACAGTTAATTAGTACATTACATATATTTGATATGTACGAGAGTTAATTATTAGAAATTGAGTTAAAAACTCAAATTCGATTAAACTTATTTTTCAATTATGCGATAATTGACTAATAAATTTATATCTTATTTTAATACGATTAAATAAGATTCAACTTAGTAATTAATCGTTAAATTACTAAATTAGTTGAGGTTTTGAGATAAAGGTAATTAGTTAATTATATTTACAAAGAGTTGTAAAATAAATTAACTAAGCATTGTGGGACCCATTATATATTGATATAATGGTAAAATATTACTTAAAATGTTAAGTACATAGTATTTATTTAATTGAGTCATATAATTGTTATATGATCAAATTAACACTTAATTATACAAGATAATTAACCATATGATCAATAAGTATTTGTGAGACAAATATCAAAAATCAAAATGGACCAAACTAGGCCATAATGGACCGGTTTTGGTAGTAGTTACATAGTGATGATTTTGTTCTTATTTTACTCTTTAGTTGCTTTTTGAAAGTGACATAACAAGTATAAAACAATCATCATATTTTCTACAACACTCCACTCTAATGCATGTGATAAAATTAAGCAAAATAAGTGTCCTTTTTGGACTAATACCATCCGGTCAAATTGGCTATAAGAATGAACAAAAGTTGTTCATTTCTTTACTTACTTGATTTTGTTCAATTGTCATACTTCTTTCTAAAAACTCTTCTTCTCACTAAAACTCTCAAATACTAATATTTACTAAGTATTACTAGTGTAGTAATATAGTCATAATATTAGTAGTATTATATCTATCTTATTATCTAGTTAATAATAAGGGTAGATTATTTGGGTTAATCTTGGTGCAACTTAGAGGAGATCTTCTACTTTGGAGATTGTTGGTGTTCATCCATATTAATAGCTCAAGAACAACAAGAAGGAGTTCTTTTTGTGCCCATATAATTTCCATATCAATGTGAGGAAATTTCTTCATTTATATAAATGTCTTTATATTTGCATGCATGTTACATAGATCATTATAAACTAAATTAAAAAGTAATTTAGTAATTAATTAGAGGAGTCTAATTAAGGTCTATGGACTTTCACTTCCTTTGCTTTGACTTGACTTCCATCATCCCCCTTGACTTCTTCAATCGGGTTTGTTGATAGGGTTTGATGTAAAGCGATGAATTCTTCCGCCCAATTGATTAATCTTTCGACAACTACGAAACTGTCTTTACTCCTTCTCTCTTTTGAATTAGTGAACCTTCTTGAAATGCCTTTGACATGCTCAAGCTTTCTTCTTCAAATCGTCGGGTTCTAGGCAAATGCTTGAGAATATAGAAAAAGGGCGTAGAAATGTCACTTTCCCTACAAAACAGGTTAGACCACAGGAATTCGCCTAGAAGACGATATTAGCTCATAAAATGGCTTAACAAAGCACAAATGATATACAAAACGGAGCTAAAGTGGGGGTTAAAATCATACAAATATTCACTTATCACTTGCACTATAGGCACGTATACCATTGATAAGGCCCTTTGCGACCTAGGTGCTAGTGTAAGTGTCATGCCCTTTTCTATGTTTGAAAACCTTAACATGGGTGCTTTGAAATGCACTAATATTACTTTGCAAATGGCGGACCGTTCTCTAAAACAACCTATGGGTGTTTTAGAAGCTGTGCCCGTCAAAGTTGGTAAGTTTTTCATTCCCGTTGACTTTCTAGTACTTGACATGGCCGAGGACTCTCAAATCCCAATCATTTTGGGAAGACCCTTTTTGCACACCACTGGTGCAGTTTTTGATGTCAAGAATGGGAAGTTGACATTAGAGATAGGAGATGACTAGGTGACCTTTAGTAAACATTCCACCGTTAGGAGTCCTGTGTTAGAAGACACATGTTATGTGCTTGATGTTGATAACTCTTCTGTTGTTTCTTCTATGCCTCGATCCTTACTGACGGATCCGTTGGAGGAACATGTTAGTGTTGATTCTCTTGCAGGTGAGCATACTAAAAGCACTACTGCTAAAAGTGCTAGAAGGGGCTATTCTCGGAAAAGCTTGGTATGGATGGAGAATGTAAAAAACGCTATGATGATGAGCTTGGATGATAGTGAGCTTAAAGATAAAGGATGATCAAAGAAAGAAATGGAGTCTAGCAAGACTTTTAAATTGCGCTTCTCGGGAGGCAACCCGTGTTCCTTTTCTTTTTGCATTTTTATTTTTGTATTCCCTTTTTCATTTTTAGGATTTATTTTGCAGATGAAAGAGTTTTTGAAGAATCTATAAAGACCTTCCTTGTCAAGTCCAAAAGACTAGCTTGGGGGAGCCCGCGCTGACTAGTAAGCTTCACTCTTCTTTCATTTTTCCTTTTCCCCATTAAGCATCTCATTGCATATTTTGTCTTTGTGCTCACATTGAGGACAATGTGATGTTTAGCTTGGGGGAGGAATTGCATTTTCCCATTTTGCATTTTCCTATTTTGCATTTTAGTTGATCATTTTTCAAATTTTGAATAAAAAGAAAAAGAAGATTTTTGAGAAAATTTAAAAATTTCTGAACACAATTGAATGCTTTTCGTTCTTTGCTTGCTTGTTTACTATGCTTTCATGTTACATTTCCCAAAACTTAGAGCTTTCAAACTATAATGATTCGATATTCATTGAATTGTGCATACATGGGGAAGTCTTGTACACAGTAGGCATGGAATGAATCTATAGATGAGTACGCTTGATCTTGACATTTGGCAAGTTACATATACTGTAAGGTAGAACCTCCTTAGGCTGGTACATCTATACCCAGTCTCATCTAGGTATGTGTAGTTCTCCTTGTGATATGTGTCATATCAAAACGCATAAGTATGGTTCTCATTTCATTCCTATAAGCATTGCATTCATGATTCACTAAGATTTGAAGCCTTTTCACTTTGAATTACACCTCAAAATTAGCCCCTTCATACAAATGCTTCACCAAATAATAGCTACATATAAAAACTGCCTACCTTTTGAGCTAGTAGCTAGACTATGGTGTATGGGTGCTCTTTTGAGAAGATTTGTTCTTATATGTCAAAGTGAATTTGGAAGAACCAAAATGTTCAAGAAGCAATGTTATGTTCAAATGAAATAGAAAAAGAAAAAAGAAAGAAAAAGAAATCGAAAAAAAAGAAAGAAAAAAAAATAAAATAGAAGAAGTTGTGAGTATCTCCTAAGAAATGTCAAGTCAAATATTCAGAAGGAGTTTACCCTTGTGTTTCGTGTGTAATAAGCCAATTTGTTGCTTTTAGGCTTCGTTATCCGTCTTCTGGGAAATTGATCGAAAGTTTGGATTGAGTATCCATTTATCATTGGTTAGTTGCTAGCTCGTTTAAAACTTCACATAACCATAACTGTTTGTCCACCTTTCACCCATTTCCCAATGCCTTCTTCCTATTCTTCCGGCTTCTTTTCTGTGTGCATTGTGATCTTTGACTTGTGTTTTGAATTGTTTACCATATTAGACTGCGGACACATTTTCATAAGTCGTAGATAGGTGAGTGTCTCAAACATTTACATATAAAAAAATCACCTTTTACATACAATGAGTGTTCGAGTGTGCCGTGAGAGTCCATTTGTCAAAAGATCATGCAAGAGCCGAAAATTCTGTAGTGAAATTCTTTGTGCTACGCCGTTATGTAAATCTCAGCCATGTTTATGTATCATTCTTGCCCACGTTGTTTTTGGGTTATGATTCATTATGTTTCCAAAGTTTTACGTTTAGATTCGTTTCTTGATGGTGAAGTAGCCAATGCTTGCAACCATTGTCCTGGTATTGTTTGTTATGTTTGCTTGAGGACAAGCAAGGGTTTAGCTTGGGGGAGTTTGATAAGTGAATATTTGTATGATTTTAACCCCCAATTTAGCTCGGTTTTGTATGTCATTTGTGCTTTGTTAAGCCATTTTATGAGCTTATATCGTCTTCTAGGCGAATTCCTATGTTCTAACATGTTTTGTAGGGAAAGTGACGTTTCTACGCCCTTTTTCTATATTCCCGAGCATTTGCCTAGAACCCGACGATTTGAAGAAGCAAGCGTGACCAAGTGAAAGGCATTTCAAGAAGGTTCACTAATTCGAAAGAGAGAAGAAGCAAAGACAGTTTCGTAGTTGTCGGAAGATCAATCAGTTAGGCGAAGAATTCATCGTTTTACATCAAACCCTATCAACAAACCCGACTCAGGAGGTCAAGGGGGATGTTGGAAGTCAAGTCATATGCAAGGGGAGATGAAACGAGAGTCAAAGGACCCAGATGACAACTTACCCGATCGGGTAAGTGTGTACCCGATCGGGGATCCCTGCTGCTTCGAGCAAATTGCTTCAACTTCCTCCTTTTGTCCTATATGTTCAATGCTCGACCCCTTCCCCACGAAACCCTAATGCTATATAAAGGATGCTCCAGCCACTCTTCTCAACACATCCTCTTTACAATAATCTCTTCTCTTCTTAAACTTCTCTTTAGATTAAGAGGAGGGAGAACTAGCCTCCCTTCTCTCATTTCTTCTTCTTTAGTTCTTAGTTTATTTCTGTCCTTTCTACATCAAAATCTTAGCTTAGATCAATAAGAATTTCATCTTTGTAATCTACTTTGTTGGGTTCAAGTGTTGTAATTCAAGGAACGATTATTCTATGCAAGGGATTTTTATTATTGTTATCGCTTTCGTCGTTGATCGTCACCTAGATATTTCTATTTTATCCTTTGTTTAATGTCCTTATTGTTTTCTATTTGATTGTTATCTTCTATTCATATTATCTTAAATTCATTTTTGTGTTGTTATAATCGTAATTTCATTTCTTAGATTGTCAATTAGCGTCGTTATTATCGCCTTATAAAGAGTCTTAAATTATTGTCAAAATCAAATAAACATGTCTATCCTAGTTTTTATTATCACCATCATCTTAGATATAAACATTATCATGAGTGAGTAGTCACCTTTCTAGGGTGTAGGGTAGCCATGTTAGATTGATTAAAAGATGATAATTAGATAAAAGAAATTGTGCTTCTAAAACATTGTGTCTATGCATGTTTGGACTATAACGATAGTTGACGATTTCTGATCAAAATCATTGACTAGAATGGAATTCTTTTCCAAGGTAGATATCCGTGAATTGAATAGAAAAAGCATGACATGGTAGATTAGACCTAGTAAATTGCCTAAAAGCCTGCTAGACCATCTAATCTATGATTGTAATGAACACATCATTCTTACGAACTCACAATGAGTTATTTGCATGTCCTAAATCCAATTTCATTAATATGTCAATCTACATGTGTGAACCTACTTCCCTAGATGCTTTTCATCATTGTTAATTCATCATTTGCTTTATTGCTTTCATCTTCATTTGTTTTTATTTAGTTTTCATTTATGCTTTTTGTCAGTTTAGACATCATAATCCCAAAACCCAGTCTGGGTAATTTATCTTTGTATCGGGCTTGCGACAGGCTCGGTCAAATTTTGGCGCCGTTGCCGGGGAGCACGGTTTAGTTTTCCTCTTTTTGTGATTTTTCTTGCAATTAGTTTTGTCTAGTCTTTAGGAACCCAAATTCCTTCAGACCTTTCTTGATTTTTCATCTTAGCTTTTCAATCTTATGCCCAGATCTTCTAGACTAGGGACCCCTATCTCTTTAGATCCCGATCTAGAAAGAACTCTGCGTAGAAGACTAAAGCTATTCAACGAAATCTCAAAAGCTTCTGATACTTCAAGTTTAGACCATATTCGTGAGAAATACTCGGATACCCTATCTAACCTTGAAGGAGAAGAAGATCCATTCTCATCTCCATGCACAAAAACCACCCAATCTTCAATTAGCATTCCATCTTCACCTTCACATTAGGAAATGGTTCGACTTTCAGACCATTCCAAACCCACCGCAGAAACACTTCCAAGGGGTATTGCTACACCCCAAATCACAGCCCAAAACTTTGAAATCAAACCTGCCTTCATTAACCTTATAGAAAGAAGCCAATTTAGTGGCAATACCACAAAAGATCCCAACCTTCACATCCAAAACTTATGTGACTATTGCTCCACTATTAGACAAACTGGAGTCACCCAAGGGCAAATTAGAGAGATGCTCTTCTCATTCTCTTTGAGGGGTAAGGCAAAGTTGTGGATACATAGCCTTGATAAGGTTACATTAGGTATCACCGATTGGGAGAGTTTAGCTCTTGCCTTCTCCCAAAAGTACTTTCCTCCAGAAAAGACCGCTTTGTTGAGAAGTCAAATCACTAGTTTCCGACAAGGGGATGATGAGAGCCTATATGAAGCCTGGGAGAGGTACAAGGACTTGCAAAGAGAGTGTCCTCATCATGGGATAGATCCATGGCTCCTTGCCATCACATTCTATAATGGGTGTTATATAGAGTCCCGTCGTATCTTGGATTCTGCTAACAATGGAAGATTTGATCAAATTAATGTTGAAATTGCTCACACTACCATTGAATCCATGGGAATTCACGATTCTCAATATAGAAATTCCCGCTCCATACCATTGAAATCTAAGCAAGAGGACCCCACTTTGGCACTTCTACAAACTCAAGTAGCCCTTCTCACACAAAAGCTAGAACAATTCCAATCCTCTACATTTCAACAGAGTGACAATGGTGTAAGTAAACTTGAAGCCATGATGCTGCAATTGGCTCAAAGGCAAGACACAATAATAGCTCAATTCCAAGAGAGCGATCAAGCTAAGGATGCCGCCATCAAATTGTTGGAAGCTAAAATTTCCCAATATGCCTCTTCTAATACCTACCAAAAGCAAGGGCAGCTGCCTTCACAATGTTTCCAACCTCACGAAACGGTAAATGCCATTTCCTCAAGCAATGGTAAGGATAATGATGAGCCCGTGGTTGTTGATGTTGAAGATGAGGTGCCCATGTCAAAGAGGAAAGAGCCCGAGATCCCTATTGAGATCAGAGTCCCATTTCCCCAAAGATTAGTCAAGCACAAGGAGGAGGCAAAGTATGGTAAGTTCCTTGACGTCGTCAAGAATTTAAAGGTAACAGTCCCTTTCATTGAATTGCTTTCCCAAGTTCCTTCTTATTCCAAGTTTATGAAGGAAGTCCTCAAAAAGAAGAGATCCTTCAATGAGATGAAGACCGTAGCTTTCACTGAAGAGTGTAGTGCACTCTTGCAAAATAAGTCTCTACCAAAACTTAAGGACCCTGGTAGTTACTCCATCCCTTGCACTATAGGCACGTATACCATTGATAAGGCCCTTTGCGACCTAGGTGCTAGTGTAAGTGTCATGCCCTTTTCTATGTTTGAAAAACTTAACATGGGTGCTTTGAAATGCACTAATATTACTTTGCAAATGGCGAACCGTTCTCTTAAACAACCTATGGGTGTTTTAGAAGATGTGCCCGTCAAAGTTGGTAAGTTTTTCATTCCCGTTGACTTTCTAGTACTTGACATGGCCGAGGACTCTCAAATCCCAATCATTTTGGGAAGACCCTTTTTGCACACCACTGGTGCAGTTTTTGATGTCAAGAATGGGAAGTTGACATTAGAGATAGGAGATGATAAGGTGACCTTTAGTAAAAATTTCACCGTTAGGAGTCCTGTGTTAGAAGACTCATGTTATGTGCTTGATGTTGATGACTCTTCTATTGTTTCTTCTATGCCTCGATCCTTACTGAGGGATCCATTGAAGGCACATGTTAGTGTTGATTCTCCTGCAGGTGAGCATACTAAAAGCACTACTGCTAAAAGTGCTAGAAGGGGCTATTCCCGGAAAAGCTTGGCATGGATGGAAAATGTAAAGAACGCTATGACGATGAGCTTGGATGATAGCGAGCTTAAAGATAAAGGATGATCAAAGAAAGAAATGGAGTCTAGCAAGACTTTTAAATTGCGCTTCTCGGGAGGCAACCCGTGTTCTTTTTCTTTTTGCATTTCTTATTTTTGTATTCCCTTTTTCGTTGTTAGGATTTATTTTGCAGATGAAAGAGTTTTTGAAGAATCTATAAAGACCTTCCTTGTCAAGTCCAAAAGACTAGCTTGGGGGAGTCCGCGCTGACTAGTAAGCTTCACTCTTCTTTCATTTTTTTTCTTTTTCCCCATTAAGCATCTCATTGCATATTTTGCCTTTGTGCTCACATTGAGGACAATGTGATGTTTAGCTTGGGGGAGGGATTGCATTTTTGCATTTTCCCATTTTGGATTTTAGTTGATCATTTTTCAAATTTTGAATAAAAGAAAGAGAAGATTTTTGAGAAAATTTAAAAATTTCTGAACATAATTGAATGCTTTTCATGCTTTGCTTGCTTGTTTACTATCCTATCATGTTACATTTCCCAAACTTAGAGATTTCAAAAGATAATGATTCAATATTCATTGAATTGTGCATACATGGGGAAGTCTTGTACACAATAGGCATGGAATGAATCTATAGATGAGTACGCTTGATCTTGACATTTGGCAAGTTACATATATTGTAAGGTAGACCCTCCTTAGACTGCTACATCTATACCCAGTCTCATCTAGGTGTGTGTAGTTCTCCTTGTGATATGTGTCATGTCAAAACGCATAAGTATGGTTCTCATTTCATTCCTATAAGCATTGCATTCATGATTCACTAAGATTTGAAGCCTTTTTCACTTTGAATTACCCCTCAAAATTAGCCCCTTCATACAAATGTTTCACAAAATAATAGCTACATATAAAAACTGCCTACCTTTTGAGCTAGTAGCTAGACTATGGTGTATGAGTGCTCTTTTGAGAAGATTTTGTCCTTGATGTCAAAGTGAACTTGGGAGAACGACAATGTTCAAGAAGTGATGTTATGTTCAGAAAAAAAAAGAGAGAAAAAAGGAAAATGAAAAAAAAATTGAAAAAGAAAGAAAAAGAAATAAAAGAAGATGTGAGTATCTCCTAAAGAAAATGTCAATTCAATGTTTAGAAGGAGTTCACTCTTGTGTTTCGTGTGTAATAAGCCAATCTGTTCCTTCTGGCTTCGTTATTCGTCTTTTGGGAATTAATCGAAAGTTTTGATTGATTATTCATTTTATCATTGGTCAATTGCTAGCTCATTCTAACCTTCACATTGACCATAACTGTTTGTCCACCTTTCACCCATTTCCCAAAGCCTTCTTCATTGTTTCGGCTTCTTTTCTACGTGCATTGTGATCTTTGACTTGTAATTTGAATTGTTTACCATATTAGACTGCGGACACATTTTCATAAGTCGTAGATAGGTGAGTGTCTCAAAAACATTTACACATAAAGAAATCACCTTTTACATACATGAGTGTTCGAGTGTGCCGTAAGAGTCCATTTGTCAAAAAGATCATGCAAGAGCCGAAAATTCTGTAGTGAAATTCTTTGTGTTGCGCCGTTATGTAAATCTCAGCCATGTTTATGTATCATTCTTGCCCACGTTGTTTTTGGGTTATGATTCATTATGTTTCCAAAGTTATACGTTGAGATTTGTTTCCTGATGGTATAGTAGCCAATGCTTGCAACCCTTGTCCTGGTATTGGTTGTTATGTTTGCTTGAGGGCAAGCAAACATTTAGCTTGGGGGAATTTGATAAGTGAATATTTGTATGATTTTAACCCCCAATTTAGCTCGATTTTGTATGTCATTTGTGCTTTGTTAAGCCACTTTATGAGCTAATATCGTCTTCTAGGCGAATTCCTATGTTCTAACCTGTTTTGTAGGGAAAGTGACGTTTCTACGACCTTTTTCTATATTCCCGAGCATTTTCCTAGAACCCGACGATTTGAAGAAGTAGCTTGACCAAGTGAAAGGCATTTGAAGAAGGTTCACTAATTCAAAAGAGAGAAGAAGTAAAGACGATGTCGCAGTTGTTAGAAGATCGATCAGTTAGGCGAAGAATTCATCGCTTTACATCAAACCCTATCAACAAACCCGACTCAAGAGGTCAAGGGGGATGTTGGAAGTCAAGTCATATGCAAGGGGAGACGAAACGAGAGTCAAAGGACCCAGATGACAACTTACCCGATCGGGTAAGTGTTGTACCCGATCGGGTATCCCTGCTGCTTCGAGCAAATTGCTTCAACTTCCTCCTTTTGTCCTATATGTTCAATGCTCGACCCCTTCCCCACGAAACCCTAATGCTATACAAAGGATGCTCCAGCTACTCTTCTCAACACATCCTCTTTACAATAATCTCTTCTCTTCTTACATTTCTCTATAGATTAGGAGGAGGGAGAACTAGCCTCCTTTCTCTCATTTTCTTCTTCTTTTTCATCTTTAGTTCTTAGTTTATTTCTGTCCCTTCTACATCAAAATCTTAGCTTAGATCAATAAGAATTTCAATCTTTGTAATCTACTTTGTTGGGTACAAGTGTTGTAATTCAAGGAACGATTATTCTATGAAAGGGATTTCTATTATTGTTATCGCTTTCGTTGTTGATCGTCACCTAGGTATTTCTATTTTATCCTTTGTTTAATGTCCTTATTGTTTTCTATTTGATTATTATTTTCTATCCATGTTATTTTAGATTCATTATAGTACCGTTATAATCGTCGTTTCATTTCCTAGATTGTCAATTTAGCGTCATTATTATCGCCATAAAAAGAGTCTTATAATATTTTCAAAACCAACTAAACATGTCTATCCTAGTTCTTGTTAATATCATCTTAGGTTTAAACATTATCATGAGTGAGTAGTCACATTTCTAGGGTGTAGGGTAGCCATGTTAGATTGATTAAAAGATGATAATTAGATAAAAGAAATTGTGCTTCTAAAACATTGTGTCTATGCATGTTTGGACTCTAACGATAGTTGACGATTTCTGATCAAAATCATTGACTAGAATGGAATTCTTTTCCAAGGTAGAGATACGTGAATTGAATAGACAAAGCATGACATGGTAGATTAGACCTAGTAAATTGCCTAAAAGCCTGCTAGACCATCTAATCTATGATTGTAATGAACACATCATTCTTACGAACTCACAATGAATTATTTGCATGTCCTAAATCCAATTTCATCAATATGTCAATCTACATGTGTGAAGCTACTTCCCTAGATGCTTTTCATCATTGTTAATTCATCATTTGCTTTATTGCTTTCATCTTCATTTGTTTTTATTTTGTTTTCATTTATGCTTTTTGTTAGTTTAGACATCATAATCCCAAAACCCAGAAACTCGTTAGATAGAACTCAATTGCGAGACAATTCACATTCTATAGGAAACACCATCTCCCTGAGGATCGACCCCTACTTCCCTAATTACATTAATTTGTTATTAGCCTAGTCTGGGTAATTTATCTTTGTATCGGGCTTGCGACAGGCTCGGTCAGTGGTAAAAGTGTAAATTTTGGCTATAACAGTAAGGAGTGTGATTATTCATACTCTCTTTTCCTTGACTCTAGTAATAAGTTCATAAGATTGCAACTATTTTGTATAAAGTTCTAACAATAGCATTGACTATTTTATGATAGTGTAAATTATTTACATATATGGTACGTCCAACTAATTAAGGATGAGTTTTAAAAAGCCATAAGGTTAGTAGTTGGACTTAAGGATTATTGATACGCTTGCGAAAGCGAATGACAAAAAACAAGTTAATATTTTGTATGCGAATAGTACCCGTGTACTGTTCACGTGAATAGTAACAGAAAAAATAGTTTTTTGTGTGTGTTGTGAAAAGTAACCGGGAATAGTGAAATAGAAATAAGGTAAGATTAATAAGTATTTAGCCATTGGATTACCTCACCCAATTCTAAACTTTGAACCCAATTTACAACCGGAAATTCAACTTGAACTACAAATTAAAATGAAGCTCACAAGAGAGAACTTTGAGAGAAAACTCAAATTTTGATTGATGATTTTTCAAGTGTGTTTTGCCAAGGAGAAGTAATCTCCTTTTATAGGAGAGCATACCTTGGTCTCCAAGGCGCGTGACATCAAAGCTTACATCACTAAGTTAACCTTGCACTCCAAGGCCTACTACTTAGGCTAATCATTACCCTATAAAGCCTAGGCTAATGATGACACTCTAGACCTTAGGTTTTTACTTGTACTCCAAGGCCTACAAAGTAGCCTAATGATTACAAAATAGACCCTAATTATATTATTAAAATATTACAATATGAGAATAACTAAGTGATGATTTTTTTTATTCGTCTTATTCATCCAAATTAGCTCCAGATGTGTACGAGTTAGCCGTTTTAGGCATGTTCATGACCGTCACCAAAGTCGTTTCTTGTGTATGTTATTTGTAGTACAATTCTTGATTTTAACGAATCTTGGTGTATCATGCCTATATCTTGTATCGCTACGCTTACGCCATCTTCCTTGTTTATGACGACATTTGTATTTTTCATATTGGTGTCACCACATGATCTTGTATCAATAGTCAATGAGTATTTTGTTGGAATATATTTAAAGTTTTAAGGGTAAGAAGGTAATGATACCACAATCAAGTAATTTAAGACGGAAATTTAGGGGTTCATTGAGGATATTGAGTTTGAGTGGGAGAAAAGTTAATTGAAATTGTTTTGAGTCTCATCATACATGATCGTAAGATCAATTCAGTAGAATAAACTTAAATATCTCAAGAACCAATTCATTAAAGTTCCACTTATAAGGATAAATGCGACTACATTAAATTACATTGTTCTTATATGGATAAAAATGGATAACAATGTAATGAAGGACTAACAAGTTGCAATAAGAGTTAGATAATGACATGCGAGAAGATAATTCAATAAACTTTTGTTAAACCATTGAAGGTACTCACTCACATAAGTGAACTAATGCCATAAGGTGATAACGAAATAAGTCATTTGGTGGACAATGATATTTGTGACATTGTTCCATTACCCATAATTGTGAAATATATTGGTTGCAAATATTTATTTGTTACAAAGAAGAGTTCAAAAGGTAATGTAACAATATATTTCATCTTGTCAGCAATGATTATAAGGATATTTTGGCATATTCAGTTTTTCAGTTACATTGGATGAATGTTAAAGATTTGTTTCTCAATGGTGACATTGATGAAACTATTCAGTGTAGTAACAAAAACTTTGATTCAATATATTCAAAGTAGATGTTTTGCAAATTAAGGTAATTCATCCAATAAAGCTCAAATAAGGTTTTCAGTCATAAAGAATACAAATCTGTCAGGCTGTCATCTTATTTGATATTTGATGAATCTGATTGATGATTGTATATACTCAAGATTCCGTGGGAGTTAGTAAATATTTCTTGTTAATACCCTTTCAGTAAAGAAGACAAATTTTGTCTTATTAACGCCCTAAAACAAATATTCATCATATACAGTAATGCTTAAATCCATGTGTTTCAGGTAATATTTCACGTGATGTTTAAGTGTCATGGCATAGTTAGTTTGTATGTGTTTGGATATTGCATACATTCTAGAGTTTGACAATTATTAGGATCTTGGATCTACTTAGGGCAGCCAAACGTAATGTTTGTCATTTACATTTGGAACAAAACATTTTCTATCGGAGATCGATTCAGGTTGAGATCATTCGGAATTTCGACTCCTATTGGTTATGAACATTTGTCAAAGGCTGCAAATTTTGTATGATATTGAAAGACCACTTAAGTTATTTGTGACAAATGTGATATTTTTAGTTTCTAATAACAATACAAGTGATGTAGTGTTTAAGGAACAATTCAGAGTGAAAAGGTCTCAATTATAAATGTTGTTACAAACTCCATTTTGCGGATCCGCTTACTAAAGAATTACCACCCACTCTTATCAAAACCAGAGTCAGGAGAACCTTTATTCTTTTACCTATCAGTGACTGAGGCAGCAGCCAATGCTGTGCTAATACGAGAGTAGGAGGGGGCACAAGACTTATTTTACTATATCAGTAAGTCTCTACTTCCTGCAGAGACCAGGTACACATCACTTGAAAAGTTGTTCTTGCACTTGTTACAACATCTTATAAGCTGCGTCCTTATTTTGAGTCTCATACTATTTCTATGGTAACCAACTACCCCCGCTGCAAACCATCATGAGAAAGCCAGAATTGTCTGGGAGAACGGCCAAGTGGTCCACTCACCTAAGTGGTCATTTTTTAAAGTTCTTACTCTTTACCGCGATAAAACCCAGGCTCTAGCATACTTTATATCCGACTTCAGCCTTATCCTCCAGACTCAGGCAGAGAAAAATATACTCACCCTAGAGGAGGACAAAGGCGAACAGGTGTGGGTGCTGAATGTGGACGACGCCTCAAATATGATGGGGGCAAGGGTAGGATTGGCCCTGAGGTCCCCTTTAGGAGACTTCAGAGTACATGCAGTACGGTGGGAGTTTAAGGCGACAAACAACAAAGCATAATACGAGTCCTTGATTTTGGGCCTCCAAGTGGCCCTAGATCTGAAAATCAGGCACACCAAAGTGTGTAGTGAATCGCAGATTATAGTCAACCACGTGAACAACTCCTACGCAGCCAGAGACTCCAAGATGATGGCGTATCTGGAAGTAGCAAAAGACTTGACACTCAGGTTTGCAACGTTCAAAATTAAACATGTCCCAGGGACTAGAATGTGGAGGCAGACGCCTTAGCTGCTTTGGGGGCAATATTCAAACCAGGTATAATCTCTACAATCCCTCTTGTCCATGTGCTGGCACCTACTATTTAAAAAACGATCAGGAGGAAA
Source organism: Heliosperma pusillum (assembly GCA_022085475.1). Lineage (NCBI taxonomy): Eukaryota > Viridiplantae > Streptophyta > Magnoliopsida > Caryophyllales > Caryophyllaceae > Heliosperma > Heliosperma pusillum. Next base: position 65,103 of record JAIUZE010070080.1, read on the forward strand.
AAGTGATGGACTAAGGAAAAACCCGCAGCCAGTGGCCACAGGAAGCTGGTGTATTATGCAATACAACCAGTCAGGAGGAACCCCTCGACTGGAGGAACCCATACCAGAAGTAGCTGCAAAAGGACACATTACCACCTGATAAAAAAGAGGTAAGAAGTTTTAAGTTGAAAGCGTCCATATTTGTACTAATCAACGACATTTTATTCAGGAAATCCCTCGGTGGACCCTACATGAGGTGCCTGAACGCGGAGGAAACCCAGGCTATCTTGCATGACCTCCACAGTGGCGAATGTGGAAATCATGCAGGGGGCAGGAGCCTGTTCAACAGAGCACTCAGACAGGGCTACTTCTGGCCAACTATGCCAAAAGATACTCTTAAATACACAAAGAAGTGTGATGCCTGCCAGAGGCATACGCCAGTCAGCCACCAGCCGGCTGAACCCATGCATCCCGTAATATCATCGTTGCCCTTCATAAAGTGAGGGATGGATATAGTGGGTAAATTACCCAGGGCACCACGAAACAAAGTATTAAAGTGGATCGAGGCGGAAGCATTCCCCAAGTGACAGAAAAGCAAGTTATATCCTTTATCAAAAGGAATATCATCTGCAAATTCGATATTACGTCTGAAAATATAAGCGACAGATAGGCAGTCATTCTGCCAGATACAATTCCATCAGAACTCAGGTTCTTGGAATTTTTTGTCGGAAAACATTAGCGATCGATAGGCACTCAGTCTGCCAGAAGCAATTCCACCAGAACCCAGGTTCCTCAGAATATTTCCTTTTTAAATACTATCTAGCTTTTAAAGCATCTCTTATAAACATCCTTTGTTTAAAAGCCCCTTCGATTACATTAAATTATTTAAGCAACGATCTAGCTCTGGTTCCTCAAAACTCCTTTGTATTTTCTATCCATATATGATATTTTCATCGCAGCCCAAAGTTTTAAATATTCTATCCTTGTTTAATGATTGGACTGGTGGAAATTGTGCTACAGAAGGCGTGTGGTAGCAGTTGAGTACATACGAACGGACGGACAAGGCTCCAGAAAACTTAGCAGCCACGCAAGCGTGGCTCCTCTGTATAAGTGGGAAGCAAAACCCCAGAGCCACTAATCAAACGATACCGGCAAATAAACAGCGAGCACAGTAAAGCATGCACAACCGAATAAAAGATACACCAGAAACGGTACGGTCACAAGGTTACGAACGCATCACCTGACAACAAAAGCGATACGCAAAAGTAAACCTTACACATGGCCCGCAAGTACAAAAGAAAATACGCCAGAAATTGTCCCCTTCAACAAGGACAAAATGATTTGCAAAAAATACTTTGCTCCCTTGAGCGAGGCCGAAAATTGTTCATACGAAACCAGCAAAACGTTTTACGACCTGCAGGGTGTTGGAGTGAGTGTCCTCAACAATAGTGCGATCACTTAATTAAATCTCATTATCAAGAATACAAAGGGATGATTAATATTATAGTCAACCGGTCCACATTAATCGGTAATGATTGGCTTGCTAGAGTTTGACATTCCTGTCGTTTGACGATGGTGATCAGTTGATCCCTTGAAGTCACACCGAAAGGACAATTCCCAAATCATAAATTAAATTAATTATATATTGATATAGATTAATTGACCCCTTGGATTGAAGCAGTTCAATCTATATATATGAGAATTATTATATTATTATATGATTAACTGAAACGCATTTTGGTAATTAAATGTTATATTACCAAAGTTGTAAGATGTTTATGAAACATTAGAGATAAGACTAATTAGTTAATATAATTACAATAAGTTGTAAAGTATGTATATATATATATAAATAATAAATTCATAGATATCTATCTATATATATACTATATATAAGAAATATCTTATACATAACCTTATATATATATATATATATATATATATATAGAATTAGGATCATGTGCGAACCAATTGTTCGGTGCGAACTGTACGAACTCCTCCCCATGGCCTCAGATCTAATCAGACTTAGGAGTATATCCATTAATACTCCACGAGTGTCAGTTTGTCCCTCCAAACCCAACCCCAATCACTTAGACAGTCACCCCCTTCATCCTTAATTCCTTATTAACACGACCACCATCTCCACCGGAGCTCCGGCATCCTTCTCGTCGGCGCGGCGTCTTGATTCCATTTTCGCTGGCGGTTTACGAAACCTACCCGTCATCCCTTTATTTCTCCTCATCGCCGAATTGGTCGTACACTACATCTACAACTCTAATATTCTCCGACCATAATCGACGCAGTTTGAATCGAAATTTTCCGACATGGTCGTTAGTGCTGTTAGTTTTTCAAAAACCTCCTCTTGTTTTCATAAATATATGATTTAAAACACGAAGTTGATTTGGTGTTGCCATTACTAGTGTGGAGAAGAGACGGTGGCGTCTAGTGGAAGCGGGAGCTCTTTATGTGGATTTCCTCTTTCGGCGTATCACTCCGTCGCATCTTTGTCGTTTTCTTGTAGATCTAATCGTGCAAGGTGGGCTTCGGGTGTGCTGATTTCGTGAACGACGTGTGGATCGCCGGTGTTTTTGCCGCATTATTTAGAGGGAATGTGGTGGTAGTGGTGATAGCAATAAGGGACTGTGGTGTATCCGGTGTTGGTGGCAACGACTCATAGAGCTGTGAATGTCGTCAGCGTTGGTAGTGGCGTTGGTGGTGGGGGTGACGGTGATGGCGGCAGGATACATAAAATACCACCCAGATGCATATGGTAGTACCATTGGATACATATGGTATTACTAGTAGATACATGTGTATCCAGTAGTACTTTCCTCACCATGGCTTCTTTCTTCAGATCTAGGTTATTGATGATTATGGGTGTCAGTTGGAGGAGAGAGAAGGAAGGCGGATATGTACAACTGACATCGACGATAAGAAGTCGCTGATGTGAATTCGGGGGTCAATGTACAGGGCTAGTGGTAGTGTAGGGCGGCTATGTTGAGGTCAATTAAATGCGGTATGGCTAAACTCTCATGTCAGGGGAAATGGTGGTGGTGGTGTTAAGGTGCTGGATACATGTATATGATGTATTACACCTCGAGATATACATATCAACGCTTCTATATACACAACTCGAAATGTTTATCTAGACTTTCTGAAGTTCAGATTTTGAAAGTTGCTGAAGTTTCGATAATTGTCATTAAATGTTAAGACGATGATTCATGTCCGTCATATCTAAGCTCTGTTTTCGAGTTCTCGTTGTAGTTTAGTGCTATCTTTGCTATATACTGTATATAACTTGTAATGAACTGTCAATAACATCTGATATTTAGTTTCATTTTCTACAAAGAAACCATAACGATAGAGAGATTTTTGTCCTACATTTACTTGTCATAGAAGAAAAAAAGTAATAGTGGAGTACTGAAGTGTGAAAAAGTGGAGCTTCACTTCATTCAGATTGGGGTTGTAGTAAAAGGAGTAAAACAGGAGCAAACAGAGAAGCTGTAACATTTATGTTTGTGGCCATTGAGGGTATTAGTGTGTTACCATGATATCCCAAATATACAATATAAAATAATTATTATATGGTATTACAATTGTATAATGCAACGGAGTAAAAATGACTAACATTTATACTATTAAATAGTGATCGTTTTATATTAAAGTGATTATTTATAAAAGTAGTCATTTTAGAATAAAAAATACTCCGTAACTTACAATTAGTTTATAACTAAAATTATGCTAGATACATATCTTTCTTTAGCTAGATATACTCATTTAAATTGCTAGATATATACCTCTAACTAGCTAGATTCACTCCTATAAATTGCTAGATACATACCTCTCACTAGCTAGATACACTCCTTTAAATTGCTAGATACATACCTCTCACTAGCTAGATACACTCCTTTAAATTGCTAGATACATTCCTCTCACTAGCTAGATACACTCCTTTAATTTGATAAATACATACATTTAACTAGCTAGATATACTCGTTTAAATTGTTGGATACATACCTATAACTAGCTAGATACACTTCTTTAATTTGCTAGATACATTTCTTTAATTTGCTAGATACATACATTTAGCTAGCTAGATACACTCATTTAATTTGCTAGATACATACATTTATCTAGCTAGATACACTCATTTAATTTGCTAGATACATACATTTAGCTAGCTAGATACACTCATTTAATTTGTTAGATACACTTGTTTAAATTGCTAGATACATACCTCTAACTAGCTAGATACACTCATTTAATTTGCTAGATACGTTCATTTATCTTACTAGATACATACACTTAGTTTGGTAAATACACTCTTTTACCTTACTAGATACACATCATCGACAAGCTAGATACACTCATTTAGATTGCTAGATACATGCCTTAACGTTATTAGATACACTTATTTACTTTGATAGATACACTCCTTCAAATTACTAGATACATATCTCTGATAAGCTAGATACACTCCTTCAAATTACTAGATACATATCTCTGATAAGCTAGATACACTTCTTTATATTGCTATAATTTATATACATATATTATAGCAAGCTAGATACATTATTTACATTACTATATACAAACCTTTATATGGCTAGATATACTCTTTTACCTTGTTGGATACAACTTGCGGTTAGAAAATTAGAAATAACCCACCAGTGATTTAGAAAATTAAGATTATGCATACAATACAATATAATACTTTAATTAAAGTATAAACATGCTTGATGTCCACTACAAGCCGTGAAAGCATTCATATTATGTATCAGCTACTTTACCCATTCAGTTTTACTACATACACATCACAGCAAGCTCTGTTTTGTGAATCTCACAAAGACTTGATCTTTTTTCCATGCTCCTTGACCTTTTAATGGTTGACCAGCTAGCTTTAGTTTCTCTGTCAGCCGCAGGTCAGAATCCCGTCGACTTTGTTCTTCACAGAAGACTGTTTCATTTTACCTAATGAGCCCGCTTGTCGGCGCCATCCAACGCCGCCAACCCACAACAACCTCCAATAGACGCTGCGCCCATAGAAGTCGATTATTTTATCCTAGATCTAGGAATTGATAGGAATGAATATGGCAGAAGAAGAGAAGTCTACGGTTGCCGACAATGACAAGAGTAGAGACACATGTGGTCATTGCTTCTCCGCCGTTCGCTGGTCGAGGTAACGCCGTCATCGAGCTATGGCGGCTGTCGTCAAGTGGTGTGGTGGATGGAGATAAGAAAGTATTTAGAAAAGGTGGGTCGTTAGGTGATGAGTGGTGCACGGAGGAGGCCGATGGCATTTTCCCTGAATCCGGCAGTGACCGGTCCATCGCCGTCGTCATAGTTGCACAGAGGTAGCCGCAAGCAATAAGCCTGAATCTTAATATGGGGTAGCAAAAAGCAGTAAAGGAAGATATATGATGAGAGAGAATGAGAGAATAGTGGGGTTGGTTTTCAACTAGTGGGTTTTTGAATTAGTTCGTACAGTTCGCACCGTACTTTAGTTCGCACGGGATCCCGCCCCTATATATATATATATATATATATATATATATATATATATGATATAGACCATTTTACTACATGTATTTTGTAGATCATCACTTAAAATGTTAAGTATGATTTATTTGGTGAAAGATTATATTTAAATGTTAAATATGATTTTATAAAATTCTTATACATGCTAATTGTCACATGTCTCACATATGACAATTGACAAAATAAAATGGATCCCATATAAACCAAAGGAGCCGGCTTTGGATAATTGTAGGATAGCATGAGCATGACTTGTGATTAAATGCAAAAGAAATGTTTAATTCTCTTACCCACCTATTCCTACAACTAGCTACATGGGTAAGGGAGAAAGCAAGCATGCTTGTTCCCCTCCCATCTCCCAAGTGCTGGCAAGCCCTAGTCCATAAGGAGAGAATAAGTTCTCTTCTTAAAAGACACAATATGTTGTGTAATTTGTATTTGTAGTATAAGCTTATCTCACTAGAAAAATAAGAAAGAACAAGTTGTTGTTGCTCTCACTACATTCTCATACACATACATACACCAAGTTGTACTACTAATTGTAGTAGTGATAATAAGGTGAAGGAGGCTTCTTGTCACACCTAGCATTGTGTGATAAGAAGACAATTTAGGATAGTCTAGGTGCATCCAAAAAGAGGGTCTCTACACTTGGGACTTAGGAAGTTCATCCCTTGTCATATAAGCTCAAGAACAAGATAAAGGAAGGAGTCCTTTCCTTGTGCCCATATCCGACACAAAACCAATGTGAGGAAGTCATTCTCCTCTTACTTTTGTCTTCATTTAATTATGCATGTAACTAGATCTTGAAACTAATTAAAGAGTTAATTAGTGTGACTTAAGAAATGTCTTAAGTATAGGTTAATGAACCTAACAATTGGTATCGGAGCATTGGATGTTGCATGCAATCGGTTTTATGAAGTTTTTACGAGTTATGGTAACAAAACAAAACTAGAAAATTTTTGATTTATATGATAAAGCCATGAAATTTTAGAGCATGAAATACCTTCTGGTCGTAAAATGTTTTTAGGTCATTTTGATGATTTATGGAAGATTATTGTATTATTTAATGATTTTTAGTTAAATAAATCCATTTTAATGAGTAAAATGAACCTTTTATGACTAAAAATAGTTAAAGTTTGAATATGGCCATGCAATTTTAGTATTACATGAATATTTTACCTACTCTATGTAAAATTTGAGATAAATATGATTTATTTTGCATGATTTATGATTTTTAATAGTTAAAAAGGCATAAATAGTGATTATTTTAGCATAAATAGCTAAAATGAATTTTTGGCTTGATAAAAATTATCATATGTTGCATAAATATTTTACATAGTATATGTATAAGTTTAAAATTAATTATATTAATTTTCGTGTGACTTTAGAATTTTATTTGATAAAATCGATTAAAAGCAACTATATTTTTCTCTAATATGATTCGAAAATTTTTGACCTAAACCTTTGACATGTATATTTTCCTGGAAATGTTCCAAAATATTCAAAATTTTATTTTTCAAATTTATGAATTATTGTAATTTAATTTGGAATTATTACATAAAAGTTATGTTAAAAAGGGTCAAAACCGAGCAATAATGCAAAACCGAGTTGAATTATTGTCAAATAATTAGTGGAGACTAATTTTTGAGTCCTAAATCCGTTAGGGTAATTAACTTTGACTTAAATTTGTTTTAAGTATTAAATTGTGATTTTAATTGGTTATTATCACGCATTTCCATAAAACTGGGTTTATATACGATATAAGGTTATTAGGGCGATTTGGCACATTAATATTGCATGAGTTTACATATAATTATTCTGTATTTTGAATGAATGAATGTCATTTGGATTTATGTAATTTTTGAATTATGTAATTTGTGTTAGTATGGCCTTAGTTTTTAATCGATATTACCTGAAATGTATGGGAATATTGATTCGGTTGTAATTTAATGTGATCTCGTATCACTTTTATTTTATAATTTCATTTAATTTTGCAAATGTATAATAGAAAATCCTTGTAATTTTATTATATCATTTGTAATCCCGGAATTTTCTAAAGACAGTGCCATTTGGAAAGGCGTTCCAAAAGGAAGACGGTGTCCTTGGGTGGCGTGCAAATGAAGTTCAAGGGACAAAGGAGTTGGTTCCCGAATTTGTAATAGTTAATTTGATTTTCTATTAGTTTTAGGAAGGCCATACTAGGAAATATTTTGCTTGCATTTTTATTTATATGTTGCATGCATGCCAAATCGCCACTTAAACAACACATGCATTTTATCGAGTCAATCGACCGGGTCAATTATAACTATCGATAGTTCACCTATTTAGTTCACTTAAAAGGAGATAGATAATATAAATTGACTTGACCTCTATTTTGATAATTGAGACTTAGCCTTAACAAATAGTAGAACCCATGAATCCCAATTTCGTAAGGACGTAGGTTCGGCTCACCGAGGTGCTAAACGTATTACGTTGGGTAAGTGGGGCAATAAATTGTTATTGCATCGAAATTTGGTTGAACTCAACGGAAAGATTAGGGTCCGTGGCCCATGTGTTTCGGGCTAAAGATGACAATAAAGTATTTCATCGACCAAGAATTCTAAATGTAGAATCGGTTAAAGAGTTAACCCACCAAATAGTATTGATAAAGGTCGTGGAGTCCGTGGCTCACATAAACTCGAGTTAATATAGGATTTGGGTCTTGGAATCATTGATGTAATTGGGTAGAGGTCATTATATAAATGTCAAACTTGCTTAAAGTGTTTACAAGTTTACAAAATGACAAATGTTAATATTTTCTTTTTATCTCCAATTTTGTAGTTAATTTGATTTATCGCAATGGAGTCGTTTGATGATGTTACACCTATTATCATTGATACTTGGCTGCAATCATTTGAAGAGAAATGCACGTTAAACGATAATTGACCACAACATCATGAAAGGGAACTACACGTTGGCATTGGTAAAGATGGGAATTTTCGCTACTACACCCAAACGACTCCTCCCATTCCTATCGTCTTGCCCACCACTATCACTAGTGGACCTTTTGAAGGAAAATCCGAAATTTCCAAGGCTTTTCTGTAACAACCCGAAAAGTGCCCAATTTTTCTAGTAAAAATATTTACTAACACTTTTCAGTAGAACTTAAGTTTTTAAAATAGAAATTTTTGTTCCGAGTCTTATTTTGAAATTCCGCGTTCGTATTTGGAATTTCTGAGAGATTTCATGAAAAGACCGTTTTTAGTCATCTTTGACTTTTCTTGACTTTTTAAGTCGTCTGTGACTTTCCTTGACTTTTTAAAAGTCGTCATCGACTTTTCTTGACTTTTAAGTCGTCATAAACTTTTTCTTGACTTTTAAGTCATCTTTGACTTTTCTTGAATTTTAAGTCGACTTTGAATTTCGTTGACTTTTCCCGACTCGCCTTGCGAGTTTGAAGACCGAAATTTTATTTAAAAAAATAATATTTTTGATTTATTTTTATAAAGATTTATTAAGATTTATCATAATTTAATATAATTATTTTGAATTTATTCGGAATTTATAGAATAACTTTTACGGTTTTTAACCGAACGTCATTTAACTATTCCCGACTCATCATAAATCCCGTAACAAATTCGAAACTCGACTTTGGCATGAGTCACGCGGCCATGTCATCATTTTCCACTCACTTGAGATATTTAATTCTTTCGATTAAACTAATACAAATATCTTAGATATTTGTTACTTTATCGATCCGTCAACGGAGATTACGCAAATCGAGAAAAATCAGACCCGATATCATCATGTACCACACGGCTCTCCTATCCTTTACTCTCCTCTAATAGACCTTGATATTTTCATTTCTTTTGATTAATATATCATAATATATAGATATTATTTCACTTTATCGATCAGTTAACGAAAATTACGCAAAACGATCGAAATCAGATCCGTCTTCTCATCATTCCACACGGCTCCTAAGTCCTCTAATAGGACTAGATATTTGTCTTTCTTTTGATTATTAATAGCATAATATCTTGAGATTTAGTATAATTAACTTTATCGTTAATTATATTTAATCGATTACCGTAAAATAATTATTAAACGCGAGTCAATTACGTAGCAACAATTTCAAAACCCGACTCTTTATTTTGCCTATAATTACACGGCACACACACACCCACATTACTCACTAACAACTTTTCATTTTACAATAAATCAAATAAAGATCAAAATATCACTTTCTTTAATCGTTCTTCGTGTTCTTCGTCGTTCATCATTTTTTCTTCATTGTTCTTGAGCAAAACCTTCATAAAATCTTCATTTCTTAATTAAATCCGTCCTAACTTATAATTCTAGAATCTCCTCCTCGCTCTCCATCTTCACGTACGGTTTATTTTCAATTCCGTCAAAATCGTTTTCAACACTTTAATTATGAGAAATTAAGTTTTAAGTTCTAATAATGTTTTTCTTGTCATTTCTTATAGGGGAAGATTTTGAAGACGAGTTTGGAGACTCGTATATTTTGGGTGAAGATTAGTAGAAGGGTTTCTTATTTATATACTTTTTATTATTTTGGTGCTAAGTGGTTTTGCTAGCTAAGGTAACAATTCCGTTTTACTCGACGAATTAATGTCACATAGCTTTTAGTTTTTGATTCATGTTATGGTTATTTATGATTTTAGTTAGTAACATAGCCTTTAGTTTTGTTTCTTTTGATTTTGGTTCATCTTTGTTTATGGTTCATGTTTTATGATTTAAAGATTTTTAGTAGTAATATGATAAGTAGTTGTTTTTATTAGGTTGTATGAATTTATAATAAGTTAGTGTTCTTGGCATATTTTTATGGTTTGTTCATAATCATGAATTTTGTATGGATGGATGTTAAAATAGTTGTTTGATAATTAAAACATGTTGAAATTAATTTGTTGTTTGATGTTGTTTGAACCGTGGGAATAGGCTGGAAAATCCAGCCCAAACCGGACCAAACCAGCCGGTCCAGGCCGGTTCAGACCCGGTCTGGGGTGGTCCATGGTGGGTCCGGGTTTTGGTCTTTGGGTTGTGTCGATGTTTGATTGTTTAATTGTGGTTTTGACGGGTTTTAATTTTGTTAAGCATGCGGGAAAATATTAGAAATCGGTTTTAGAAAAATTAAATCAAAACAGCCCATTTTTAGCCAAAACAGCCGTGGGCCCAGTCCAGGCCCATGTGGGGTCCGGCCCAACTCAGCCCGTGGGTCCCACCTTGGGACTTGTGACGGTTTTTGAGTTATCGTTATTTTATCGCGTTTTGTAATAATTAGCGAGTGAGAAATATTAATAAGTAAAATATTTAATTAAAAAGTTTTTCATAAAATTATTATTTCTCACATGTTAGAAATTATAATACGAGATCGTAGTTTAAATTGATATTCTTTAAGTCAAACGGGTTTTTGGTATGATATATTAATTCACATGTTAGAAGTTAATAAAATAACAGGTAATGAATATGTTGATTGTTATGTCTTAGTCTATGTGGTAAAGACTCTGTTTCTAGCCGGTTTGATCCAACGGGTTTGGTCAAACTAAGATCTAGTCAGCCCCGATTTGACTGATGACCCGTCGCGGGACTCGGGTCGGGGATTTGTCTTCAAGTAAGGTTTTATTTAATTATTGAATTAGCCTTAGTAGATATGAGGCGATATGATATTTGATTATGATTATATGCAATTAGTCACATGATAGGATGTTTTCCCGTGACTGTTTGATTATATGGTTGGTGTCGTGTTGACTAAGTACCCATAGAGAATTAGGAGTATATGGCGTCTTGACCATTTTAATTCTAAATGAGTATCTTGGACCATGACATTGATAGGCCCGTACTGTCTTTAACGAGTATATAGTTCGCCGCTTGATAGCTTTTGTGTCTCGGCTTGGTGGGTTTATATCCAAGTCGGGGCATGGCTGCCTTATCCATTTTGGGACTGGAGCCAGCTTAAGTACTAGCCATCTCTGCTTAGGGGGTCGCCTAGTAGGGTTTCTCATAGACGGTTATGTCATGGGACGGGGAACGGAATAGCTGTTGTCGCTAGGTCTGATCAGTCTAGGACTAGGATGTTTTCCTACCTTGTGGTATAGCCTCGAGTTACAGATGACTATTGACGGTTCTAAGAACTTATGCCTGTTTGTAGAAGTATTGGTCTTTCATGTTTGGATGATTCTATGAGTTCTAGAAGGTGAGATGCAAGCCGGCTAGGATTGATAGAGTTTGGATTACCGATTGTTAACTGATTCACATGATTACGTGTTGATTAGGGTTGAGTGTATCAGGGCCATGTTACTTGGTAACCGCTGAGCCAGCATACCAGCTTCCCTACCTCGGGTTATATTTTATTATCGGATTCACATGATAGCTTTCATATGCTAGGTTATATGTTAGTTATTTGTTTCATAACATGAAAAGCATATCATATATGTTAAAGTTTGGTATTTCCCATATACATTGCTTTTATGTTATTCATGTTTAATTAAACTCGACATTTCGTGGCTGGGAGAACTCAGAGTTACTCCCCACTGACTGTGGCTTCCGTGTTTATATTTAATGCGGTCGAACAGGTGGTGATGCATATTTTGGGGTACATGACGAGCTAGCGAGCGAAGTATTTTACCTTGGACCTATATTCGGTTCATAGTTTGTATATTATTAGATACACTTTTATTTCCGTATTTATACGGGAGATATGTCTCCCGTCTTGTATATTTCTTTTGTATAATACTATTTCCGTTTTGTAATGACCCTTTTTATTTTATGACACCTTCGTTATGTATTATCATATTTCGTTTATGTATTTAAATTATTTTTTTTCTTTCCGCAAATTTGAGGGTGTTACACCAAGCAACAATAAAATCCTAGTATGGCCACCTAGCTAATCAAAATTAACTAGATAGTTACAAATTCGGAAACCAACTATAAAATGGCACACCTCTTCACTTGGAACACCTTCCAAAATGGCACCGTCTTGAGGGAGTCACCGGTCTTCATAAAAATAATTACAAATGTACAAATATACAAATTCCTATTATACATTTACACTATAAAATAAAATTATTAAATTATACAAACCGGCGATACGAGATCGCAATAAAATTACAACCAAAACGTTATTCCCTTACATTACGGGTAATAACGATAAAAATTAACTAGGCCATACTAGGTACAAAATTTGCATAAATTATTAAATAAATGACATTCATTCATTCAACCATAAATCAAATAAATTGCTGCAAAATTCATGCCAAAATCGTCCTTAATTCATTCATGCTCATGTAGCTCGATTTTTTTTTTCCCGGGATTCATTGATTTTTAACCATTAAAAATCAATATCAACATTTAAATCTCATTTAAATTCAAAATAATTAACTAAATTGATTTAGAACTCAAAATTAGTCACTACTAATTTTGTTGGTCATTAATTAGATCGATTTGATTTCATTTGCTAAATATTACGGTTTAATCATAACAATTATGAAATAAAACCAAAATAAAATATAAAAATCATAAAATTTGAAACCAAAAATTTTGTACATTCTGGAACAATTCCAGGAACTATAAAAATAAAAAAATTTGCTCAAAAAATTTAAATTAAGTTTATGAACAAATAGCTTTGTATTTAATGGTTTTATCAAATAAAAACATTAGATATAGTAAAACAGTGAAACAAATTATGAAGTTTTACCAAGAGTATCAACATCAGAATGTTAAATGTACAAAAAAATTTCAAGACCAGAAATGGACGTTTCAATTTTATGAACATTATAATCTCATATTATCGACTTTTATCGTATAAAAATCAATAAACATGCAATACATAAGTAAAAATCACGAAATTTTACATACAATATGTAAGAAATGCATGTGAGATCATAGTAAAATTTCATGGCCAGAATCAACATGGAACTATTTTTAGTTAACTTTTAACTCATAAAATGCATGTTAACTCGGTTTAAACGCCAAAAATCAAAATAGCAAATTAATCCCTAAAATCACGAAATTTGACCACAAACATTTTGAGGTCAGTAGGTATACATGCACCAAAATGTTTTGTCAGAATCGTATTTTAACTAAAAATCTTTGATTTATTAGTTATCTTATAACTTTAATAAAAATGTCCAAAATGAACATGCATGCTACAAGCTAGCTCTGATACCACATGAAAGTCCATAGACCTTAATTAGACTCCTCTAATTATTTACTAAATTACTTATTAATTTAGTTTATAATGATCTATGTAACATGCATGCAAATATAAAGACATTTATATAAGAGAAGAAATTTCCTCACATTGATATGGAAAATATATGGGCACAACAAGAACTCCTTCTTGTTGTTCTTGAGCTACAAATATGGATGAACACAAACAATCTCCAAAGTAGAAGATCTCCTCTAAGTTGCACCAAGATAAACCCAAATAATCTACCCTTATTATTAACTAGATAATAAGATAGATATTATACTACTAATATTATGACTATATTACTACACTAGTAATACTTAGTAAATATTAGTATTTGAGAGTTTTTAGTGAGAGGAAGAATTTTAGAAAGAAGTATAACAATTGCACAAAATGAAGTGGTGAAAAATGAACAACAATTGCTCATTATAAGGCCATTTTGGCCGGTCCATATTAGTCCAAAAGGACTCTTATTTTGTTCAATTTGATCACATGCATTTGAGTAGAGTGTTGTAGTATATGTGATGATTATATTCTACTTGTTATGTCACTTTCAATAAGTAACTAAAGAGTAAAAACAAGAACAACAATCATCACTTTGTAACTACAATGTAACCGGCCATATTGGCCTAGTTTGATCCATTTTGATTTTTGATATTTGTCTCACAAATACTTATTGATCATATGGTTAATTATCTTGTATAATTAAGTGTTAATTTGATCATATAACAATTATATGACTCAATTAAATAAATAATATGTACTTAACATTTTAAGTAATATTTTACCATTATATCAATATATAATGGGTCCCACAATGCTTAGTTAATTTATTTTACAACTCCTTGTAAATATAATTAACTAATTACCTCTATCTCAAAACCTCAACTAATTTAGTAATTTAACGATTAATTACTAAGTTAAATCTTATTTAATCGTATTAAAATAAGATATAAATTTATTAGTCAATTATCGCATAATTGAAAAATAAACTTAATCGAATTTGAGTTCTTAACTCAATTTCTAACAATTAACTCTCGTACATATCGAATATATGTAATGTACTAATTAACTGTATCGTATACAAATAATTAGTTACTATTTGGATTTCATCCTTTAGGTGTGACCGAAAGGGATCAGTTGATCACCGCTGTCAAACGACAATAACGTCAAACTCTAGTTAGCCAACCGTTATTGATTTACGTTAATCAAGTGACTAATCATATATATAGTCAATAATTATCCCGATTATATTCCATAATAAGATTTATTATGTGGCGCACTATTGTGGAGGACACCTACTCCAACAATAACCGGATCTCAATTCAATCTTGGAAAAAGTAGAAGCACCCTTTAGTTGATCAAACAAATCTTCAATCCTTGGCAAAGGATACCTATTCTTGATGGTAATTCGGTTCAACTCACGGTAATCAATACAAAGTCTCATAGAACCATATTTCTTCTTCACAAAGAGAACGAGAGCACCCCAAGGCGAGGCACTTGGTCGAATGAAACCTTTCTCAATCATATCATCAAGTTGCTTCCTTAACTCTTTCAACTCGGTCGAAGCCATACGGTAAGGAGCTTTGCCTATGGGTCCGGAACCAGGTACAAAATCAATAGAAAACTCAACATCACGCTCGGGAGGAATCCCGGGCAAGTCTTCAGGGAATACATCAACGAATTCACGAACTATAGGCACATCTTCAATATTTGGCAAAGAGGTAGTTGAAGAAGTCACAATACACAAGTATGCATTGTGACCCTTTCTTACCATACTTACCAATTTCATTGCGGAAATCAAAGACACACCCTTTCGAGGATGAGATCCCTTATAGGTTATTCTAATTCCTAAAGGACTCTTTAAATAAATCTTTTGATCTCTACACTCGAACCTTGCATGGTACAATGCTAGCCAATCAATACCTAGAATTATATCGAACTCTCCTAGAGGAAACTTAAGGAGATTTGCGGGAAAGATATCACCCGAAATAGATATTGGAACATTAGGATAAAGAGTAGAATAAGAGATCATTTCTCCGGATGGTAAGGATATGGGAGTATCCTCACTAGATGTAGGCTCGATTGATAATTTATTAGCATAAGTCAAAGACACAAAGGACATAGAAGCACCGGTATCAAATAGAATAAGACACGGTTACTCTAAGATTGAGAACATACCCGTAATTATCTCCGGATGAGCATCGGCTTCAACTCGGCTCAGAACGAAGATAGAACCCTTAGGTTTGATAATTGGAGGGGGAAACTTACGATCGGGGCAATCCTCATAACGGTGACCACCCTTTTGGCAAAAGAAGCAAATATAAGGTCGGTTGGAACAAGTCACACCGGGGTGGTGTGGTTGTCTACAACGGTTACATAAGCGACCTTGAGCTTTAGGAGGAGCATATGGCCTATGCGCCACGTTAGAAGTAGCTCGGGGAATGAAAGGAGCGGGAGCTCTTGTATTTGCATTTGAAGGAGGATTGAATCTCCTCTTGTTGGCATAAGAGTTGGAGAAAGACAGAGTAAACGGCCTCTTCCCATAGAAATTAGGCCTAGGAGTGAAGGAAGGAGAGGGATTCTTCATCATGGCTTCATCCTTGATGCCTTCATTGAGATTTCGGCCCATAGAGCATCATCGTACAACTCCCCAAAGGAAGTAGTATTTCTCCTCACCTTGCTTTAAAGTAAAGCACTAAGCTTGTTGCGGTAGTAGAAAGCTCAGTCCTCGTCATCTTTGATGAGCCTCAGAGCGAAGTGAGCAAGCTTGTTGAACTCCGTGGTGAAGTCTTGTGCCGACAAGTCACCTTGCTTGAAGTCAATAAATTCCTTGAGCCTTTGTTGCTTGAGCTCCTTAGGATAAAATCGACCTTCAAGTAGAGCTTTGAAACAAGCCCAATTGAAATCGTCTTCAAGTGTAGCGGTGGCACTAGTAATCGCCGACCAATTATCTGCTTCTCTTACAAGGAAATGCTTGGCAATCCTCACCTTATCCTCTGCACGGACTTGGTATAAATCAAATTGCTTCTCCATTTCTCGGAACCATTCCGATAGCTCGGTAGGGTCCGGCTCTCCACCATAAGGTATAATCTTACTTCTGGCTATTTGACTAGCCACCCAAGCGTAGCCTCCATGGTGGTTATCTTCTCTTCGAGGGGGAACTTGGTTGGCTTGAACAATAGCCGCATCTTGTTGATTCTTCAACACTTGCGTAAGAGCTTCTAGCATAACTTTCTCTACTACTCGTGGTCTAACCATCTTCATAAGAAACAAAAACAAAACAAGTTAATCCTAACACTTAGCATAAACAAATAGACTACCAAGTAGAATCCTTAACTTCTACCCATCTCTCATTTATTATTTCAAGGTCGAGTAGTTTAAGTTTAGGGTTCACGTGTGTGCGTCGGGAGCGATAAAGCTCTGATACCAACTGTGACAACCCTCGCAAATGCGGAAATAAAACATACAAACATGTGATTAATATAGCGGAAAATACGGTGTTTTTAAAACTTTTCACATGCAATTAGAAAGGTACGAGGAATGTCAATAATTACAAACCGAAATATAAAATATACTACAAAGAGACGTAGTCTCTCAAAATGTTATCCAATATCAAAGTGATTAGCAAAACTAGCTAAACAACGTCTAGAGGTGACTCATCCAGGCCAACGCCCGCTAGCTCACACCCAAACCCAAAATACCACAAGCAAAAAGCCATCCAATCAAGCAACCTGTTCATCCATGAAAAACATGATTGCCACAGTCAGTAGGGAGTAACTCCAGGTTCTCCCAGCCATATCACAATAAACGTACATAAACGGAAATACAAAAGTAGAAGCATGCATATATAGATATACATGTGATATACGAGAAGAATAAATAGGCAATTCAATATACAAGAATATCGATACATGAAGTACATGGTCGTAACCATCATATTATAGAAAGACTCGGGGATGACACTCTTAGGCAACCATACACTCTCACTAGGGCTTGCATCTCACCGTTAGCGGGATAAGTTTGATAAGATTGAGACTCGACAAACAAACCATGCCAAGTCATCCAACGATCACAAGTAATCGATCATATAATCATCCATTCAAATGTACAATACGTTGACGACATCTCTCACGGTAAATGACACGCAGTAGCACCGTGTACATGCAAGTATGATTAAAAGGCATCCACGGGATAAAACATTGCCCTGAACGCATACACGATACAATTAATTTCGTATATGTAGACTAATTTCCTCCCGGTAGGACGACGATCATAATACGGTCCTAGTCTAAACCTGGGCAGACTCTCGGAATAAACGTTTTCCGATTCGACATGCGATGACATTTCGCATCCAAGACTCGGTCAATCATAGACGCCGAGTACCCCAAATTCGGTAAACCTTCACGAAAGAGGCGGAAAAGAGCACAAGCCTCATAACAAGCGGTACGCTACATGCAATGACACCACCTCGCAAGTATACAACATTTGACGGCCGGGTCGATCAACGCAAAGCGTTCGCCTCCCAACAACGTCGTCATATGCCCACTAACACATGCAATCAAGCAGTAAGGATACACTGCCCGTTCCGACATTCCAGCCTTACGAACGTGGAGGTAGCCAAGGGAATGAGAGTACAAAGCACATATAAAATTAGTGCTCAAACCGTAACATTTGTAAAACGGACTCAAAGTGGGACATATCAAAAACCGTCACAACACATGCGATACAAGCGAATGGAATATCATATATTCGAAACATTAATTTTTAAAGTCATTACGTAAATTTATACGATAAATGAACCGTCGGGAATATTATAAATAAAAACGTAAGTAAGAATCTCAAAACAATTGTCAGCGGGTGCCAGCCGGTCAGGTGGACCGGCTGCCGGCTACCCGGCTGCCGGCTACCCGGCTGGCCCAGTATATCATTTGAAAACCAATTGAAAAAGCAGAGTGTCCCAGCCGGTCAAATGGACCGGGTGCCGGCTACCCGGCTGGGACCAAAGACATACGAGAAAAACAAAGGCAAAGTGAGGTGTGTCTCAGCCAGTCGGCTGACCGGCTGCCGGTCGGCCGGCTGAGACCAATTATATACCAAAACTTTTACGTAACACAATTAAACATCAGCCACTCCCCAGCCGGTCAGCTGACCGGCTGCCGGTCGGCTGGCTGGGGTCTATTATGCACGAAAACAACACTTTCAACACTTATGAATATTAACCAACTTCAATTATCATCATCAATCATCAATTCTCATTATCAAATATCAACTAACAACAACTAATATCAACAACACAGTTCCTAAGATTACTAATCATATTCTAAATACGATCACTGTCATAGAAAACACATAAAACACGTAAATGATATCGACTAACCCTTTACCGTTACCTTTTCGCGTCTTCAATCCTCGTCGAGGTCCTCTTCTATCAAGAAGTAGTCTTTGTCGAGGTCTTGGAGGTCACCACCTACAATTAGATAATAAAAGATGAATATAATTCACCTTTGAGAAAGACGGATAAATTGAAAATCGAGAAAGACGGTAATTTTATAACCAATACGGATAGAGGACGATGAGAGGGAAAGAATAAGACGAACTTTAGTGAATTTGAGCGAGAAATGAAGGAGTAGTGACGATATTAAAACTTGAGCAAATATGGAGGTTAGGGTTTGATGGTTACTTGGTGAGGAAGAAGAAGATTGAATGTGAGGGAGTTAGGGTTATGATGGTGTATATGAAAGAGTAAGTGGAAAACATATGGGAAAAGCCCAAAAACGTCTTAAGACGTAACTTACTCTGAAAGTCGCCAAAAACTGGCGGAATGCTCTCGAAACCTCAAAGACAAAGCAGCTACCTTTGACTACTACCTGAGAAGATCAAGCTAGTTCACACCACCCTTGAAACAGGATCTCAGGTTGTTACAAGTAGCCCGCCCTACTCGAGCCAACTAGGATCAGCTTTTTTTTCATCTTTTTTTTTTATTCTAAAAAAAACTTTTGGACCCTATTCTCGAACCCTCCGGCCCAAAATACCATAACCAAATAAGTGTTTACCTGCTTATGGCAGGGCAAGTAAAGGAAGTTTGTGTCGATCCTGCCGTATTGATGAGAACCCTGCAGCCGCGGCTGTCACCGTCATCGCGAGCTCAAGCCTACTAGGTATTTTAAGGTATTTTTTTTTCAATGCAATGAGGGAGAGGGCTCAGGACTATAAAAGCAGAAAGTATCCCTTCCTTAACCAGAACAGTTATAAAAGTATTAAAAGGCTCCGTTGGGTACACTTTGGACCAGTACGACCTTATTCGCCTAGTGGTGTCTGCCAAGGGCTCTTGGTGGGAGTTCTGAGACCAACATGCCTGTCGGCTAGCTTGATCGGGGATAAAACCTTGGCGAGCCGGTGCGAGGGTGAGAGAGGAGGTCTGCCGAACCCCAACCCCGTTTTTGATCCTTACTTAGTCTAATTTTTTGACGTTGCTCACCGTGTGGGACGGAGTAAGGGCCCTTCTCACCTCCTACGAGTTGTCCGGCGGAAAAGACTTTATGAATGGAGTAAAAGAACTTGGGATCGTCGATCTCTTCCTTAAAGATTGGTATGAGTCGATGTCGGTCGATGGTGTGAAAACACTTCTTGATGTCGAATTCTAAAGAGATTTTTTTGGGATAATTTAAAAATTCTTATCTATAATTGGTCTGAAAAAGATGCGGGGCAGATAGCCCAATTGTGGAATTAGCACGCCCCGGCGATCAAATTCTTGGTGGAAATCTTTTTACTGTTGTCAACTAATCTTTTCAATGTTAGATTTTGCTATGCATGTATTTTCAGCCTGGACTCTCGAATCTTTTGCTTTTCGGGCTGAGACTGAGCTTCTTCTGACTTATAAGCTCAAGAAGTCCTAGCTTTGCCAGCTCGTTCTGCTCCTAGGTAGCTATCCACCTAACATCTCTTTCTACCCAAGCGGAGCATCAACTGGTGGAAGAAGAGAACTTCCTGCCCCTAAGCTACGCCAACACCCAGCTATCTTCCGCCTCAAATTTGGTTCTTTTTATTCGTCAGCTGCTTGGGATCATCATAACTAAATGATCGGGGTAACGCTCTATATCCACGGGGATTCCCAGATGTTAGGGGGATGAGCAGATTCCGCAGCTGCCACCGTTGGAACCAATAAAGCGTCAAAGCGTCTTGCGCCATATGTACTGAGATTGTTCGGGGGCCATTGCTCTTATTTTATTTGAAGCCCCTTCCTCTCGCTACATCAACAGCTGGCTCGTAACACACCTTCCTCTCGCTCCGTCCTCCCACGCCTTTTTTTTTTATGGGAAAAACTCTGGTTACCCAGCATTTCCCTCTAAAGGAACCCGTGAGAATGACGGACGAGTAGCCCTCCTGTGCGACTGTTCGAACGACGGAATATTAAAAAAAGAGTCCCGTGATCAAGGCTCAAGAAAACGGTGTTTACCACGTGCTCGTGAAGGAGACACTTTCCGTCGAGTCAAGCTACGCCCGAGGATACGGATTGATGGCTAGTCGAGCACAATCAATCACAAGAAACGTCGCTCAATAGCGGTCATCATCGGGAAAGCCATCTAAGGTCAAGCGCAAGCGTGAACGCTTCCTGGAAATTTGACTTAAACCTTGGCATGTTCTATTCGATATAGGTAGGAGAAGAACCCGACTCGGGAAATGCTGGGTAACCAGGAAAAAGTTTTAATGAAATCTCTTCAGAATGTGAGCCCTTAGGCCATAGCTGGTGAGACCCACCACCCCGTCTACCCAGAATAGACTCAAAGGGAGTAACCGGGAATAAAGAAATATCGGGTGTAATTGATGCTAACCCGAGGGCAACCCTTTCACCCCGACCGCGCATCCACCTCAAATCTAAACTTAGTTACTATGAGGAAAGCGCAGCTGAAATCTCATTTGGTGTAACTGCTGCTTCCCGCGGAACTGGTGTCCTTCCTTGTTTCACATTCTGCCCAATCTGCTATTTATGCTTCGGAAATTTCTACTCGTACTCGACCAAACTTATTTAATTAAATAGAAAAATTCGTGCTCCTGTTTTCTTTCTTACTAAGGTAATTACTTAGATAAGGTGGGCTTTTTAGCACCTGTCCCTGGATTTTTTGATGAAAAAGTTGCTCCAAGCCGAGGATTTTGGACATAACCTGATCCAGATGAATTCGAAGAAGCATTTGATGGTAATGGAAAGGAAGGTCCCTGGCCTGACAACAGAATACCCCAGCCAGAGTGGAACAGCATCAAAACGAAAGTCTGAATTTTCTACGGAAGCCGGCATATAACGGAGCAACCAGCCCCTATTCTTTCTTTCCCTTTCGATCGAGCCATATGAGAGAGACAGCTCTATACTCTCGTTCCAGGCACCTTTTTTTTGAAGGCAGGGAGTGATTGAACAACTGAAACTAGAGAACTAGATTCGCTGACCCATCATGCAAAAGGTACGCCGTTAGAGTGCGTCAATCTTGTTTGGGGGGGGGGGGGGGAGACTGCTTCCACCCGAAGACCCAGCCACACTCCCATAATCCTTTTTTTTTTCGGCTTACCAGAAAACCCTCTGGAAAACCTACAACAATTGAATAAAGAAAAGAATTGTTTTGTGACTTTCTATTCTGACTATTGTGTTATACTAGACCTACCTGTTTTTATTTTCTTTGCTGATTCCTTGTGATAAAGTGTCTTTAAAGGTTCCGAAGAATTGGGTACCCTGAAGCTAGGAGGGAGGTTCACCCGGATAGAGAGAGTTGACGTCGTAATAGTATAGGTTTTCTCCTTTAAATTCCTAAAACCCCGTAAATTTTTATGACTTTAGCTCTAAAGTTATCTTTTGAACCTCCGGTGGAGGAGAACTCAAGTCAATGCGCTTACCAACTTCTTATCGACTACTGTCAAATACAAAGAGGGGTTCTTTTTCTGTAATAAGGTCCCTGGCCCAGTTTATCCCCTCCACCAATCCTGGTATTCATCCTTATAAAAGCAATCGCAAAATTTAACCACTTCACCTACTTCATTGCCCTCAACCGCCTAGCGGTGTATTCCACTAGTTCTAGAAGTATCGGGATTCACCAAAGAACAACCATTCTTGTGGTGGTACGGAAGGCATGGACTCCGCGAACGTCCTGCGCGCCCCCTTAGCGAGAGGGAGGTTTGGCAGGCTCGAGCTGCCGCATGGTCGGTGAGATCCCAGTACCTTTGTGGCCCTGAATCTGGTTCATCTAGATCTGGAAATGCCAGTTGACACCTGTGTTTTACGCTTTAGTTGGCTAAGACAGTCAGTGATC
The DNA here is from genome assembly GCA_022085475.1 of Heliosperma pusillum. Classification (NCBI taxonomy): domain Eukaryota; kingdom Viridiplantae; phylum Streptophyta; class Magnoliopsida; order Caryophyllales; family Caryophyllaceae; genus Heliosperma; species Heliosperma pusillum. Next base: position 88,104 of record JAIUZE010070080.1, read on the forward strand.
GATCAGATCGGCCAAGGACTACGCTAACTTACTCATTTAGTTCCACTCTGGCTGGTCTGAATTCAGGCACGGCCCGCCCGTCTGCTGCTAGGTCGGGGACCTGAACATTCTTCCAAACAGGTCAGCCAGCCCGGGATATCTCATTTGATCTCAGCAAGCCGTATGTTATGGCCGCTCCCCGACTTACGGCAATTTTATCAACAATTTTATAATTTTTCGTTGGAAAAGCCCTGAAAAAAGATAAAAGAGAGATTTATAGATGATAGACCAAGAATAATTGAGCGAAAACACCTATTTAGCTGGTTTAGTTAAAAAGACACGCGGCGTGTTATTTCTTGTTTTAACTCGAAAACTACTTCACTCGCTTCACTCTATTAGCCAGTTGGAGAAAGGAAAGTGAGCTTCTCTTTCTATAAGAACTTTCTTTGGGGACCCTTCCTTTCGCGAAGGCACCCGCTAGGGAAATGCCCCTGGCTTGGCTCTTTTCCAAGTCCAAATACGAACTCGGAAATTCTAAATTAGACACGGGAAATTTAATTCTAAACTAAAACTAAATTTCGCTGAAATGTATCCGTAAAATATTTTTACTATAAAAATAGGGTACATTTGCGGGTGTTACATATAGTGATAGATGAGAGAAGATATTCGCGTTAAGATGAGAATCTTATATTGATAAGGATCCTTCATTTAAGCATCAACATGATAAGAAAGTTCTTCATATTGATGAAAGTGGGATCACTATGAAGTAGTCATAGTCATCCACTGGACCTAATAGTTGTTGATCACATGATTGCTAATGTTTCCGCCATTAGACAAATCGAGTATGCCAAGATATGCACATACCTCGATGAGTTGTATGCTTGGAGCATGACAAGTCACTAAAAAATCAATGCATATGAGAGTCATTGGATAGCCTTCAATAATATTCATGAGTTTATCAAGAAGAAATATGAGTTCATTCTTGTGTTTGGTGATGATAACTTAGCTGTGTGTTAAATGTTACTCAAACCCAAGTTTTCAAATCTGTAAGGATCTGACAAAATCCTAGGCTAACTTCTGTTTTATTGAAAGCGAATAAATAAAAGGCATGATTGAAGTGTCAATCATTGAAGATTTTACTAATAGAGTCTTAGTACATGGTGATGAAGAAAAGGTGGCTCATAAGGATCTAATAGTAGACCCTTTCACCAACATATCACGTAGTTATTGTGATAACAAGTGGGAGCATCTTGTAAGTAAAATAGCCCAACACTAGATAGAGATCTAGTGATGTACTTGGATAAATTCATATTATTGGGAATAACGATGAATGGAAAGAAAATGCAATTCATAAAGTTGGAATAAATGGATACATGGTATATCCACTATCCAAGCTTTTATTGCATTTAGACAAGATGGCCATGAAGTGTAATGGAACTTGTACACTTTATATTAAAAGATATGAAGCAATAACATTGTGTTGATTGTTCATATATGATAATCACATTTATCGTTTGAGTTTCTAATACTCATTTTTGTGCTTTGTTATATCCAAATAGGTTGTAATGACAACTTTGAACCCTATTAAATTGAACTGAATTAACATAGTCTTGGCCCTTTATTGCTTACATGAGATGACGTCTCGATGTGACTGCAGTGTGATGCGATTGATGGCAAGTTCAAGTGCCATAGAGTCATATGAGATGACTAGTCGATCACATAGGCAGAGTGTATGGGACACTCTGTCAGGCAGTGACCGCTTATAGATTTCTGGTAATTCATAAAGCCTGGTTGTAGCGAGAGTTACTATAGTATTCTTTTTTAGTCATTTCTTTAGACTAAAGACTATTCGCCTAAGTCGACACAGTTTCTGATTGACTTTGACTTTTGACCCAAGCCATTCTGTAAAAAGGGGTGAATGGGCAATTATTGGGTAATGAAGAACTGTGAGTGTACGAAGGGAATAGTGCGATAGAAATTTTCCAACCCCTTGTCAAGGTTAACCAATATCTCAAGGCCACTCGAGGAGTAGTGAACTGCAAATGTGTTGACACGCTCGGAAGGTATCTACGGTAGATAATTCCGGTCAGTCAGTTACTCTCCAGATTGAGGAAACCACTCAAGATATGATCACATACAAGTACGACATGCAAGACACCTTGCATTGAGTGGGAGAGTGTAATAGGACAAGAGAATTGGTGACGCACACTTGTTTCGAACAAATGATAAATTGTTGGAGTAAGTGTCCTCAACAATGGTACGATCACTTAATTAAATCTCAATAACAAGAATACAAAGGGATGATTAACATTAAAGACAACTGGTCAACATTAATCGGTGACGATCGGCTTACTATAGTTTGATGTTCCTGTCGTATGACGCTGGTGATCAGTTGATCCCTGGAGGTCACACATAAAGAACGATTCCCTAATCATGAAAGTTAATTAATTATATAGCGATACAGATTAATTAAACACTTAAATTGAACAAAGATTAAATTATAAGTGAGAATTATGTCTTAATGTAATATAATTAAATAAGATACATTTTAGTAATCTAATTGTCATATAACTAAGAATGCTTAATGTTTATGAAACATTTGAATAAGCATAATTGGTTGATAATTATTACAATTAGTTGTTGATTATATTAACCAAATATGTGTGACCTCCAGGGATCAACTGATCACCAGCGTCATACGACAGGAACATCAAACTATAGTAAGCCGATCGTCACCGATTAATGTTGACCAGTTGTCTTTAATGTTAATCATCCCTTTGTATTCTTGTTATTGAGATTTAATTAAGTGATCGTACCATTGTTGAGGACACTTACTCCAACAATTTATCATTTGTTCGAAACAAGTGTGCGTCACCAATTCTCTTGTCCTATTACACTCTCCCACTCAATGCAAGGTGTCTTGCATGTCGTACTTGTATGTGATCATATCTTGAGTGGTTTCCTCAATCTGGAGAGTAACTGACTGACCGGAATTATCTACCGTAGATACCTTCCGAGCGTGTCAACACATTTGCAGTTCACTACTCCTCGAGTGGCCTTGAGATATTGGTTAACCTTGACAAGGGGTTGGAAAATTTCTATCGCACTATTCCCTTCGTACACTCACAGTTCTTCATTACCCAATAATTGCCCATTCACCCCTTTTTACAGAATGGCTTGGGTCAAAAGTCAAAGTCAATCAGAAACTGTGTCGACTTAGGCGAATAGTCTTTAGTCTAAAGAAATGACTAAAAAAGAATACTATAGTAACTCTCGCTACAACCAGGCTTTATGAATTACCAGAAATCTATAAGCGGTCACTGCCTGACAGAGTGTCCCATACACTCTGCCTATGTGATCGACTAGTCATCTCATATGACTCTATGGCACTTGAACTTGCCATCAATCGCATCACACTGCAGTCACATCGAGACGTCATCTCATGTAAGCAATAAAGGGCCAAGACTATGTTAATTCAGTTCAATTTAATAGGGTTCAAAGTTGTCATTACAACCTATTTGGATATAACAAAGCACAAAAATGAGTATTAGAAACTCAAACGATAAATGTGATTATCATATATGAACAATCAACACAATGTTATTGCTTCATATCTTTTAATATAAAGTGTACAAGTTCCATTACACTTCATGGCCATCTTGTCTAAATGCAATAAAAGCTTGGATAGTGGATATACCATGTATCCATTTATTCCAACTTTATGAATTGCATTTTCTTTCCATTCATCGTTATTCCCAATAATATGAATTTATCCAAGTACATCACTAGATCTCTATCTAGTGTTGGGCTATTTTACTTACAAGATGCTCCCACTTGTTATCACAATAACTACGTGATATGTTGGTGAAAGGGTCTACTATTAGATCCTTATGAGCCACCTTTTCTTCATCACCATGTACTAAGACTCTATTAGTAAAATCTTCAATGATTGACACTTCAATCATGCCTTTTATTTATTCGCTTTCAATAAAACAGAAGTTAGCCT
>JAIUZE010070081.1:0-203378 GCA_022085475.1 Heliosperma pusillum
CTTATGTATCATGTATTGATTCATTTTTTATCATAGTTAAGTTTATATAATTCCCTATTCTCATGTTTTGTGACGGTTTTTGGTATGTCCCACTTTGAGTCGGTTTTTACAAATGTTACGGTTTGAGCACTAATTTCCTATGTGCTTTGTACTCTCATTCCCTTGGCTACCTCCACGTTTGTAAGGCTGGAATGTCGGAACGGGGATGTATCCTTACTGCTTAATTGCATGTGTTAGTGGGCATACGACGACGTTGTTGGGAGGTGAACGCTTTGCGTTGATCGACCCGGCCGTCAAATGTTGTGTACTTGCGAGGTGGTGTTATTTGCATGTAGCGTACCTCTTGTTATGAGGCTTGTGCTCTTTTCCGCCTCTTTCGTGAATTATCGACCGAATTTGGGGTACTCGGCGTCTATGATTGACCGAGTCTTGGATGCGAAACGTTTATCGCATGTCGAATTGGAACACGTTATTCCAAGAGTCTGGCCAGTTTTAGACTAGGACCGTATTATTATCGTCGTCCTACCGGGGGAAATTAGTGAACATATACGAAATGTGATCGTGTATGCGTGGAAGGCCTTTTAATCATACTTGCCATGTACACGGTGCTAGTGCGTTTCATTTACCGTGAGAGATGTCGTCATTGTGTCGGTGTGTTTGGATGAATGATTATATGATTGATCATTGGATGACTTGGCATGGTTTGTTTGTCGAGTCTCAATCTTATCAAACTTATACCGGTAACGGTGAGATGCAAGCCCTAGTGAGCGTATTCGGTTGCCTAAGAGTGTCTTCCCCGAGTCTTTGTATAACATGATGGATTCGGACTTGTACTTCTTATGCTCTTATTATGATATATCGAATTGCCTATCTATCCTTATCGTATTTCACATGTATATCTATATATGCATGCTTCTACTTTTGTATTTCCTTTTATGTACGTTTAATGTGATATGGCTGGGAGAACCCGGAGTTACTCCCCACTGACTGTGGCGTTCATGTTTTTCATGGATGAACAGGTTGCTTGATTGGATGGCTTTTTGCTTGTGGTATTTTGGGTTCGGGTGTGAGCTAGCGGGCGTTGTCCCTGGATGAAACACCTCTAGACGTTTATTAGCTAGTTTGCTAATCACTTTGATATTGATAACATTTTGAGAGACTTCGTCTCTTTGTAGTATATTCTATTTTGTTTGTAATTATTTGACATTCCTCGTATTTCTATCTTGCATGTAAAAAGTTTCAAAAACATCGTATTTTCCGCTATATAAATCACATGCTTGTTATATTTTATTTCCGCATTCGCGAGGGTTGTCACAATTATTAGTCTATTAATTTTGTTGAGTGATTTTATTCAATTTTGTTTGGTTGTATTCTATTAAACGAATATAATATCATATATACTTGACATATAAATGATAATTTGATTGTTATAAATATATCTATGACTATTTTATTATTTTTATTTTTCTTTATCACAATGGATGCATATTAGAGTTGTATAGTAACCGTTTTCATAGTTTCAAATGATTTTATGGTTGTATATATTCTCTCATCGCCTATTGCATCATAGTAATATGTTGTATTCATTTAACATAGGACTTTAATCGTTAATCATGTTACTTATGGAGTTCGGAATATGTTATATCATATCTTATTATTTTGATAAATTGTGAACTAAGAAAATTAAACAAATTTGGCCTATATGGGTTTTTCATAATTTTGTTTTTTTTTAATATTTGAAATAACTCAGCATAATTTATACATATTATAACTAGTTGTAGTTACGTATTTGTTTTTATTTTGTTAAAAATACATGAAGTTTTTTATTTTTTCGCGAAATAAAGGCAATTCTAAGTATTATAAATTTGTAGTTTATTGTAATTGATGAGGACATTAATCTTATAAAATTATTGCCTACTACAAGAATTAATATATTTTAGTTTGGTCTTGTAATCCATTTAGTCGTGAGTTATCATCTAATACAAAATTATTTTCTCGTATAGTCATTATGTCAAACCTTACGAAAGTCGAAATTTAAGCTCTTGACATTACCGGAAAAATTTATTTATCTTGGATGCTTGATGCTGAATTGCACCTTGATGCAAAAGCTCTTGCTGAAACAATTAAAGAAAACAACACTACATCGAGTCAAGAAAAGGCTAGGGCCATGATATTCCTTCGCCATCACCTCCATGAGGGCCTTAAAGTTGAATATTTGACTGTTAAAGATCCGCAAGTGCTTTGGGAAAATCTAAAGGAGCGATACGACCATCAAAAAATGGTAATATTACCTAAGGCTCGTTTTGACTGGATGCATTTTAGATTGCAAGATTTTAAATCCGTAAGTGACTATAACTCATCCATGTTTAAAATTACTTCACAACTAAAATTGTGTGGTGAGAAAATTACTGATGAAGAAATGTTAGAAAAGACTTATTCTACTTTTCACGCAAATAACGTTGTCCTGCAGACACAATATCGCGAAAAAGGTTTCAAAAAATATTCTGATTTAATTTCTTGTCTTCTTGTGGCTGAGCAAAATAATGAATTATTGATGTTAAACCATGAATCACGTTGAAGTGTAAACTACTAAGGTTCACAAGTTTTAAGTAAACTTGATTAGCTTGACTCAAACTGAGAACAATGTCAAGTAACAAATGGATGTTGTTTTAGAGAGGGTGAGTTGTTTAACTGAAAGACTCAAGGGATATGACTTAGAGACAATCCTCTACCGCAAGGCACAAGAGAAAGGACTCAAAGACTGGTTTTAAAGACAGTTGTCAAGTGTTACAGCAAAGCACAAACACCCTAGACTAACCTCAACAGCAAGCAAGTTAACCACAGCAAAGCACAGATATAACTTGACTCACAATACAAGGCACTGATCAAACACCTTGGAGATGTATCAGGCTTGTTTCAAACTACAGCTCTTAGCACAAGTTTTATAAAATTGAGTGATTTCTCAAAGTTTAATTCATTCATTCATAAAAGTCTGCTTACAACAACATACAAGACCCCCTTATATAGAGAGGTTGATATCTTGTGAACCATTGGATGTATAAATCATCCAAGGGCCAGCTTAGGATCTAAACTACTTCTACTGACACTAATTAAGAACCTCACAAGAGGACGAGTTTAACAACTAACTAGTACAGACACAAGAGACACAAACAGACTGATGCAAAAAAGCAATAAAGCAGTTTTTGTATTTTTCCTGAAATAGAACTCTGTTGTTCTTGTTGTCTTGTGCTTTGCTCTGGGTGTTTTGTTGCTCCTTGGGACTCGCCACTCTTATGAGGACGTAGATAAACCTGCCTTAGATGAAGACAAGCTGACTTAGGCAAAAGAAAACATCATCTGAACATGTACTACCTCTGTTGTGCTGCTTACTGGACTCTAGCTTTGGGGTGTCTGTTTCATGAGTTTTTGCTAGACTTCAAAATGGTTTGTCCTGGGAAAACTTGTAGCTTAGAGGGTTGGCTTGATGGTAGGCCATGGTGGGGGTGGTTGGGGTGCCCTGGTGTACCTCCTAGCTACAGGATTTGTTGATTAGTCTGTCTGGGCCTGAATGACTTTGTTTCTGTTTTGTGTGGGTAATGTGGGTTGTGTTAGGGTTTGGTATGGATTGATGAGCCTTGGACTATCTTCCTTATTGGTGTGGCTTGCCCTGGCTTGATCTTGGCTTGTCATATCCTGTTGTTTAGACCTTGTAACTCTAGCTTCCATCTGAGGGGTCTTTGGGGTCAGGCTTCCTTTGTTTGTGGCTTGATCATCAATGCCCCTTGGGTGAGCTCCTGCTGCACACGTCCAACTGGTTCAACTCCATTCCCTGAAGCATGGGTCGTGGGCGTGGTTTCAATCGTGGTCGTGGACGTGGAAGTGGTTATGGTTTTGGTCGAGGACGTGGGGGTTCACGTGGTGGTGCTTTAAAAAACTCATATTCCCACCATAAGAGGGAAAATAAAGATGAAAAAAAAATTGAGAAAAATAGAAATGAAAATGTGACTAATATATGTTATCGATGTGGAGGAAAGGGTCATTGGTCTCGTGTTTGCCGCACACCAAAGCATTTAGTTGATTTGTACCAGGAATCAATAAAGCGGAAAGGAAAGAAAGTGGAGACTAATTTAGTGTATGAAGATGGAGATGGCGATTTTAATACTGGAAATGCAACTCATTTGGAAGTTGCTGATTTTTTCACCACCCCTGCAGGGAATAATTAATCTTCGAGTCAAGATAGCATCACAAAAGGAATAATGATCTGTTTTCTCGTTAATTTTTATTTTAAGAACTTTATCCGTTTGTTTGCTTCAGGACATTTTAACAGTTTGTTTAAGATATTTTATTATTTTGTTTGCTTGAATAATTTTATTTAATTGTTTAAGACATTTTTAGACAACTTATTAGTTTGAAGTATTTTATATAGAGATAGGGTATTTTAATGAATGTTTTAATTTGATATATTTGTGACGCTTGTTTTAATTATTGGAAGCAAATGAATATCTCTCACGGTCAATTATATGGTGAAGAATTATGTCTTGCGGATAGTGCAACTACTCACAGCATATTCAAAAATAAGAAATATTTTTCCCACTTGAAAATGAAGAGGGTAAATGTTACAACAATTTCAGGTAGTACAAATATTATTGAAGGCTCCGGAAGAGCAAATATATTGAGACAACATGTGAGGGAAATGTTGAATTCCTTCAAATCACGAGTACAACCCAAGGCGTTAAGCAGATTAAGGAGAAGCTACCAACATTCTCTAGCGGATTGTACTACACAAATATTGCTATGATTGAAACAAATGTTACAGTAAACCCGAAGTTTACTAATAACTTTAATACTTGGCACGACCGGCTAGGCCATCCCGGTTCTACAATGATGCGAAGGATAGTTGAAAATTCATGTGGTCATTCACTAAAGAGCCAACATATTCTTCATAATAACTTTTCATGTTCTGCATGCTCACAAGGAAAATTGATTATACGACCATCACCCAGCTAAAACTAATCATGAATCGATATCATTTCTTGAACGAATACAAGGGGATATTTGTGGCCCAATACACCCTTCAAAAGGACCGTTTAGATATTTTATGGTTTTGATTGATGCATCAACAAGATGATCCCACGTATGCTTATTATCAACTCAAAACTTGGCGTTTGCGAGACTACTTGCTCAATTAAGAAAATTACGAGCGCATTTTTCGGATACAGCTATAAAGAATATTCGTCTTGATAATGCTGGTGAATTTACTTATCAAATTTTTAATGATTATTGCATGTCGATTGGGATTAATGTTGAACATCATGTAGCTCATGTTCGTACACAAAATGGTTTAGCTGAATCTTTAATCAAACGACTTCAACTCATTGCTAGACCATTACTTATGAGGTGTAAACTCCCGATCTCTGTTTGGGGACATGTTACTCTACATGCAGAATCACTTATTCGCATCAGGCCAACGAGTTATCATAAATTCTCCCCATCTCAATTGGTTCATGGTCAGGAACCAAATATTTCCCATCTTAGAGTTTTTGGTTGTGCGGTTTATGTACCAATAGCTCCACCACAATGCACAAAAATGGGTCTCCAAAGAAGGTTGGGAATATATGTTGGATTTGAATCCCCATCTATAATCAAATATCTTGAGCCAACCACAGGGGATTTATTTAGGGCTCGTTTCGCAGATTATCATTTTAACGAGTCTGTTTTCCCAAGTTTAGGGGGAGATGACAAACAGTTGGAAAAGGAAATTAAATGGAATGAATTATCATTATCTCATCTTGATCCTCGTACTAAACATTGTGAACTTGAAGTTGAAAAGATAATTCATTTACAAAGCTTAGCTAATCAATTACCAAATGCTTTTACTGACCCAAAAAGAGTGACTAAGTCACACATTCCAGCTGTAAATGCCCCATTTAAAATTAAGATCCCAGAAGGACAAACTAGAATTGGAAGTGAGTCTAGTGCACGTCAGAAGCGTGGCAGACCAATTGGTTCCAAGGATAAAAATCCTCGAAAAAGAAAAGGGGCAAAGAATGAAGATGGTCTGGTCGAGGATGAAGTAAATTTACAAAAATATCCTGAAGAGGCTTTGGACATGATCGGAAATTTAGTTCCAGAAGAAACTCAGGTACCTAAAAATGAAGAGATCTCAATAGATTATACCATGTCTGGTGTTACTTGGAACCGAAATCAAAGCGACGTCGATGATATTTTTGCATGCAATGTTGCATTAGATATAATGAAAAATGAAGAGTATCATGAACCTAAGTCTATTGAACAATGTAGACAAAGAGACGATTGGCCAAAATGGAAGGAAGCAATTGAATCAGGACTGAAATCTCTTGAAAGGAGAGAAGTTTTTGGACCAGTAGTTCGTACACCTCAAGGTGTAAAACCAGTGGGATGCAAATGGGTCTTTGTGCGGAAAGGAAATGAATCAGGTAAAATTGTGAGATATAAACCTCGATTAGTTGCACAAGAATTCTCACAAGAGACCTGGTATTGATTATGAGGAGACTTATTCTCCCATGGTGGATGCAAATACATTTAGATCTCTAATTAAACTGGCAATTAGAGAGGGACTTGACTTACGTCTCATGGACGTAGTTACAGCTTATTTGTATGGCCCACTTTAAAATGATATTTACATGAAACTCCCTGGAGGATTTAAGCTGCCGGAAGCAGAAAATTCGGGCTCCCGAGAACATTATTCCATGAATCGATCCCTATATGGGCTAAAACAATCTGGACGCATGTGGTATAATCGTCTAAGTGAATACTGTAAGTTTCTTAAACTCAATATTAGACATTTCTAATATCATATTATAAATAGTTTACTCATTAAACTAATGAATCTTATATGCATGCATAACAAAATAAGACAAATATTGCAACGGGAGTATGTGACCAAGCCAAGACACGAGCCATGACACGAGCTCAAGACAAGACACAAACTCAAGACAAGACTCAACATCAAAACAACAACATACATTCAGACAACACCATGACAAGCTATGACAATGTTCTATTCAGTCCAAGCCACAACCACTTCAAGCCTGCTAAGACAACACCACCACAACCAGAACAAAGCCTAGCCATCCACTTCCCAAGACTAGGCCACAACAAAGCTCAGCCAACAGCCCAACAAACCCAACACAACAAAAACAGCCCCCAGCCAAAAACAGCCTATCACAGCCTTTCTAAACAAGGTCCATGGGGCCCCACACAATCAAACAAGCCTAACCAACCCTCAAACCTATGTCTTGGGAAGGTCCTCTACAACTTTCCCCAGGACTTCCCTCCCCAGAAACAAACACACAAAGAGTTAGCTTAGGGAGAACTTCAGACTGTCCAGATTTCAGCCTTTTTGCAGTAGTTAACATGTCACTATCAAACTTTCCTTTTATGATCAAACAAACTCGAGGGCCTTTTAGAGGGACCTTTGGCATCCATCCCACTTCAGTTGAGCTCAAGAATCAAGCTCAGAAGTCCACCCCTCCACCAGTTTCAACCCCAACAAACCCATTAAGGCAGATTGTCCCATTAGAATTACTTTTCTACTTTATTGCTTTATGCTGAACAATGTAGCTGTTATTTCTGTTTCTTTTGCAAACCCATTGTGGCCCTAGGATGTAATGAACGAATAGGATGTAATCTCCTTGCCTATATAAGGCCTTTTCCTAATGAATGAAAGACAGATTTGAAGTAAAATATAAAACTGAAACCTTGTTTCTGTTGCATCTCTTGGCTGTGTGCTTGAGACAACTTCCTTTGCTGTGTGCTTGGAAGTGAGCTTGGGTCCTTAGCTGTGTGCTGGGATCAAGGTTCAACCCTCAACCATTGGCTTTGTGCTTTGGTTAAGGTCCTATCCTTGTTCTTTAACAATCAATTCAAACAGAAACAGAGTACTTGCAAGTGTCTTAATCTTAGCTCAATTTGTCATTGTTTAGTTGTCTTTTCTGAATAGTTTCAGTGCAAATTGGTTATCAGAGCTTTGGTTTGTGAGTTCATCTACCTAACTACATTAAAAACACAAAATACAACCATGAGTGAAGAGAGAATCACAGGTATTGAAAACACAGTTCAAGATCTTGTCAGAACTGTAATGGAGGTCTCTAGATCTGTCAATGAACTCCTTGAGGGCCAACAGAACAATGATACAAGGGGAGGCAGAGGTCGAGGAAGAGGAGCACCTTTCCCACAAGGTGGAGTAAGGAGGAGACAACCTGTAGATCAGTTTGAAATGTCAGATTCAGATGGCTCAGATCACAATCTTCTCAGACACCAAGACAAAGATATCAAGGTAGAGATTCCTGACTTTCTAGGTAGCTTGAACCCTGATGATTTCTTAGATTGGCTAAGGTCTGTAGAAAGAGTCTTTGAGTTTAAAGGATACACTGATAGAAAGGCTTTTAAGGTTGCTATCATGAAACTAAAAGGCTATGCCTCACTTTGGTATGAAAACATGAAAACCTTGAGGGTTAGAGAAGGGAAAGAACCTGTAAAGTCATGGCTCAAACTGAAAAAGAAAATGAGAGCTAAGTTTGTCTCTAGGGACTACACTCAAGACATGTTCATTAAGCTTACTCACCTAAAGCAAGACCAAAGACCTTTAGAGTCCTACCTAAGAGACTTTGAACAACTCACTTTGCAATGTGAGGTTGTTGAGAAATCTGAACAAAAGATAGCAAGGTTCTTAGAGGGGTTGGATGAAAGGATAGCTAGCAAAGTCAGGCTACAAAACATATACTCCTTTGAGGAAGCTGTCAACTTGTCTTTAAGGGTAGAAAAATTGGGAAAAGGAAAGGCCAGTGCTTCTAAGACACCTTCCAGAACCCCCACCTTCAAACCTTTTGTAGGAGTTAAGATAGGAGAACCTGTGGTTCCTGTTAAGACTCCTTTCAACCTTGATAAAGGCAAGGCTGTTGAGGCAGGCCAAAGGAAGACTACCCCTCTCAAAAAGTGCTTTCAATGTCAAGGGTATGGACATTTTGCTAGAGAATGTCCATCTAAAAGGGCTCTGAGTACCCTAGAAGTAATCCATTGGGGAGATGATGAAGTGTTGGTCTGTGATGAAGAGATGGAAGAGCCTGAGGTAGAGGCTAGTGAGGAGTTGATAGAGCCTGATGCAGGGTTAAGTTTGGTAACATGGAGGGTAATGCATACTCAACCACAACCTTTGGAAGAGGACCAAAGACACCAGATCTTTAGGACCAGATGTACCATCAAGGGTAGAGTATGTAACCTCATTATTGATGGGGGAAGCTGCACTAATGTGGCTTCCAAAACACTGATAGACAAGCTAGCTCTACCCACCAAAGACCACCCCCTACCTTACAAACTCAGATGGCTAAACAAAGGGGCTGAGATCAAGGTGGATAAACAATGTGTTATACCTTTCTCAATTGGTAAAGGGTATGTGGATGAGAGTCTTTGTGATGTTCTACCTATGGATGCATGTCACCTTCTGCTTGGGAGACCATGGGAGTTTGATAGGGATGCCATACACCATGGGAGAGACAACACTTACACCTTCAAGTATGGGAAGAAGAAGATCACCCTAGCACCTTTACCACCTGCTTTAAAGATCAACCCAAACCCCATGAGTGAGGCTTCCAAAGAAGTCATGTTGATAAGTGAATCAGAAATAGCACAAGAGCTAAGTGAGCTACAACCTGTATACATATTGCTAGTCAAGGAGACTGGGATGAGTATCATTGATATCCCTGAAGAGGTCAAATCTATCCTAGAAAGTTATGGTGATGTCTTCCCTACTGAGCTTCCTAGTGGACTGCCACCACTTAGAGGGATAGAGCACCACATTGACCTAGTGCCTGGAGCTATCTTACCCAACAAGCCAGCCTACAGGAGTGACCCTAAGGCTACACAAGAGCTCCAACTTCAAGTAGGTGAACTACTCAACAAGGGCTATGTCAGAGAGTCCCTCAGTCCTTGTGCTGTACCAGCCTTGCTTGTGCCAAAGAAGGATGGGACTTGGCGTATGTGTATTGATAGTAGGGCCATCAACAACATTACCATCAAGTATAGGTTTCCCATACCTAGACTTAATGATATTCTGGATGAGCTAAGTGGGGCTCAAGTGTTCACTAAGATTGATCTGAGGCAGGGCTACCACCAAGTGAGGATAAGAGCAGGGGATGAATGGAAGACAGCTTTCAAGACTAAACATGGGCTCTATGAATGGCTGGTGATGCCTTTTGGGTTGTCTAATGCCCCTAGCACCTTCATGAGGTTGATGACAGAGGTCCTAAGGCCTTACTTAGGCAAGTGTGTAGTGGTTTACTTTGATGATATTCTTATTTACAGTTCAACTAAGGGAGAACATTTGCAACATCTGAAGTTGTTGTTTGAGGTCCTAAGAGAAAACAAGTTGTATGGCAAGCTAGAGAAGTGCACCTTCATGCAGCCTGAGGTTTACTTCCTTGGGTTCATCATCTCTAAGAAAGGGGTAGCAGTTGATCCTGAGAAAGTGCAAGCAATCAAGGAATGGCCCATTCCCCAAACTGTTACTGATGTAAGAAGTTTCCATGGATTGGCATCTTTCTATAGGAGGTTCATACAAGGGTTTAGTTCAATCATGGCCCCTATTACTGAGTGCATGAAGAAGGGAGAGTTCAAGTGGAATGAGAAGGCTGAAAGGTCCTTCAATCTGATCAAAGAGCTATTGTGCAAGTCTCCAATATTGGTTCTACCAGACTTTAACAAACTCTTTGAGGTAGAGTGTGATGCCAGTGGTCTTGGCATAGGAGCTGTGCTTACTCAAGAAAAGAAACCTGTGGCATACTTTAGTGAGAAGCTAAATGGGGCCAAGCTTAACTATTCCACATATGACAAGGAATTCTATGCCATTGTGAGGGCATTGAATCATTGGGGACACTACTTGAAGCCTAAGCCTTTTGTGCTTCATTCTGATCATGAGGCTCTCAAATACATCAATGGACAACACAAACTCAACCCCAGACATGCCAAATGGGTAGAGTTCTTGCAATCCTTCTCATTCTCCAGCAAGTACATAGAAGGTAAGAACAATGTTGTAGCTGATGCATTGTCTAGAAGGTCTGTAATGTTGACCTTCATGGAGCAAAGGGTGTTGGGGTTTGAATTTATGAAAGAGCTCTATCAAGAGGACCCAGACTTCAAGCATGAATGGGAGGTACACCAAGAAGGGCAAGTCAAGAAAGGGAGCAAGTACACAGCTCAAGAAGGATACTTATTCTATGGAAACAAACTGTGTGTGCCTAAGGGACCTTATAGGGGACTACTGGTCAAAGAGGTTCACTCCAATGGCCTTGCTGGTCACTTTGGGGTACAGAAGACCTATGACATCTTACAAGATCAGTTCTATTGGCCTAAGATGCTCAGTGATGTGCAAGATGCCCTCAAGAGATGCAGATCTTGTCAACTAGCCAAGGCACACTTTCAAGCAGGCCCTTACACACCACTTCCAGTACCCAACAAGCCATGGGAAGACCTCAGTATGGACTTTATTGTAGCCTTACCTAGAACTCAAAGGGGAAAAGATTCAATCATGGTGGTTGTAGATAGATTCAGCAAGATGGCACATTTCATTGCTTGTAAGAAGACTGAGGATGCATTGGGGGTAGCTGAACTATACTTTAGGGAGGTTGTCAAGTTACATGGGGTCCCTAGAAGCATTGTCTCAGATAGAGACACAAAGTTCATGAGCCATTTCTGGAGAACCTTGTGGAAGCTATTGAAGACTAGGTTATTGTTTAGTACTTCTCACCATCCCCAAACTGATGGGCAGACAGAAGTCACTAACAGAACACTAGGGAAGATCTTAAGGAGCATTGTTTCTAAGTCATTGAAAGATTGGGACCTCAAGCTAGCACAAGCTGAGTTTGCCTTCAACAGAGCTCCCTCCAGCAGCACAGGTAAAAGTCCTTTTGAAACAGTTTATGGCACTAATCCTCTCATGCCTACAGACCTAGCACCAGTCAAAGGAAACAAGGCAAGCTATGATGCAAAGAAAAGAGTTGAGCAAATGATACAGATTCATGAGCAAGTCAAGAAGCAGATTGAAAGGTCCAATGAGTTGTACAAGGCCAGGTCCAAGGGGCCTAAGAAAGCAAGGGAATTCAAAGCAGGAGATCTTGTATGGTTGCATTTAAGAAAAGAGAGATTTCCAGACAAGAGGAGAAACAAGCTCATGCCAAGAGCTGATGGACCATTTGAGATATTGGAGAAGATAGGCACCAATGCTTACAAGGTGGATCTACCAGGAAGCTATGGTGTACATGGTACTTTCAATGTTGGAGACCTGAGTCCTTACCATGGTGAATCAGATGATGAGGGTGAAGAAGATTTGAGGGCAAATCCTTTTCAAGAAAAGGAGGTTGCAACGGGAGTATGTGACCAAGCCAAGACACGAGCCATGACACGAGCTCAAGACAAGACACAAACTCAAGACAAGACTCAACATCAAAACAACAACATACATTCAGACAACACCATGACAAGCTATGACAATGTTCTATTCAGTCCAAGCCACAACCACTTCAAGCCTGCTAAGACAACACCACCACAACCAGAACAAAGCCTAGCCATCCACTTCCCAAGACTAGGCCACAACAAAGCTCAGCCAACAGCCCAACAAACCCAACACAACAAAAACAGCCCCCAGCCAAAAACAGCCTATCACTGCCTTTCTAAACAAGGTCCATGGGGCCCCACACAATCAAACAAGCCTAACCAACCCTCAAACCTATGTCTTGGGAAGGTCCTCTACAACTTTCCCCAGGACTTCCCTCCCCAGAAACAAACACACAAAGAGTTAGCTTAGGGACAACTTCAGACTGTCCAGATTTCAGCCTTTTTGCAGTAGTTAACATGTCACTATCAAACTTTCCTTTTATGATCAAACAAACTCGAGGGCCTTTTAGAGGGACCTTTGGCATCCATCCCACTTCAGTTGAGCTCAAGAATCAAGCTCAGAAGTCCACCCCTCCACCAGTTTCAACCCCAACAAACCCATTAAGGCAGATTGTCCCATTAGAATTACTTTTCTACTTTATTGCTTTATGCTGAACAATGTAGCTGTTATTTCTGTTTCTTTTGCAAACCCATTGTGGCCCTAGGATGTAATGAACGAATAGGATGTAATCTCCTTGCCTATATAAGGCCTTTTCCTAATGAATGAAAGACAGATTTGAAGTAAAATATAAAACTGAAACCTTGTTTCTGTTGCATCTCTTGGCTGTGTGCTTGAGACAACTTCCTTTGCTTTGTGCTTGGAAGTGAGCTTGGGTCCTTAGCTGTGTGCTGGGATCAAGGTTCAACCCTCAACCATTGGCTTTGTGCTTTGGTTAAGGTCCTATCCTTGTTCTTTAACAATCAATTCAAACAGAAACAGAGTACTTGCAAGTGTCTTAATCTTAGCTCAATTTGTCATTGTTTAGTTGTCTTTTCTGAATAGTTTCAGTGCAAATATAAGAAGAAACATTTTTCCTTACATTGAATATGAACAATATGGGCACAATATTTGGACACCTTCCAAACATTGTTCTTGAGCTTAAATAAGAAGGATGAACTTCCAAGTTCTTAGAAGACAACCCTTAATCTCTTAAAAATTACTACTCTAGAATAATATTCAAGACTCCCTTAATATAATTCGAATAACTCTCTTACTACTCTAGTAAACTTATTAGAATATATGAACTCTAAATAATGCATGAACTTCTTGAGTTTAGTGTGAGAATGAAGAGATTTAGAGAGATGAGCAAGCATACACATATGAGATCAAGTAATATGTATAAGAAGGAAAATTCCTCTTCCTTTTGCATGCCTCAACAGGCCACACTCCTCATGGGGAAGGGTGTGTGTCTTTTTCTTTTGTTCTTAACAAAGCATTAGACTAAGTTATAGGCTTTAGGTTTGTCATGATATTGTCAAATCTTAATTAGAACAATAATAAGTACCTAAACACCTATCCTACCCACAAAAAACCGGTGTATACATGATAAAATGGGTGTCCATTTTATTTTGTGATTTTGTCATTTGTCACATATGTGACATGTGACATGTGACATGTAATTTAGCTTATAAATGTACATTTAACAAATTTAAATGCAATTTCATAACAAATAAATTAGACTTAACATTTTAAGTCACATTTTATAATTACATGTAAACAAAATGGGTCATCTCATATTTGGTTAATATAATCTACAACAATTTGTAATTATAATCAACCAATTTTGCTTATCTCAAATGTTTCATAAACATAATGCATTCTTAGTAATATAACAATTAAATTACTAAAAATGAATCTTATTTAATCATATTACAATAAGATATAATTCTCACTTACAATATAAACTTAGTTCAATTTAAGGGATTAATTAATCTGTATCGCTATACAATTAATTAATGTACATGATTAGGGGATTGTTCTTTAGGTGTAACGTCAAACTCAATTGAGCCAATCGTTACCGATTTATGTTAACCAATTGACTATAATATTCATCATCCCTTTATATTCTTATTATTGAGATTTAGTTATATGATCGCACTATTGTCGAGGACACTTACTCCAACAAATACCTATTGAGTCAAGGCTATAAAAATGATCCTATAAGCCCTTGTATTTTTATAATAAAAAATCAGGGTGGGATTTGTCGTCATTGCAGTATATGTTGATGATCTGAATATCGTTGGAACTCCAGAAGAGATCTCTGTGACAGTAGAATGCTTAAAGAATGAATTCGAGATGAAAGACCTTGGTAAAACCAAATTTTGTTTGGGACTAAAAATTGAATATCTAAAGGATGGACTTTTTGTACATCAAACAACATACACTGAGAAAGTGTTAAACAAGTTTTACATGGATAAAGCGCATCCTTTCAGCAGTCCAATGATTGTTAGATCACTTGATACATATAAAAACCCTTTTCGCCCTCGGGATATTAATGAAGAGGTTCTTGGTCCTGAAGTACCATACCTAAGTGCAATAGGAGCATTGATGTATCTTGCTAGTCATACACGACCGGGCATAGCTTTTTCTGTGAATCTCCTAGCAAGATTTAGTTCATGTCCAACACGAAGGCACTGGAATGGCATTAAAAATATACTCCGTTATCTCCAAGGTACGAAAGATATGGGCTTGTTTTTTTCAAATTTATTAAAGACAGGTTTAGTTGGTTTTGCAGATGCAAGATACTTATCTGATCCTCATAACGCTCGATCACAAACTGGATATGTGTTTACATGTTGAGGTACTGCTATCTCATGGCGTTATCTGAAGCAAACTCTTGTAGCTACTTCTTCCAACCATGCAGAACTTTTAGCAATACATGAGGCTAGTCGTGAATGCATATGGTTAAGACCTATAATTACACATATACGAAGGGATTGTGGTTTATCGTCCGGAAAAGAAGCTCCAACAGTCTTATATGAAGATAATGCAGCTTGCATTGCACAACTCAAGGAAGGATATATCAAAGGTGACAGAACAAAGCACATTTCTCCAAAATTCTTTTCCACTCATGAATTTCAGAAGAATGGCGATATTATGGTGACACAAGTGCGCTCAAGTGAAAATTTGGCAGATCTTTTTACTAAAGCACTTCCGCCTGCAACGTTCAAGAACTTAATTCACAACATTGGTCTTCGTCGCCTCAAAGATCTTAAGTGATGTTAACATGAGGGGGAGTAAATACGTGTTGCACTCTTTTTCCCTTAACCATGGTTTTTCCCACTGGGTTTTCCTGGTAAGGTTTTTAATGAGGAAACTTCATCAACGTATTTATAGGAATGGACATCCAAGGAGGAGTATTATAAAACTTATTGAATGTGTGGATGCCCATAGGTTATATAATGAATGTCTTTCAATGTAGGATGCTTCTAGACTTGTCTTTCTAGTGTCCTATGTCATAACTCCCATTTCATTCCATGTATATATACCCCATTCTAGTAATGAGAAAGACACATCTCTATTACCTTCTCTACAATAATCTTTAGTATACGGATCATCACTTCATATTGATCACAAAGACCCTTCATCTTGAGTCTTGTGTTATTTGATGTAAATCTTGCTCCTATAACTTTGTCTCAATGAAATCTTCAAAGTTACACCTCAAGCTCCTATAACTTTGTCTCAATGAAATCTTCAAAGTTGAATCTTCTCAAGTTTAAACTTTGATCTCTTTACTTGTAATAGTTGTTAGCTATAATAACACTTAAGCACACAATTACATGCATATGATATAACAATCAAATCATTACTTGTCAATTAACCACATTGTCAAATATATACTTGTCATTATCAAAACTATATCATAGGTCTAACATGCAGTGCCATGAAGCACTATAAATACCAATCTTCGGATCATTGCAACTTCATCCACAAAACAATCCCAGAAAGCCAGTGACTAAGAAATAAGCTACTTACTAAGAAAAATACAGAGAGTTTGAGAGTTAGTGTGGTACTACTCAAATAATCATGTATGTACGATATCCAGTCGGAAAGGCATAAAATCTTCGACTGAGTCCCACACATTTATAATATTATTTATGAGGGTCCGAGTGTTTATCCGGGTAGCCAGAATAATATTTCTAAGCTCCTAGTGGGTACTAGGAAAGGCATTGTATTCCCATTATTTTGCTTATAGTGGAGATATTACGCGGTCTAAGGGTCCCGTGGTTTCTACCCTTATTCATAAGGGTTTTCCACCTAAAAATCGATGTGTCATTATTCTATATTTTGTTGACGTATTTTATTATCGTCTAGCCCATTTTTATAATTACACTCCCTTAAGAGGGTAATAGGTCTACGCTTTCGCTCAATATTACGCATGTTACCCAACATAGTGGTATTAGAGCTCTGGTAGCTCTCGGTATACTTTGTGTAATTTTTCAAAAATGGAGGATACTATCACAATTGGTGCCATGATAAAATTAACGGCGACCAATTATTCAATTTGGAACCAACAATGGAGAATATTCTTTATTGTAAAGATATGCACCATGTCGTCGAATTTTCGAGGAAACCCGATGATAAAATATAAAATGGGTTGAGTACATTAAACCGAAGGGTTGTCGGATTGATCCGTCAATTTATCGATCAGAATTTTTTTCCAGCATGTAGCCAGTGACACGGTGGCTAATACACTCTGGAATAGATTGGAGTCCATGTACGAACACAAGACGGCTCTCAACAAAGGCTATCTAGCTAGGTGACTAGTGAGACAGGAGTACAAAGACGGTCGTGGCATGGTGGACCACCTCAATGACTACCAGGGCTTGTTAAAAAAAATAACAAGCATGAAGATTAGTCTCACAGATGAGGTTCAGGCACTCTTACTTCTCAGCTCTCTCCCTGATAGCTTGGAAACGCTCGTGGTGTCCTTTAGCAACTCCGTTCCAAAACGAAATCTAACAATGACAATTGTGAAAGATAGCTTACTTAATGAAGAATCTAAAAGAAAAGAATTCGGTAATTCCAACTAGGGGTGAGCAAATTTAAGACCGGACCGGACCGAAAAATGTACCGGACCGCACCATTTGGTCCGGACCGGATTCTTTTAGGTCCGGTCCTCGGTCTGCAGTTTTTTTAGGTTTCAGTCTCCGGTCTGGTCCGGTCCAAGACCGGTTAATTTAGGTCCGGGCCGAATGGACCGAATTTTAATGTTTTGAAGACTAATCATTATAATATCGTAAAAAAGATTGATCATTTTATCTTCAAGATATATAAATTAATATTAACATTTATTTTCCTAAACAACAATCGTTTAATTACTTAATCCAATTAATTTAACGGAAAATAAATGTATGATATCCTACGCAAATTAGAGGAAAAAATTAGTTTTGGGTCCATTTCGGTCAAAGACTGAACCGGACCGAATATTTTGGGTTCGGTCCGGTCCAAGACTGAAAGTTTTAGGTACGATCTTTGGTCCATGAAATTTACTTTTTGGTCTTCAGTCCGGTCCGGTTTGGTCTGGTCTTGGACTGTTGCTCACCCCTACTTCCAGCTATGTGGAAGTCCATGTTCCAGAAACCTCTCGTGGAAGAGCTAAAGGCAGAGGGTTCGCATAAACGCGACCAATCTAGGGGGAGATCGAAGGTCATAAAAGAAGTTACCTACTACTATTGTGAGAAGTCAAGCCAGAAGCAGAATGAGTGTCGATTAAGGAAACGTTATCTAACCAAAGGAAAGTCTCGCAACGGTTATCACGAAAGCCAAGGTGAGACCAGTGCTGTAGCTGCCAGTGATGAAATATTTTTCATAGGTGACGAGGGCTACCTAAATGTGGCATGTGAGGATAGTATTTGGTTTGTTGACTCTGGAGTGTTATACCACATCACCTCAAATGTCGACTTCTTCTCTTCTTATACTATTGGAAACTATGTTAGTATAAAAATGTGAAATCATGGTTCCTCCAAAATCATTGATATTGAAGATGTCTTTTTTCAATCCAACACTGAGCATAAGTTAGTAATGAAGATGTCTTTTTTCAATCCCACAAAACAATTATAAATAACACAATAACAATTATTGTAGCAATATCAAAGTTACGTCTTCTAATACATAGCATACTAACAATATGTAACACCCGCAAATGTACCCTATTTTTATAATAAAAATATTTTTACGGATACTTTTCAGCGAAATTTAGTTTTAGTTTAGAATTAAATTTCCCGTGTCGAATTTAGAATTTCCGAGTTCGTTTTTGGATTTTACGCGAGATTTCAAGTGAATCACGTCTTAAGGCGTCTTTGACTTTTCTTGACTTTTTCCACTCACTCTCTACTTATACTAACCCTAACCTAATTCTTCCTCACAACTCAACTCTTTCTTCCTCACTAAGAAAACCCCAAAAGCTTAGTTTCCATTTTGATCCGTCTTAGAATCGTCATAACTCTTTCATTTCTCGCTCAAATTCACGTAAGTTCGTCTTATTCTTCCCCTCTCATCTTCCTCTATCCGTATTGGTAATAAAATTACCGTCTTTCTCGCTTTTCAATTTATCCGTCTTTCTCAAGGTGAATTATATTCATCTTTTATTATCTAATTGTAGGTGGAGACTAGGAAGGCTTAGAAATCGTTTGAAGACGCGAAAAGGTAACGGTGAAGGGTTACTCGATATCATTTACGTGTTTTTATGTGTTTTCTATGTTAGTAATCGTATTTAGAATATGATTAGTAAGCTAAGGACTTGTGTTGTTGATGATGGTTGTTGTTAGTTGATAATTGATATGTGACACCCTCAAATTTGCGGAAAGAAAAAAAAAATAATTTAACTAAGTAAAAGATAAGAATACATAACAAAGGTGTCTTAAATAAAAAGGTTCATTACAAAACGGAAATAATATTATACAAAAGAAATATACAAGACGGGAGACATATCTCCCGTATAAATACGGAAATAAAAGAGTGTATAATAATATACAATCCTAAAGAACCGAATATAGGTCCAAGGTAAATACTTCGCTCGCTAGCTCTTCAATGTACCCAATGTATGCATCACAAACCTGCCAACCCATTAAATATAAACACTAAGCCACATTCCAAGTGGGAGTAACTCCCGAGTTCTCACAGCCACAAAGGTCGAGTTTAATTAAACATGAATAAACATAAAAGCAATGTATATGAAAAATACAAAACCTTACATATATGATATGCTTTTCATGTTATGAAACAATTAACTAACATATAACCTATCATATGAAAGCTAGCATGTGAATCCGATAATAAAATATAACACTAGGTAGGGAAGCTGGTATGCTAGCTCAGAGGTTACCATGTAACATGGCCATGATACACTCAAACCCTAATCAACACGTAATCATGTGAATCATTTAACAATCGGTAATCCAAACTCTATCAATCTTAGCCGGCTTGCATCTCACCTTCTAAAACTCATAGAATCATACAAACATGAAAGACCAAAACTTCTACAAACAGGCATAAGTTCTTAGTACCGTCAATAGTCGACTTCTGTAACTCGAGGCTATACCACAAGGTAGGAAAACATCCTAGTCCTAGACTGATCAGACCTAGCGACAACAGCTAACCCCTTCCCTGTCTCATTACATAACCGTACATGAGAAACTCTACTAGGCGACCCCCTAAGCAGAGATGGCTAGTACTTAAGCTGGCTCCTTTCCCCAAAGTGGAACCCTTAGGCAGCCATGCCCCTGACTTGGAGATAAGCCAGCCCCAGGCCGGACACAAGCCTATCAAGCTGTGAACTCCATATGGGCTCGTTAAAGATAGTAAGGCCTATCAATGTCATGGTCCAAGATACGCATTTAGAATTAGAATGGTCAAGACGCCATATACTCATAATTCTCTATGGGTACTTAGTCAACACGACATATAGCATACAATCATACCGTCACAGGCACAACCTCCTATCATGTGACTAATTACATATAAATCATATTCAAATAACATATCGCCTCATATCTACTAAGGCTAATTCATTAATTAAATACAACCTTACTTGAAGACAAATCCCCGACCCGAGTCCCGCGACGGGTCATCAGTCAAAACGTGGCTGACTAGATCTTAGTTTGACCAAACCCGTTTGGTCAAACCGGCTAGAAACAGAGTCTTTACCATATAGACTTGAACATACAATCATCATATTCAATACATGTTTATTTTATTAAAACTTCTAACATGTGAATTATTAAATCTTACGAAAACCCGCTTGACTTAAAGGATATCAAATTAAACTACGATCTCGTATTATAATTTCTAACATGTGAGAAATAATAATTTTATGAAAAAACCTTTTTAATTAAATATTTTACTTATTAACATTTCCCACTTGCTAAATATTACAAAACACGATAAATTAACATTAAACTCAAAAACCGTCACAAGTCCATGGAAGGGGACCCACGGGCTGATTTGGGCCGTGACATTACATGGGCCTGGACTGGGCCCACGGGCCTAGTTTGGGCTGTTTTGGCTTTTTGATCGACTTTACTAAAACCCGTTTCTTAATATTTCCCGCATGCTTAACATATTTAAAACCCGTCAAAACAACAACAAAACAACCAAACATCGACACAACTCCCAAGCCAACTCACGGACCCACCATGGACCAACCCAGACCGGCCTGGACCGGGCCTGAACCGGCCTGAACCGCCCTGAACCGATCTGGTTTGGGCTGGTTTACACGGCCATTCCCCACGGTTCAAACAACCACAATTCCAAATAAATTCTAACATGTTTTTAATTAACAACATCCATTTTTAAACATCCAATTCACCCATCATCATACAAAAATCATTATTATGAACAATCATCCAAATTCATCAAGAACACTAACATATTAAAAATACCATACAACATGAAAATCATAACCATGACATGTTACTAGTAAAAATCAATAAAGTCATAACATAACATGAACAAACAACGAAAGATTGAACCAAAAACCAAAGAAACAAAGGCTATGTAACATTAAATCGTCGAGTAACTCGGAATCGTTACCTTAGCTAGCAAGATCACTTAGCACCAAAATAAGAAGTATAAAATAAGAAAAACCCGTCTACTAATCTTCACCCAAAATATACGAGTCTCCAAACTCGTCTTCAAAATCTTCCCCTATAAGAACTGACAAGAAAAACATTATTAGAATTTAAACTTGATTTTCCATAATTAAATGTTGAAAACGATTTTGTCGGATTTGAAATTAAACCGTACTTGAAGATGGAGAGCGAAGAGGAGATTCTAGAAATATAAGTTAGGACGGATTTAATTAAGAAATGAAGGTTTTATGATGATTGTGCTCAAGAACGACGAAGAACGGATGAAGAACGCTCAAGAACGAATGAAGAACGTTGAAGAACGATTAATTTGATCTTAATTTGATTTGTTGTAAAATGAAAAGGTTGTTGGTGAGTAATGATGGGTGGTTGGGCCGGTACATATAGAAGGATTAATGAGTCGGGTTTTGAAATTGTTGTTACGGAATTGACTCGGGTTTAATAATTATATTACGGTAATTAATTAGATATTAAGTTAATTAAATCAAATATCAAGATATTATGTTATTGTAATCAAAAGAAAGAAAAATATCAAGTCCTATTAGAGGGTAGGAGAGCCGTGTGGTTTAGGTAGTAATCGGGTCTGTTTTTGAGCGATTTGCGTAATTTACGTTGACGGATCGATAAAGTAACAAATATCTTAGATATTCGTATTAGTTTAATCGAAAAAAATGAAAATATCTCAAGTGAGTGGAAAAGGATGACATGGGCGTGTGACTCATGCCAAAGTCGGGTTTCGGGGTTGTTTCGGGATTTACGATGACTCGGGAATAGTTAAATGACGTTCGGGTTGAAACCGTAAAAGTTATTCTTTAATTCCAAATAAATTCAAAATAATTATATTAAATTTTCATAAATCCAAATAAATCTTAATAAAAATAAATTAAAAATATTATTTTTTTAAATAAAATTTCGGTCTTCAAAATTACAAGGCGAGTCGGAAAAAGTCAACGAAAGTCAAAGTTGACTTAAAAACGGAATTCTCATGGAATCTCACAGAAATTCCAAATACGAACTCGGAAATTCAAAATTCGACTGGAAACAATAAATTCCACTTTAAAACTTAAATAGGCTGAAAAGTATCCGTAAAATATTTTCACTAGAAAAATAGGGTACTTTTCGGGTTGTTACAAGACCAGCATATAGGAGTGATCCCAAGGCTACACAAGAGCTGCAGAAACAGGTTGGAGAATATATGAGCAAAGGTTTTGTAAGAGAATCCTTAAGTCTATGTGCTGTGCCTGCATTGCTGGTTCCTAAGAAGGATGGGACTTGGAGGATGTGCATAGATAGCAGGGCTATCAACAACATCACAGTCAAGTACAGGTTCCCTATACCTAGACTTGATGACATGTTAGATGAGCTGAGTGGTTCAAGGATCTTTTCTAAGATTGATTTAAGGCAAGGTTACCATCAATTGAGGATCAGGGAAGGAGATGAGTGAAAGACAGCCTTCAAAACAAAGCATGGCCTTTATGAGTGGCTTGTCATGCCCTTTGGCCTGTCAAATGCCCCAAGTACCTTCATGAGATTAATGACAGAAGTGCTTAGGCCTTGCCTAGGGAGATTTGTGGTGGTATACTTTGATGATATCCTCATCTACAGCAAGAGCAAGGATGATCATTTGAGGCATCTTGAGGCTGTGTTTGAAATACTTAAGGAGAGTAAGCTCTTTGGGAAGCTTGAGAAATGCACCTTCATGACTGAGGAAGTCAAGTTTCTAGGATATGTGGTGTCTGGTAGAGGCATTTCAGTTGATCAAGACAAGATCATTGCAGTGCAGTCTTGGCCTATCCCTAAGAACATTACAGAAGTGAGAGGGTTCCATGGCCTAGCCTCTTTCTATAGGAGGTTCATTAAAAACTTTAGCACTATTGCAGCACCCCTCACTGAATTTATGAAGAGAGGAGAGTTCACTTGGACTGAGAATGCCTTGCAGGCTTTCAAACACATGAAGAAGCTCTTGTGTACTCGGCCGAGTATAGTGTATTCGGTCGAGTGTGGTTCATGTGTCAGTTAGGTAGCCTTCTGCCTAGTTGGCACTCGGCCGAGTTAGTGTGCACTCGACCGAGTGCGGTGTACTCGACCGAGTGCACCGGTCTGCGAGCTTTTATCGGGCGGTTTGAATAAAGATAATTAAGAGGTATTAACGTATAACTCCGTCATTTTATCATTCATAATCAAACCCTAAACTTTCTATACTCTCTAAAAATCTCCCAAGCATCTCTAATCATTCCAAACTCGGATTGTATTGCTTCTTGTCGTGTTAATTTTAATTGGTAAGTGATTCATCTATATGATTTATTGTTATTAATGGTATTGAAATCGTAATTGAATTGGGGGAAAAGGGAAAAGGGTTAGTATTAATTATATAATTATTAAATGTTTAGGGGGAAACTTTGTAGAAGAGGACTTCTGATTTCTTGCTTGTGACTACTTGTGAATTTGCTAAAAAGGTAGGGTTTCCATACTCAGTACCTTATATGTTAATCATTGTGCTAAGATGTGTTACTATGATGTTGTTACTTCTTGATGATGATGTTTACTATTGTGATGATGATGGAGTTTGGGTTTGAAGTTTGGAGTGGTTACTTGGTTACTATTTGGTGGTCCGTCGGACCACACCCCGAGTTCGCCTCTCAACGCTCTCCCGAAGCGAGGGGGTGTGCACTTTAATGATCTGGGACTCTTAATTCGGTGAGATGGAATTTCGATGTCCAGTGCTGGTCTGCAATCAATAGGTGGTTTTGCAACTCAGGGATGGTAACCTGATGCTGCTAAGGTGACCGCTGCGGTGGGCCTCCGGTTTCTATTCTTTGGATGATTACTCATGTTGTCTTGTACATTGATCGGCTTATATCGTTATTGACCCCGTATTGTTTTCTAAAACTGCTATGATCCTTTGGGGAATGGTGAGCACGTGATCAGCAGGTAATTCGATGAGCTTGCATTGGGGGAGTTGATGGGATCGTCATTGTTGATTCTTAGCTTCCGCGATTAGTAGTGTCACAAACATCACATTTATTTATCTTTACTTTTTGTCGATACCTTGAATCTACAGCTTCCGCCAGCCACCCAATAATGATTGGACCACATGTTTGGTGCGCGGAACGATTTGTGACAATTCGTAAGTTTATCGTCAAGTGATAGCTAAAACAGTGTGTCTACCCCATGGTCGTCATCTACGTGCCGATTCGGTCGTTTTGACAGTCAATAGAGTCATTTTGGAGTCCGGGTCAAAAACTGCTTCATGTTCTATAAACCGTCTTTTAAAACCGTGCTTGAACGCTCGAGAATATTCCGGATATTTTAATGTTTCAAAACTTGTCCTTTTTGGTAAAATATATCCGTATTTTATTAAAGAGTATTCGAAATCTACCGCAATTCTTATACAAAAACGCGGAAATCTTTCTTTCAAAGTAGGAAACTGCTCGAGAAATGACGCAGCAGGAGCTGCACCTCTTCCAAGAGTCGCAGTGTCTGCTGCGCCCCTTCCCCAGCTCTGTTTTCCTGTTTCCAAAATATTTTCTAGATTTCTTTCCGTGTTCGTGTTATTCCATAACTCTTCGGATTTCTCCCTATATAAGAAGAGGTTCGTGCACGCTTTCAAGGCACGCGAGTGTTCCGCCCCTTCTTTCTCTCTCTCTTTGCATTCTAGACCTTGCTCTAAGCATTTTGACAACTACGTGCTTGATTAATCGACCACGTAAGCTCAGATACTTCTGGGTACCTGTCACGTTATTGCATTGACCTACCAATTTGATCAACTCAACAATAATCAATCTTAACTAATCGATCGTTCCTCTTGCGAGGGCATTTTCTTTACATTCGAGTTGAGCTGTCGCTAAGTCGATAACTTTAGTTCATATCTCGTTTTGTCAACATGTAAGTCTGAGGGTGTTTAATCTCATCTTTTTATTGTACTTTATTTTAATTAATGTAAGATTCATGACGGATTTATGTCAAAATCGGTTTCAAAATCTTTTCTTTCATTATTTCTTTTAGTTTTCTTATTACATGTTATTTAGTTCTTGACTTAGATCCCTAATAATCGATATTAGTGGGTTTTTGTCTTCTATCAAATTGTGTCTTTAGAGGTTAGATTTGTTCATATCAAATATCTAGATTCATCTTTGATATAATTAGTGTAATTAATATGACTTAAATCACTGAAATTCGACTTGTAGATCGGTAATAAACCGTATATCACCAACGAACACTAACTGTTTGCGATTCTGGCTTCACAGCCAAAATCCAACTCTGAAACAGACGCATGGTCTGATGCGCCTCTTCCAGAGGACGCATGACCTGCTGCGCCTGTTCCGGGTTGGTTTCTGTCTCTGATCTTCCTTGTTCGTTTTGACGTAGTTTAATTAGATAATAAATCGACTATTATTCGTATTATCACTGCTAATCTGATACGTTTTAGTTCTATTAATTCTTTTCTTTCTTTCAAAATTAATCTATCAGGCATATTTCCGAGATAGATCTCGTATTCGTTGTAATCAACTGTTATATTTCTTTTCTTGTTCTATTTAATCATTGTATGATTTAATTAATTGTGTTCTCACATGTCAATCAATCCTAAATCCTACTTCGACCTAATTAATTGCTAAACTACATGTTTAACCGACATAGTCTAAGCTCACATGATAGGATTAAAACATGGATGTTGCATATCATGCATATAACCGACAACCCATCGATAACAGAAGAGTTTCCATAATCATTAGTAGAGGCCGCTATCGAGGCGGGCGGGATTAGGTGTTCGATCAAAAGAACTTTCTAATACGTACCCTCACTCCTTACTCCAGATCTCAGTAAACATTCGTGTTCATTGGCATCCACGAGAGTCATTCTAGACCTAGACTGCTAAAGGTAACGAGTTCTTAGTGTTCATGTCATCACTTTGTGTCTTGACATGACATAAAGTATTCGAACGGTTCCAACTTGCCACAAAAGTTGGTGGCGACTCCACAAATGCGTGTTTTCACGCTTGTCCCTTGTTTCTCCAGCCGTGGTATCCCGTGCACCACAGTTTTGAAAGGATTGCGAAACCTGTGTATCACAACTTTACTAGTTGGATTATTATTTAGGACAGTATGTCGTCTGAATTTGAAATGGTGGAACTTTGATTTAAACATTAGATTTAATAAAGTAATGTTCTATTATGGTTGGTTTGACATGTACTATCTCGGGCAACCAAGATGGTAGTATCATGATGTACTAAGGATGTCTTGTAAGACTCTTGGGTATAGGGGGGTGTTACATTAGTGGCCTAATGTTGTGGGATTAGTTCCTTATTTCTAGTTTAGTAAGTTGTAGTCTAATTAGTATAAATAGACTTACTTTTGTATTTCATCAATATCATCTTAATACAAAATCAACTCCTTTTTATTCTGATATGAAAGGCCTTTTTTTCATGAAATTTAAATATTGAAGTTTTTTTATTGATAATTTTAGTTTTTGTTTATCTATGGTCAATTAAAGGTTGTTAATTGACCTTTAAAATACTAATAATTTTAGTGTTTTGTTTATCTATGATCAAATCTACTATCTACTATATATATAAGCATAAACATTAAATTCAGGAATTCAACCTACTTTTCTTAGTCCCTTACCCCCACCACGTTCAAATCTCCCGATTTTATTTTAACAAATCTGGAGTATTGACTATATGTATTGAGCATCAGCAAATGTCATTTCAGACGACAAATTCCGTCCGAAAGCTTCAGAGAAGCTTTTGTCACCACTTTTATAGCGAAATGTGACCATAACATTTTGTACCATTAAAAAAACAGATAGATGTAGCTTCAAAAAAATGGACAACTATTTATCTAGAAGAAGAAAAAAAATTTATATTGGCATGGCTAACCCGGAACAAAAATTAAACATAACTTGGTTGTACAATCGTTGATCCTCGACAAGGAGATGGAGAAGAACAAATTTAACTAAAGAAAAATAAATTTAGCTTATACCAAGCTTTGTATAGGGGAGGAAATGGAAATAAAAGAGTGAGATTAAGGATGGTTTCAGCCATGGAAATACAAAGATTGGGTGTGAGAGAAATGGAAATATAATAGATTAAAGTAAGAGAACGACGTCATACATGTAGGTAGAGTTGGGTTTTGACGAAATTTTGTGGTTTTATTTTGAGGAAATTAGTATGTGAGAAGAGTGAGAGACCGAGAGTCATGACCCATGGGTCGAGGGAAATGATTCTGTCCAATTTTGATATTTTTTAAACCCAATAATTCAATCCTATTTATTTATCTTTTCATTATAATGTAAACTTACAACTATATGATCAGACCTAAATTTAATCTGATTTATTGAGAATAAATGAACCTACGCTTCTATTTAAAAAAACGAAGATGATTATTTCTCGACAATTATCTAATTTATATGAAAGCAATTGGGTTGGGGCATTATGAGGACTTGAACTCACTTTGTACTATCTTTTAGGAGTACTATTCATTAACATTTTTTTGCTTACATTCGGCCATTCATGAAATAATAAAATGACCCATTTATTATAGGTTGAATGGATTTTTAAAATAAATATGAAGTACATTTTTTAAAAGTATAAATTTAAATAGACTCTTTACATAAAAAAATTATTCTCTTTTGTTTTTACAAAGCCCTACAATATAAATTTGATAATATTGTAACCGTAAATGTCAGTCAAAATAATAGTGTGTAAATACTATGTAGATACTTAGTTTGTTTATGTATCTCACTCTCTCTTTCGTTAGGTACATTGCACCTCTTAATCACTAGTCTAGTAATCAATAGTCTTGTAATCAATAGTCTTGTAATTATTAGTCTTGTAATCAGGCTTAGTTATTGTATCTTTCCTATAAATATGAATAACAATGCATGCCCAATGCAGTGAACAAGATAGTATTTCGATCTATCTTCTTCTTCGACTCCTAGCGTGTGCCTCTGCCATATTTTTCGAAATAACCCACCACTTCTTCGCCTCACGCTAAACAACCATGACCAACGATTCTGTCCCTCCCCCAAAATGCGGCTTGCACCCTGTGTTCACCATGTCCAATATCGAACACAAAATCCGTGTTCTTGATGGCACAAAAGTTACGAATGCGTCGTGGGTTCGCCTAATTAAGCTTCATGCCCGTGGGTACAAGGTGTTGTCTCACATTGATAGCACACCTGCCCCCGCTACAACAGACGCTACTTACGAAGCGTGGTATGAAGTCGACGCACACGTGCTCCAATGGATTTACGGAACACTTAGCGATGACCTTCTTCCTTGTGTTCTTGAAGACGAATCCACTGACCGAGAGGCTTGGCTTCGCGTGGAAAACATCTTCAACAACAATAAAGGAGCTCGTGCCACTGGCCTCAAACAAGAGTTAAACGCTCTTCGTCTCGCTCATGTGCCTTCGCTTGAGGCCTACTGTCAACGCCTCCGCGAACTCGCCGGAATGCTAAATGATGTAGATGCTCCTGTCAGTGACCCTTGGCTCGTTATTCAACTTCTTCGTGGCCTGCCAGGTGAATACGATACCGTCGCATTATACATTAATCAAGCCTTACCCAATTTCGAGACTGCTAGATCCAATTACTCCTTGAGACTTGAGACTCACCGCAAGTCAGGTCGTGACGACACGAGCACTGCTCTTGCTGCCCCTGCTGCATTACCCGCTGACAACTGGGTCGACTCGACCCCAAAGGCCACTCCTACAGTTCCCCCTTATCCGCCACACAACAAGTCCTATCGTCGCCATAACAATAATAATAATACCCATACCAATCGAAACAATTCCAATCGCCCACATACCCATCACAATTTGTTGGAGCTAGTGTCCTCCACAGTTAGTGTGATAACAGCTAAGATTCACGGGGTATACTTTGTATTATAATCAGTTGATTAACGTTTGTCGATAACGGTTGGCTTGCTAGATAAGTTTGACGTTATTGTCATACAGATGGCGGTGATCAACTGATCCCTAAAGTCACACCTAAAGGATGTGTTTGAGAGATGTGATTATTTGAGAAAATAATCATATTGATGCCTTATTAAATGACTAAAAGGTTAGTCGATGTATTTGACTAAAAGGTTAGTCAATGTAATGATGATACAATTATTTAATAACGATTAAATAATGTTAGCTGGTAATTGAATATAAAATTTTATATTTAATCAATGTATATAATGTTGGTCTAAACTAAATGTAAACTGTTATATTTAAGTTGGTGGATATGTATTACACGATATTATTATAGTGTATTGGTCCGGCATTACTCGGTTTATATGACGGTCCATTACTAGTAATAATTAGAATACATATTACATTATGTACATATTAAATGATATGATAACTACCTAATATAGGTTGAGAGGAATAAGGAAACGAGATTTTTTTATTCTTTCCTCTTGATTTAAACGGTTAGAGGAGGGAGTAATAAAAGGAGAAAAATCTGTTTTTCTATTAACCCTAATTGACTCCTAATCTCACGGTTTTAAGGGTGAAAAAGGAGAAAGAAAATTCTGATTTTTGAACTCTCTCATTCATCTTAATATTCATCATCATTATACACACAAAATTAGAAGTAATTTTTGGGTATTCGTTCTAGCACGACGAAGGCAT
This sequence comes from Heliosperma pusillum, assembly GCA_022085475.1. Taxonomy (NCBI): domain Eukaryota; kingdom Viridiplantae; phylum Streptophyta; class Magnoliopsida; order Caryophyllales; family Caryophyllaceae; genus Heliosperma; species Heliosperma pusillum. Next base: position 30,177 of record JAIUZE010070081.1, read on the forward strand.
TTCTTGAACCATCTTGGGTGCAACGATTAGGAGAATACCTACTTTGGTATTTGTTCTTAGTCCTTTTGCTAGGACCGAAGGTTATTTCTTAATCTCTGGTTTTATATTATGCAATTTCATTTATGACTAGAAATTCATATAGTTATAATTTCATTATAATCCCAATTATTTAAAGGGAAGTATACCGATATTTCCCACAAGTGGTATCAGAGCCTTTGACTATGAAATTATTTTATATGTTTTTCATTAAATGATTGGTATAATTTTTTAAAAAAAAAAATTGCTGTAATTTTTTTTTATTTCGGCTGAAATTTTTTTTTAGCCGTGAGTTTTTTTTTTAGTGTTCCATTTTTTATTCATAAATGTTGTTGTTTTAATGTGTTAAGATAATAATATAATGAATTAGTTGATGTTTTGATTTAATGAGGATTAAATTGAAATGAAAATGGAATTTGTTTTGGATGTTAAAGAACATTCATTGTGCTAAATTTTTCGGTATGAATATACAAAACAATTATGATTAGTTGAGTATATTGATAATCGATTAATCATGATTTAGATATTCATTTTAAAAGGTTAATTTGAATCATCTAGTTTGTATCAATGTTTAATAATGATTAGATGTTGAATGTTTGTACCGATCTAGTTTTATTAGCATGATCAAATTAAAAAGATTAATTTGTATCTTATTTTTTACTGTTCACCGTGGCTACTGCTACTGTTCATAAAAAAAAAAGGTTTGTTTTCGTTTTTTTTATTTAAAACCGAGAGAGAGAAAAAGCAAAATTAAAAAAAAAAAAAATTGGTACCAGCTACTGTTCACGGCTACTGTTAATCCGTGAATAGTGAAAAAAAAAATTATTTTTGTTTTGTTTATTGCATTATAAAGATAATGTATGTTGTTTGTTGTTGTGAAAAGTTCACAATGATAGATACCCTATTATTTTAAAAAGGTTTAAAATAATGTTGAATTTAATTTATGTTATACCCGATAATATGAATTAAATTGGATTATGGTTGATTAAAATAGTTGGGTGCAATTAAGGAATTGTCACATAATTTTGATCATTTTAAAGGTGGTTTGGATAAATTAATCATCATAATTAATGAATTATGTCTTGAATGTTTAATTTATTATGTTGATGCATTTTATTTTGTTGAATGAATGGATAAATGGATTATTTTGGTATTTTACAAGAGGTTGTAATTTGTATTGCTTAGTGTGACCTTAGTAGATTGTGTTATCGTAATGATGGTAACATGGTTTTTGATGTATTTTGAGATCTCGAATCTCCCCTTTGTAATCTTTAATTATAATTTTTAAATTAGAATGTAAATAGGTTTATATTTTGTAATTTTTTAAAAAATTGTATTTTTGAGAAGACCAAAGATGGAGATCGGATAGCTCACTCCCGCTACATGGACCAAGATGGAACATCAAGTCAAGCTTCTAGGGTCCATAAGGATGGATTCCAAAGTGTAATTTTTGTTCTATTTTGATAAGATAGGCCACACTAGGACTTTGTACTTTGATTTTCATTTTTCCGTTCTTATTGTTTTTCTTTTGCATGATAGTTAGTGCATCATATTCCGCCTAAACCAAACCACCTACTACTCTTAATTGCATGAAAATTGACTCATATAGATTGTATGTTAATTATCATGGACATCCAGATGTCACTCAAAATTCTAAAAGCTATCATCTTAAATTATTCATTCTCTAAATGCTAGATCATTCGTTCACTTAAAAGAATAAAATTAAAGCTGATGGACCTTCCTCTAAAACCTAAAATTGAGATTAGTCTTTATAGGGAAAACTGCTATGAATCCCTTCTTCGTCGGTAGGCATATAGGACCTTACTCTCCATATGATCCCTTCTACGTTGGGTAAGTAGTATGTGTTGACCTATTTTACCTCAACATTATAGTCCGAGTAATATCTCGTGATTATGATGGACTAAAGATAGAATTTACAGAAATTTATCGACCAGGAATTCTAAAAGTAGAATTAGCCAAGAAGTTGGCTTATCAATTTACAGAAATTGAGTCTTGGGATCATTTATATAATACTTGAGGGAGGTCAATTGTATAAATGCAAGAGTCTTCGCATTAATCGGTTTTGCATTAGACTTAATTAAAACGATGAAAATGCTTATTATGTTTTATCTCTTTTTCGCAGTGTAGCATTCATTTATATCGATAAAACTGTTATAACAAATGGCTGGACATATTGATGCCCCTATGCCAAGTGCCACGCTCGCACGCGAATCCTGGCTTAAGATGTTCATGGACAACATGAATCAGTCCATGCGACTGAAGAATAACGGGTCCAACTTTGCGGACTGGGAGGCTTCATTACGGAATGCTGCCATAGCTGACGGTAAGCTCAAGTACTTGACTGAGCCACTACCGCCTAACCCAGGCCCCAATGTAGAAGTCAATGAATCACTTGCTTATAGTGATTTCGTAATGGAGGCGGGTGCAATAAAAAACGTACTCATCTTTTCAATGGAATCCAATTTGCAAAGACGATTCATTGCCCAAGGTGCAAACAAGATTTTCACCACGCTCACTAACGAGTTCTCAAAAGCACCGCAGATCGTTATGTATGAGCTTACCACTCGCTTCTTTGAGGCGAAACTCCAGAAGGGCCAACAGGTTAGCCCACATATTCTCGACATGATCGAGAATCTCGAAAAACTGGAGGCGCTTGATTGCAAAATCAAAGAGAGCGTGGTCATTGACCGCATGCTTCATTCACTTCATGATGGTTTTGCCCAATTCAGGGCAAATTACTACATGAATGATTTGAAGAGAAATCTTCATCAGCTACACTCACTTCTCATACAGACTGAGAAGGATCTGAAATTGAGTGGGAGCCTGAAGCAGGACGTTCTCACGATTGAAAACAAGGGTAAGGGTAAGGGCAAGGCTCAGGCCGACCTAGCTGTAGGGAAGCCGAAGTTCAAAAAGACAAGAAAGGGCAAGATTGGGCCTGGTGAGACTAGCAGTAGCTCACAAGGTAAGACAAAGAGCAAAGAAAACATGGAGTGCCACCATTGCCACAAGACTGGGCATTCGAGGCGGAACTATCCCGTGTCTGCTGAAGACGTAAAAGCAGGCCGCGTCACTCCTGTTGGTATGTCATCTTTTATTCATATGATTGAGATTAACCATGCAAGTTTCGGAACTTGGGTACTTGATACTGGTTGTGATTCTCATCTGTGTAATCATTTGCAGGGCCTAAGAAACATCAAACCTCTCGAAAAGGGTGATGTGGACCTGCGAGTGGGGAATGGAGCAAGAGTAGCTGCCGTTTCAGTGGGAACATATGTAATCCAACTCCCGAGTGGATTTGAGTTATTTTTAAATAACTGTTACTATGTACCCTGTTTATCTAAAAACATTATTTCTGTTTCCGTACTCGATAAGGACGGTTTTTCATTTGTAATAAAGGATAATAGCTGTATTTTCTCCTTTAACGAAATGATTTATGGTAAAGCAGTTTCCATGAATGAGATTTATGTTTTAGATCAAACCACAGATATATTGCATGTGAGTAATAAAAGGTTAAAGGTTGGTGACAAATATCAAACCTATCTATGGCATTGCCGTATGGGACACATAAATGAAAAACGCGTGAAGAAGCTCATTGACAATGGAACTATCTCCCCATTTGACTATGAATCATTTGGCACGTGTGAATCATGTCTCATAGGCAAAATGACTCGAATTTCCTTCAAAGGGGTTGGAATGCGCGCTGCTGACCTATTAGGACTCATACATACTGATGTGTGTGGACCTATGTCAATCAACGCTAGAGATGGCTATAGATATTTTATCACTTTCACGGACGATTTGAGTAGATATGGATATGTCTACTAAATGAAGCACAAAAGTGAGTCATTTGATAAGTTCAAGGAATACCAGAATAAGGTTGAAAACCAGCTGGGTAGAAAGATTAAAGCACTACGTTCAGATCGTGGTGGCGAATATCTTTCGAATGAGTTTGATCAACACCTTAAAAACTGTGGTGTAGTACTACAGTTAACTCCACCTGGAACACCTCAATTAAATGGTGTGTCCGAACGGAGAAATCGAACATTACTTGATATGGTTCGATCCATGATGAGTCACAAGGTAGTGCCTGATTCATTGTGGGGCTATGCTCTTTTGTCAGCTGCTCTTATACTTAACCGAAGTCCGTCTAAAGCTGTTGACAAGACTCCATTTGAAATGTGGAAGGAAACAGTCCCTAACTTGTCCTTTATTCGGGTTTGGGGCTGCGAGGCTTATGTCAAGTGGAGACACGAGGATAACCTCGGCCCGCGATCGGTCAAGACATACTTTATTGGTTATCCAAAAGGAATGTTTGGTCATTACTTTTATTCGCCTACCGAACAACGTGTTTTTGTTGCGGCTAGTGCGAAGTTTCTAGAGAAAGAACTTCTCGAGAACAAGACGAGTGATAGAACCTTCGATCTGTCGGAGGTTCAAGAACCAACAAACCGGGGAGCAACCGATGAGGGAAGGATTGCCTTCATCTCTGCTGCGCCCCGTGAGAACCTAGTCGAAGGTCGGGTAGAATCTCCATACCTCCAGACAGATACATTGGTATGGTCGAGGAGAACGATAGAGACGATGCTTTGCTCCTTGAGAGTAACGAACCCGCTACCTATAAAGGAGCCATGACCTGTTCCGACTCAAAGATATGGCTTGAGGCCATGCAATCCGAGATGGACTCTATGTATAAGAATGACGTATGGGATCTGGTTGATTTGCCTGATAAGGTTCGGCCTCTTCAGTGCAAATGGCTTTACAAGATAAAGCATTCCGTAGGGGGACAACCAGACACCTATAAGGCACGACTAGTGGCAAAAGGTTTAACTCAAGTGCACGGATTGCATTATGATGAAATTTTTGCACCCGTAGTCATGCTGCGTTCCATTCGGATAATCTTAGCGATTGCCGCTTTTCATGACTATGAAATTTGGCAGATGGACGTGAAAACCGCCTTCTTAAACGGTTATTTGGAGGAGGAGTTGTACATGGTATAACCCGAAGGTTTCATTGACCCTATAAATCCTAAGAAAGTGTGCAAGCTTAAGCGTTCCATTTATGGACTTAAGCAAGCTTCTCGGAGTTGGAATCATCGTTTCGACCAAGTCATAAAAGAGAATGGTTTCACTCGATCGGTTGAGGAACCATGCTTATATGTCAAGTCGAGTGGGAGTAAAATCATTTTCTTGATATTGTATGTCGATGACATACTCTTGATAGGGAATGATATTCCTCTCTTATCTTCGGTTAAAGTATGGTTAAAGAACCATTTCCAGATGAAAGATCAGGGCGAGGCACAGCGCATATTGGGTATCCGTATCTACAGAGATAGATCACGACGGATGTTATCACTCAGTCAGGAGTCTTATATAGATAAGATTCTTGAAAGGTTCAGCATGACCAACTCCAAGAGGGGGTATCTTCCAATGACGTCTGGGATGCATTTGAGTAAAGCTCAAGCACCCAAGACATCTGAAGAGGTCGAGCGCATGAGTCGAATTCCTTATGCATCAGCTATAGGATCGATCATGTATGCCATGATATGCACACGTCCAGACACGGCATATGCTTTGAGTATGACCAGTTGAAACAAAGGCAATCCAGGCGAAACACACTGGATGGCTGTTAAAAATATCCTTAAGTACCTACGGAGGACTAAGGATTGGGTATTGACTTATGAGGAGAGACTGAGCTTTGCGCAACCGGTTACGCAGATGCTAGCTTCCAAACGGATCGGGATGACTCGAAATCTCAGTCTGGATTCGTATTTACTCTTAATGGCGCTGTGGTCAGCTGGAAAAACTCCAAGCAGAGTGTTATAGCAGATTCTACGACTGAGTCCGAGTACTATGCCGCTTGAGAGGCTGCAAAGGAAGCTATATGGATGCGTCAATTCTTACAAGGACTTGCCATAGTTTCTAGTTCGAATGACCCGATCACCATCTATTGTGATAATAGAGGTGCCATCTTCCAGGCTAAGGAGCCTAAGTCTAGCAACAAATATAGACATGTACTTCGGAAGGCTCACATGATCAGAGATTACGTGGAGCAAAAGGAGATAGTGATAGACAAGATTGATACGGATGATAACATAGCAGATCCTCTCACTAAACCGTTAAGACATGATAAGCATGAAGGGCACGTTACTTCCGTGGGAATTAAACGTGTTCCTGAGTTGTATTAGTTGTTTGTATGAATTAGATACATCTTTTTCATATACTAATAATAACTTCATCGTATTGTTTTCATATTTTGTTTTTCATGTGGATTGTATGGACAACATTGAACACCACAAAGTGAACTGAATAACATTATATGTGTTTTGGTCCGTAGTTGCCTACTGAGCTGATAACTCTGGCTATTATATTGTTAAGTCGATTGATGGTGGGTTCAACGAGCCATAAGTCAAACTTTTGACTGATCGATCACAAATACGAGTTATAAGGATACCTCGTAGGACATTGTAATTCGTGACGACGTTATGGAGTCCTAAATGTTTAACAACATTCGGTGCCAGGTCGTGGATTGGACGTCCATAGTGTTCCTAGAGGCGATTCTTTTGACTATCGACTGTCTCTTGAGATTAAGGCAGTTTTTGGGTGACTTTGGTTTCTTTCTCACGGTCGACCGTAACAGGAGGCCAAGCAGATTTTTACTGGGTCATTTCATACTGTGCTGACATCTGCAGGATTCGAGTTGAGGAAAATATCCAACCCTTTATCAGGTTTTGTTATTTCTCAGGGCCACTCGAGGAGTAGTAACTGAAATGCATGGCCATGCTCGAATAATGATTCGTTTATCAGTTGAGTTACTCTCTAGTTGGGAAAACCACTCTTGATACTGATCACTTGTAAAATACGACCTTTGTGAATGCGGACTTTGCAAATTGTTTTACATTGAGTGGGAGAAATTTAAGGATATGAGAATCGGTTATCGCACATACACTTGTAAGGACAAGTGGGAGATTGTTGAAGCTAGTGTCCTCCACAGTTAGTGTGACAACAGCTAAGGTTCACAGGGTATACTTTGTATTATAATCAGTTGATTAACGTTTATCGATAACGGTTGGCTTGCTAGATAAGTTTGACGTTATTGTCATACAGATGGCGGTGATTAACTGATCCCTAAAAGTCACACCTAAAAGATGTGTTTGAGAGATGTGATTATTTTAGAAAATAATCATATTGATGCCTTTTTAAATGACTAAAAGGTTAGTCGATGGATTTGACTAAAAGGTTAGTCAATGTGATGATGATACGATTATTTAATAATGATTAAATAATGTTAGCTGGTAATTGAATATAAAATGTTATATTTAATCAATGTATATAATGTTGGTCTAAACTAAATGTGAACTGTTATATTTAAGTTGGCGGATATGTATTACACGATATTATTATAGTGTATTGGTCCGGCATTACTCGGTTTATATGACGGTCCATTACTAGTAATAATTAGAATACATATTACATTATGTACATATTAAATGATATGATAACTACCTAATATAGGTTGAGAGGAATAAGGAAACGAGATTTTTTTATTCTTTCCTCTTGATTTACACGGTTAGAGGAGGGAGTAATAAAAGGAGAAAAATCTGTTTTTCTATTAACCCTAATTGACTCCTAATCTCACGGTTTTAAGGGTGAAAAAGGAGAAAGAAAATTCTGATTTTTGAACTCTCTCATTCATCTTCATATTCATCATCATTATACACACAAAATTAGAAGTAATTTTTGGGTACTCGTTCTAGCACGACGAAGGCATTTCTTGAACCATCTTGGGTGCAACGATTAGGAGAATACCTACTTTGCTATTTGTTCTTAGGCCTTTTGCTAGGACCGAAGGTTATTTCTTAATCTCTTGTTTTATATTATGCAATTTCATTTATGACTAGAAATTCATATAGTTATAATTTCATTATAATCCGAATTATTTAAAGGGAAGTATACCGATATTCGAAGGCATTTCTTAAACCATCTTGGGTGCAACGATTAGGAGAATACCTACTTTGGTATTTGTTCTTAGGCCTTTTGCTAGGACCGAAGGTTATTTCTTAATCTCTTGTTTTATATTATGCAATTTCATTTATAACTAGAAATTCATATAGTTATAATTTCATTATAATTCGAATTATTTAAAGGGAAGTATACCGATATTTCCCACAATTCCCTTGTTGATGCTGCCTCTTCTACCCATACTCAATCCACAAATCAGTGGACCCCACCGGCTGTGTGGCCATCCCCCTGGACCCCACCACCGTGTCCCTACCCCACATACCCTGCATACCCTGGCTGGGTTCAACCCATGACTCCCTATGCTTCTCCCCAACCACGTCCCTCCTCCTTTCACCGTGGCAACTCTTCTCGCTCACAAGGCCAAGCCTACGTCATGGAATTCGAGGCACCTCAGCCTACCGATCTGTCCCAAGCATTCCAGGCTCTTTCCGTACAGCAGCAAAATGTCAATCCATGGTACATGGATACGGGTGCACCATCGCACTTAACCTCGGACCCAGGTATGATTTTTGCTCCGTTTAATACTAGTAATGTTCGTTCTATATATGTCGAAAACGGCAATAGCATTTCAGTTTCGGGTTCGGGCACTTCCACACTACCTACTATTTTCCGTACCCTTCACCTTTGCCACGTCCTTCATACCCCACACATAATCAAAAATTTAATTTCTGTTCGCCAATTCACAAAAGATAATAATGTTAGTGTTGAGTTTAACCCGTTTGGCTTCTCTGTGAAGGATATTCCAACTGGGAAAGTGATTTGCGGAGTGACAGTAAAGGCGAGCTCTATCCCGTCTCCTCCCCTTCATCCTCACAACAACTAAGCCCTTCCTCTTCTTCGTCTCCCGCTTTACTGGTTCTTAGCCATGATACTTGGCATTCCCGTCTTGGCCATCCCGGGGATTCTATTTTAAGTCTTTTACGATCTAATAAACAAATCGATTGTACTAAACATTGTGATTTTAATGTTTGCTCCTCCTGTCAACTTAGCAAAAGCAAAAGAATGCCTTTTTATGCTTCATGTTCTCAAACTATTACACCCTTTGATATAATACATAGTGAACTGTGGACGTCACCAATTTTAAGTAAATACGGGTTCAAATATTACATGGTCTTAATCGATAATTTCACTCAATTCGTTTGGGTATATCCGCTTAAATTTAAATCCCAAGTATTTGAGAAGTTCCTCCAGTTTCATCAATACGTACAAACTCAATTTAATCGCAAAATCAAAACATTTCAATGGGACATGGGTCGCGAATTTGACAACAATAAATTTCAGGAATTTGCTCACAAAAACGGCCTTCTTTTTTCGATTCTCGTGTCCCCACACTTCCCCACAAAACGGCAAATCTGAGCGCATGATACGATGTCTCAACGACATAACTCCCGTCCTCTTACAACATGGGTCAGTTCCTCCTCATTATTGGGCGGACGCCCTTCATGCCGCTACTCATCTTCATAATATCCTACCCACATCCACACTTAAATTTCGAACACCCACTTCCGCTCTCTATCTAAAAAATCCCTCTTACGATCACTTTACGCGTTTTCGGGTGTGCTTGTTACCCTAACACGTCAGCCACTACACCTCACAAACTTGCCACCCGCTCTCTCAAATGTGTGTTCCTCGGTTATCCTCCAAATCAGCGCGGTTATCGCTGCCTTGACCCTTCTACAGGTCGCGTCTTAATATCTCGTCATGTCGTCTTCGATGAAAGTCTCTTTCCCTTTCGGGATAATCCTAGTCACACCACCCACTCATACACCTTTCTTGACCCGTCTCCTACTGACATTAATCCTCTCATCCTAGAGTCCTTGACCACCCCTCACCCTGCCTCTACCACCACCACACCGACTACCCCATCACCACCACAATCCCCCACTCCCAACCCCACCTTGTCCCCTCTAATAACACATGTCTCCTCCCCTGATCAATCCCTTGCTACCTCCCCTGCCCGCAACCAAAACACACCCTCCACTACCACCGCTTCCGCCCAGTCTTCCTCCCCACCACCACGACCACCCCCATCACCACCTTGCCCCCACTCACTCCATGTCCACTCGTGCCATGAATGGCATTTTTAAACCTAAAGCCCTTACCACCACCTCCACCATATCCCCATTACCCAAATCGCCCAAACTCGCCCTCACCGACCGAAACTGGAAACTTGTTATGCAGGACGAATTTACTACTTTACGGAACAATCATACATGGGACTTGGTCCCGCGCCCTCCTGATGCACCTATTATTCATTATATGTGGTTGTTTCGACATAAATTCTCTCCAGATGGTTCCTTTCGGCGCTATAAAGCTCGTCTTGTCGTTAATAGTAAGACACAACAAATTGGAGTCGAGTGTGATGAAACATTCAGTCTCGTGGTCAAACCGACTACTATCCGCACCATTCTTAGTCTTGCCATCTCGAAATCTGGTCTATTCACCAATTGGGCGTTAAAAATGCATTTCTACATGGTAATTCGGAAGAAACAGTCTATATGCATCAACCGCCGGGATTCGTGGGCCCCTCTGCCCCTCATCATGTGTGTAAACTACGTAAGTCTCTCTACGGTCTTAAACAGGCTCCTCGGGCTTGGTACCAACGTTTTGCCACATTCATTATTTCACAAGGATTTACTAGTAGCGTTTGTGATTCCTCATTGTTCATATTCAAAACGCCTATTGCTACAGCCTATCTCCTATTATATGTTGACGATATTGTTCTCACGGCCTCAAGCCATGCCCTTCTTCGGCCCATCATTGCTCGTCTCTCTTCTGAATTTGTTATGACCGATCTTGGCACGCTACATCACTTCTTGGGTATTCAGGTGAGTCGCACAACTCACGGTCTTTTTTTGTCTCAAACCCAATATGCCAAAGACATTATTTCTCGTGCAAACATGAGCACTTGCAAACCGAGCACTACCCCTGTGGATCCTGGTTCGAAATTAAGTGCTACTTTTGGCCCGCCCATTGATGATCCCGCGTTATATCGAAGCCTGGCCGGTGCGCTTCAATACCTCACTATAACTCGTCCCGACATTGCATATGTCGTGCAACAACTATATCTCTTTATGCATGATCCCCGAGCTCCACATCTCCAATTTTTGAAACGCATAATCCGCTACATACAAGGCACTCTCGACCACGGCCTTACCTTTCGTCCCTCTCGCTCGTGTGCTCTTACAGCCTATTCTGATGCCGATTGGGCTGGATTCCCCGATTCTCGTCGTTCAACGTCCGGATATTGTGTCTTTCTTGGTGATAACCTTGTGTCCTGGTCCTCGAAACGACAAGCCACCATTTTCCGCTCCAGTGCCGAAGGTGAATACCGCGGCGTGGCAAATGTCGTCGCTGAAACTAGTTGGCTCCGCAACTTGCTTCTCGAACTTCACATGCCCCTTCAGCGGTCTACAGTCGTATTTTGCGATAATATCTCTGCCATATATCTTTCGGGCAACCCTGTAGAACATCAGCGAACCAAACATGTCCAGCTCGACATCCATTTTGTTCGCGACAAAGTTAAAATTGGTGAAGTCCGTGTCCTTCATGTTCCCTCCGAATATCAATACGCCGACATCTTTAGCAAGGGACTGCCTCGTCATTTGTTTAACCGCTTTCGTACCAGTTTGAGCGTCCTTCCTAATCCCGCTCCAACTGCGGGGATGTGTCAGTCAAAATAATAGTGTGTAAATACTATGTAGATACTTAGTTTGTTTATGTATCTCACTCTTTCCTTCATTAGGTACATTGCACCTCTTAATCACTAGTCTAGTAATCAATAGTCTTGTAATTAGTAGTCTTGTAATCAGGCTTAGTTATTGTATCTTTCCTATAAATATGAATAAAAATGCATGCCCAATGCAGGGGATTACAATATTTGACAGTAAATTATGATTTAATTTCATTTCAACAAAATTGAATTGAATTGAACTTCTTACAAAAAAAGGATTATCAGATTAACATCATACTTTGTCATAAGATCATATTATCATCGATAGATGTATAGAGTATATTTTTTATATAAAAAAATCAATTCTGCAAAACGAAAAACGAAAAAAAAAATTCGGCAAAATTTATTTTCACTTATAAAGTATGATTGTACCGGGAAAAAAAACAAAAAAATATAGAACTTGAATTAGAACAAAACAATTCGACACAAAAAATCCTTACACTTTGACACAGAAATTAGTTAAATAAAAAAATCAATTGTATAAATATAAAAAAAAAATCGGGAAAAAATAGAAAAATCAGAAAAATACAAGAAATTACTTAAATATATACAAAAATCTTGAAGGTAGACAAAAATCTGATAAATATGATACAAAAACATCGTACGAGTATTATTTTTTATTATTACTTGAGAATATACGTCAAATTATATTCACATGCATTGAACATATTTTGAACATGAGAAATTTAAAACGCACATGTGCATTATTGCACGGATATAAAACTACTTATATGTTATTAATTAAATTAGAAAAACAAATACTCCGTATTTGTAAAACTGCGTTAATCAGGAATGTTCACAACCCCTCTAAACCCGAATCACAACCCCTATAGACCCGGCACGTATAAACCCGAACCCGAAATCAAAATCACCGAACTCGTAAGCTACCCGTTTGACAGGTACAAGTAGCATACATCCATGATTAATGATTGTATTACAAAATTAATAGAAGAAGATCCTTTACTTTAATTTGTTCCCACAGTGAACCAAGAATCAAGTTTTGTCATGAAGCAAAAAGGAACACACCCCACTCTCCTTTTACTCCACTTTCTTTCTTTATCTCACTCTCACATTACAATATTTCCTAACTTACACATGAAAACATGATCCTTCTATTCCTCAAGGCCCCTTCTATATATGTTCTATGCAACTTATTCTCATTTCCATCCAACACCATCATATCTTTCATAATTCCATGGCTTCCCACCTCCTCTTTATCTCTTTTTTCCTTCTCTACTTCTCCACTAGATCATCTTCGTCATCACCACCATCAGATAAAACCCCTCAGGTAATAACTCTATATTATATCACAAATTCTCATTTGTGACGGACACTATCCGTCACAAGTTTAAGACGGATATCATATTCACTCACAAAATACCCATCAAGGGTGAGTGGAGAGCACATGGGGGGTGCCCACCTTGTCCCCTCTACCCATTTCCTCTCACAAAATACCCGTCGCAAGATCCGATCCGTCGCAAGCAAGACCTACTGATATTATATATATACCGTTGTTCAAACCGTTTCAGATCACTATATGTTTCGGAATTATGTTCACATATTTTTTTTTAAAATGTAGTAAAACGGGCTCGGACAAAGGTAGTATAGTTCTATAGTACTCCCTTAGTCCCAGTAAATAGTTTACGTTTACTTTATTTTATTAGGGAAAAGTAAAGCAAGTGTAATCTGTTTACTGGGACGGAGGGACTAGGGAGTAGTTGTGAATTTGATTGGATTACAATTTATAAAAGTAGTATTGATAAAACTTTGAACAAAAATAAAATTGTAATGTAGAGTTATATAGTATATATGGGAGCATCAAGTGGAGAAGGAGACATGAAAGTGGAGGAGTTGGGTCATTTGGAATTGCTATCTTCAATAATACCAAGGTATGTACGCATTCATACGTTTGTCAACATGCTACTAACCATCGTATTCAGTTATTGAACGTCATGTCGGCATTGCGCAACTTGGGTAGGTCCTATTACCATGTGTTATTTTTCACATCTTGGTCCTAATATATACCAAGTATTACTGTAATAATAAATACGGAGTAATTTTAAGATAGCTAAAATGTTCACACTACACTCAATTATCTTTTCACAATCAAACTTATTTTCATATATGTATCAGGGTATAATAGAGATAACATGTTAAAATACGTAAAATTAATAATATCTCAAGATACGGTATTACAGGATCCCCATGCAGCTTTGGGAAATTCATTCATATATGACTAGTTGACGATTGCATAACTTAATTTGGTCAAAAATATGTGATGATAGTAGTATAATTGAGTAAACTTATACTCCCTAGTATCTCTGTTTTGGACAATAGTTTACACTTTTCTTTTTATGGTGTTTTAGTTAATAATTTATATTTTTCTTTTTTAATAAATAAATCAACTCTTATGTGTGGGGAGCATTACATTTCCTTCTTATTCAAGCTCTTTTTAATATTTTTAATAATTACTTCATACTCCCTCCTAGTCACTTATTTCTTCCATTTTCTCTTTTACACAAAAATTAAGAAAATGAATTTGTACCACACAAAACACACTACCCCACATACAAATGAATTTAGACCACACAACCCCACATCTAAAAAAGGAAAGAGGGAAGAAAACCCGACTTACCCAATAAAGAAAGAGGGAAGAAATGACCGACTAGGAGGGAGTGTTAACTAATTTCCTTCTACTTCCCTTAATAATCGTATATTCCGTAAAAAGTAATCGTAACTATTAACTGATATGTGGGACTAATGGAAGCTGAAAATGATGTAATTGGTAGTGATATATATGTACTGCAGTGAGGAAGCAGAGAGGGTGTCGGTGGGTCATGTGTATGGGCATGCATTTCGGGGGTTTTCAGCCTTCCTAACTCACGCAGAAGCTTCTCTTCTTTCAGGTTTATTGCCTTCCTCTTTTCCTATAATTTCATATTTTACCATAGTTAGCCCTTTTTCGTTCTTCGATGCATGCATGCCAGTTTAGTGTTGACCTTCATGTTATACAATATTTTTACCTAGAATGTTTTTCGTAAACTATAAATTCCAAACAATTATTAACATATACTCCATAATATGATATTCCTTTTGTCTCAATCATTTGTTTACCTTTAATTAAAATACCCCTCACAAAGAATAAAAAGGGCAAACAAATAACCGGGACGGAGGGAGTATTCCCTTCTTTCAACTTTTATCTTCCCATTTCAATATAATACTCATCACATATATTGGAGAAATTAATGGGATGATAAAAGTTAAACGGAGGTAGTAAGTAATATGGATAATTGATACTATCCCCGTCCCGTCAATTGTTATCATATTTCTTTTCTAGGTTATCTTAATCAATTGTTGTCATTTCTATAATATGAAGGTTTGACAAAATGAAAGGATAATAATTGACCAGGACAGAGAACAGTATGGATAATAAATTGATGTTAAAACAATTGTCCTAGTCTAGCTTAACAATAGCATATAATATCATGATATTTGATACGCCGTATAAGTGAGTGCAATAAGTGGATTATATAACTGATGTACTACCAGAGATAGTGTAGTTTTCGAGCATTTTAATAAAGTTCTCGAGTTTTGTGTTAAAAATTATGAATTTTATAATAAAGTTTTTGAGTTTATTCATTTGAATATTAAATTTAAAAAATTACAATAGAACGGCTCAAAAAACATTATATATAAGATTTAAAATATACCTTATAAATTTTATAAAGTTAAAAAAAAATACACAAAAACTCAAATTCATATTAGTATAAGACAGTAGTACGTGACTAGTGCATAAAGCATGTTCACGTTAAAAGTAGGGGTATAGTGTTCACTGGTCCAAACCAGACTCGACCGGATACCTCGATCGGATACCAGAACGGTTAAGAGGGGACCTGGATCGGATCGGACCGAAATTCTTAAAGTCCTGTTTTTTCCGGGTTTGGACCGTACCGGTTATACTTTTAAAGGCAAAATTGAATTTTTTTAAAGTGTGCACCGAACCAGACTAGACCGAGACTGAGACCGGTCACCATATTTTTTGGGACCAAGACCGGACCGGTATATATTCGATCTCGACCGAACCGAATAATAATTCGGGTCGATCCGAGCCACTTCTTGAACACCCCTAGTTAAAAGTCTCATTTTGGGTCTCTCATTTTACTCACTTCACAAAAAAAAATTGAGTTTAAAGTATTTTGATGCTAACGGAAAATGCCCTCAACAAGCGGCACCAAGACGGTAGTACTCAATATTATTAGACTTTGTGATAAAAAGTTTATTAATTAACCACACTATACTGCTAACTCGGTGTTTTTGTATATAATGATTTTATTTATTTAAGTATTTAAGTTTAATTTTATAAAAATATATACTCCACAGAATTTATACAATTAAATTGTTAAAGATTTTATTTTTTTATGATTATAATTACGTTCAAATATGAGAATAAGACGGTAGGAAATAGTAGTACGTACTATAGGATAGATTTTGTTGTAAAGAAATAAGGGAGTTGGTAGTGCAGTAAATATTAAATGTTGGAGTAGAAAGGTAATAAAGGGTTTGTCGTCCATGCATAAATTGCAGAAAATGAAGAAATAATATCAGTATTCCGTGATCCAATTATGAAACTACACACAACACGATCTTGGGAATTTCTGAACGAAGAATCAGGCGTACCTTCTGATTTTCAGTCTCATTTTCCGCAGTCTTCTACTGATGTCATCATTGGACTGATCGACACTGGTATGCATTAACTCCATTAACTAACATGTATGCATTCTCATTTTTCAATGGAATTTACGTGCAAATTAATTAGCTATCAACTAGCTAGCACCAATACTTCAAATCATCCATCATGTGTATGACACCGTGTATGACACCAATATTTATCGGATACACGCCTAAACGTATGTATTGATACTTATAAATGAGAAATGAAAGATCAAACGACTGAAAGAGATTGATTAGAAAATGAGTTTTAGAGGATATATGAAAATCAGTTATAGTCAAACTCATATTTTACTTTCAATTATTTAAATTTATTAATATCAAATAGACAACTACATTTAAAAAATAAAATCGTATATTATTTATAAATATAAAATATACTCCTTCGTCCCACTCAATTGTTGGCATATTTCTTTTTTGGATGTCTCAGTCAATTATAGTTCATCTATATTAGAAAGATTATCTATGAGTAATTAGACCCAAAATGCGACTATTGTCTACTTGTCATCCACTAACTATAACTACCAATGGTTTCCTACTCTTCCTTGATCTTCATGCCAAAATAAAAGAACGACAATCGACCGGGACGGAAGAAGTTTATTTTATTAAATTTAAATAACGTTATTAGAGAATATTAGGGAGAATATTATTTGGAATATATTATCATTAGATAATTTATGCAGTATTAGTTAGGAAATATTATTATTACTTAGGCTAAAAACTGATTTTGAACTTTTCAAAAACACTTTTTAACTTGCAAAAATTGTGTGTGGCCAAATTTAAGCTTTTAGCTACTAAAAGCACTTTTAAAACCAGGTCAAACACATACTATATATGTAATTATCTCAATCGATAATAATCACTCCATTCAGTTATAATCTCTCTTCCAGAATCTGGCAAACGTGTCATGGGTCCTAAATTTCACGGGATGTCGTATCACGTCTCCGTATCGTATCCGTGTTCGTGTCCGTGTCCGTGTCCGTGTTCGTGTCCGTATTCGTGTCCGTTTTGGTGCTACCTAGACTATGAATATGAATGTTTAGGCGCACAATAATAAACGTGAAATTAAAAGGGTTATATAGAAAGGTTTGTACATGAAATTACAACTTTTGTTATTGAGTGGCCGATGGAATACATGAATTGCTAAGTATGTCTCGTAATAATTATTATTGGGTGATATCAGCTATTTAGCCTATTCAACCGATCTTTTGCAGAGTAGAATTTCATAAAAATCATTGAAACTATCCAATAAAAAGCAAAATGCTAATGTCAAAAGAACTAAAGGGATAGTTATGCTAATATATTCGTCTTAAAATTAAAATAGGTTAAATAACGTCTAGTGAGGGTAGATGTGACAAAAAAATTAGTTAGTTTCTGAGCATTTCAAAAACGGGGATGACAGCCTTAATTGTGTTTTTTTTAGAGAAAAAAGTGTAGGTTAAGAGTAGGCGGTCTTTCCATTTCAAGGCGGCTAGGGCAGACCATCGGCCTCATTGAGAGTTTAAAGTGGTGTTTACGGATCGCCTACATACCAATAGGGCTATATTTTAACTCCTGATTTCATTGCCAGAAGGTGGGCTCTTTACCATCGTGGGTAACAACCTTAATTGTGTAACCCACCTTATAACCACAACATAAAGAGGACTTAAGAGATGTAATTTAGTGGTGATGCGATGCTTTATTAAGGTAGGCTAGATTATGATGATTAATCAATGGGAAGTGGGAACAGTACGTTCACTTAATTACTAAGGAATTAGTGTAGTACATGTCAAATCCACCTTGCATTGCTTCTTTATGTCTTTTAATTAAAAAATTTGGTTGGTAAGTGGTAACCATCAAAAGACGGAATTTTCCAGATCGTAGATAATCTAATCTCATCTTGCTGGCGCTGTCGGTGGTGCCTCCGCAAGTGTTACAATAACCACTTTACTATTGGGGCCATTTTACAATCTAGTCACTACTCACTATAGTTATCATTTATCAATATGGTTCATGCAAATTCACGTTTTAAATGGTTATAACCGTTTTAAGACAAACATATAATGCATAGGAAAAAAAAAACAAAAGAATATCTTATATGTCAATGTGAGAAGATATTCGATCTGTTTTAGTATTAGAATGGACACCTTGATCTTAAGGAATAACGAGAGGAACTGATTCATTAAACATTAAATGAACCACCCATTGTGAAGCTAGGTTATCTTATACTTGAGATAGTTTCAAATAAAAGTTCAAAATATTATTGCTATAATTCCATAATACGCGTAAAGTATTTGTGATTTAAACAATTAGTTTTGCAATTCAAGTGTAAGGCTATCTTATGATACATTTGCATACAACCGCCTTATATAAGTAGTTGCGTTTATTTGCAAACTATATTATTGTCCCACTACAAATGATAAGATTAATAGGAGATTGAGTAGGTCTTGTTTCAAGCGGTCTTAACCCTCTATTTGATAAAACTAGCTGAAAATGTAACTGAAACCTGAAAAGGTAGCTGAAAACTGAAAAGCTAAGTGAAACCTGAAAAGGTAGATGACAAGGTAACTGAAAATTAAGAACTGATAAGGTAACTGATTTTCTAAACAATGTTTGACAAACTACTCCTAGTTGAAAAGTTAGCTGATTTTTTTGTGAAATTACATAAAAGGGTATGATAATTATTTAATATTATAGATTAAAAGGATAGGAGAGTAAAATGATACAAGATCAGGTATCTGAAATCTCAAATGTTACTCTATGTAGCATTTCATTTCAGGTACCTTAGCCAAACAGTTGTTAAGAAATCAGGTACCTCGAATTTTTGTCAAAAAAGCTACTTTAATCAAAACAGGCACCCGAAAATCCGAAATGACTTGCCAAACAAAGCCTTAAGACATTTCACAAGCCCTTTTCATTCTAACATTATTTTAATAAGTTATGAGTACGTTTAACTTAAGACGCCTAAATAAGAATTAGTGAGATTAATAAGCCTTTCATGTGAGAGTAGTTTCATTTATTGGCCAACTTCCTTAGTATCACAGTACAATGATCATATTTCTTCAAACTATATATTGTCCGTTCACAATGATCATATTTCTTCAACGAAAAAAGTTGCAATATTTTTGCCAACTGCTGGGTTTGAGGTCATGCTTCGAAGATTTCAAGTTGAAAGCTCAACTTATTATAAGACCGTCTCATCCATTTGGTGCCGGTTATCGTAGCCAAATACACCATACTGAGAGGGAAACTATCCAAACAAAGCCTAAGTGTGGAACTATGAAGAAATTAAATAAGAACATGATGAAGAAATAAGAACATGGAACTATCCAAACTTCCATAGTTTCAGCCTCTTTTTCATCTTCATCTAAATCAAAAATCATGATGACGAACATTGTACCTTTAGTGAGATTCCCTAAGTTTTCTTTAAAAAACAGTGGCTACTTCACTGCCTATAATATATTTTCCACTGAGTAAGTTTAAAAAGACACATAAAAATGAGTTCAGGCATACGCATACCCGCAAACTTAAGATGTGGAGGGGTGCACCATGCATTAGCGGAACTACCTTGTAGGTTACGGGGTCCCAGGACACCGGAAAGCAATTTTTTTGTGTACTTTGTTTATTGTTTATGCTTAAATGTTTGAATATCGTAATATGTTTAAAGTATATAAAGGGACCTTGAAAACAAATTTTTCTGAACCCGCCACAGACCACGTCAAGAAAACGGTGATGGAAGGCCGAATGCACTGATGCAAAGCTTATAAGCTTCTTAAATCAGAAAACTTTTATAGAAGTCAGAACACTCTACTAGAATGAAAATGTTTTGGTAGGCTAAGTTTACGCAGAATTCAGTGTAAGAATTTAATGTTAAAGTTTCAAGTGTAAATAAACCAGGGGTATGGCCAGAATCTCCAAGTTTTAGCGACAAAGACATGGGAGAAGTACCTCGAAGATGGAAAGGAACTTGCATGGAAGGTTCTGACTTTAAGAAGTCGGCTTGTAACAGGTACAATTGCTTCGCATCATCCTCGTCCTAGAGAGTTGTTCAACGTTAGTATCTTACAAGAGTTGACATAATTCTCAAAAACATTACTAATGCATTATATCTAGTAAAGCTAGGTCTAGTAAAAAGGTGCGAGCTTTGCGGTTTAGGGCCATAAGCTTAACCTGGGAAAGGTCATAAACAGTAGATGCAAATTAATTAATGTGCTCACATTCTAATATTCTTGCTTTAATTATCACAGGAAATTAATAGGTGCAAGATATTATAGCTATCAAGATGGCTTACAGAAATACAGCAACACCAGTGCCGCAAAATCAACCAGCTCACCACGAGACCACGACGGTCATGGAACCCATACAGCATCAATTGCAGCGGGTGCCCGAGTAGCCAATGCTAGTTACTTCGGACTGGCAAAAGGCACGGCAAAAGGTGGCTCAAGTAGAGCCAGAATTGCAATTTATAAAGCTTGCTCACTAGATAGTTGTTCTGGTTCCGAAATACTGAAAGCTATTGATGATGCTGTCAAAGATGGAGTTGACATTATATCATTATCTCTGGGAATGGATTTACTCCTGGGAGCGGATTTTTATAGCGACCCGATAGCTATTGGTTCATTTCATGCCAACGAAATGGGGGTAATGGTGGTATGCTCAGCGGGAAATAGTGGACCCGACCCATACACTTTAGTGAATACAGCACCATGGATATTCACTGTAGCAGCCTCCAATATCGACAGAGATTTTGAATCGACCCTGGTTTTAGGAAATAAATCAAGTTTCAAAGTGAGATGACAGTTCTATTCTGTAAATTTTACATATGTTGCTCCGACTCTTCATATAACCTCCTATACGCATGTCCGACACTCCGACTTGCGTAGGACACTTGGACATATCATTTTAAGCCAAAAATATGTGAATTTATAAAAATAGGCAGAGTAATACTAGGACACACTGCCTCAATTTTTTCCTTTAACAGCTGTAAATTGATTATGGTTATCGTAATTTTCTAAACAGGGGACGGGAATCACATTGTCAAATCTCACGGCCTCTAGCCAATACCCTCTTGCATTTGCAGGAGATGTTGCTGCAGAGTTTGCTCCACCATCAGAGGCAAGGTAATTCATGTATTCTTGTTGTAAGGCAGCCTTGTACCTCAAATGCTCCAACATTGAAATTGTTTACAGTATTTCACAGTAAGCGTAAAAATTAAACCACCAAATGTGCCAAAGATAACAAATTACAATGATATATATCTAACAGCCGAAGAATTTTGTAAAATTCACGGTCATGGCTGAGAACTTTGAATACTTTTTAAGGGAGTCTCTGATAGATGAACCATCCCAACCAAAACCTTAAAGTGATGGTTGAGGCTCATATATTATAGTTATACTCTATTATGCCCGTGAGTTTGTGAGATATTGGGGGCTGTCAGGGTTTGAACACGTGACATTTGGTCAGTCTGGCTCTGATAGATAGATGAAGAATTTCAATCAAAACCTTAAGGTTATGGTTGAGGCCCATATATTATGGTTATACTCTATTAGTCTCTAACCTAAAATTTGTGCTGCAGCAACTGCTACCCAGGATCCTTGGATCCCAAGAAAGTAGCTGGTAAAATAGTAGTTTGTATCAACAATTACCCAAGTATACCAAAGCGAATTAAGATATTGGTGGTACAAGATACCGGGGCAAAAGGAATGATATACATCAGTGATGTTGGAAAAAGTGTGCCATTTGATTCAGGTGCATATCCATTTACACAAGTCAGAGAAAACGACGGAATTCAGATTCTTAAGTACATAAACTCTACCAAGTATGTTATTACTCAACCTTAAGATGTTAATAATTCAAACTACGTTATGTTCTTCACTTCTTCATGTGGATCCTGTTAATAAACCCTTCCAAACTTTTTTTACAAATATTCTTATCTGAGTGACATTGATGACGTGCAATATCTTCCGCAGAAGACCAACAGCCACTATTCTCTCAACAGTTACAGTGGAAAAATTCAAACCAGCACCAGTTGTGGCGGATTTCTCCTCGAGAGGTCCAGGAGAAGTCACTGAAAATATACTAAAGGTGCACATGAACCTCTTTGTAATGATCCGTAAATTACGAGTATTCCATGAGATAGTGCTTGTTCTAAAACATTGTTTTCAAACATTGATCAGCCAGATATAATAGCGCCAGGAGTTGCAATTTTAGGAGCATATATTCCACAAAGTGAGCCCATACAAGTACCTGCGGGAAAAAAAGCGTCAAAATTTGCTGTAAAATCTGGTACATCAATGGCGTGCCCACATGTAAGTGGTGCAGCTGCCTTCGTCAAGTCCGTACATCATGAATGGACACCTTCCATGATCAAATCAGCATTGATGACGACAGGTAGGCTCTGATTTCTTAAGACCATTTCACAATTAGAATTAACCATTTGTTTGAATGGAAGGTCTTGAAGGGGAAAATTCCCTCTATAAGGCAAATTAAAATCCGTCTAGTATAGGAAAGATTTGGAGGGAAAACTCGCGCTTTCCATCCATTTAAATTGACCAGTAGCACCGACACATTCTCAAAGCCGCTTCTTTTAATTGATATCGATTTGCCATTTTTTTTTCCAGCAACTATTGCAGATAATATGGGGAGATTTCTGAGGAATAGCTCAGATATAGCAAACCCACATGAAACTGGAGCAGGAGAAATAAGTCCAGTCAAAGCCCTTGATCCAGGCTTGGTGTTCCCAACAGGTGTAAATGATTACTTCAATTTTTTGTGTTACTGTGGATACTCGAAGAAAAACCTCCGTTCCATGTCGAGCACAAAGTTCACATGTCCAAAGGTATCCTCAGACCAACTTATCTCCAACATAAACTATCCATCTATATCAATTGGCGGACTCAAGAAAAATGAAACAACAAGTGTTACAAGGCATGTGATCAATGTGGGATCTTCAAATGCTACGTACACGGCTCTGGTACGTTCTCCAGACGGTTTACGAGTAAAGATTTCTCCAAAAAAGATGATCTTTAAAAGCGGTTTTACAACAGCATCTTTTAATGTTACATTCCTTGCAAAGCATGCTCGGACAGGTTACAATTTTGGCTCAATTACTTGGTTTGATGGCCTACACATTGTTCGTGTTGTGTATGCTGTAAATATTATAGTCTAAATGACTGACGTTCATAGTGTTAATTATATGGCATAGAGTAACTAAAATCTTTGTATACAAGAGTGATTCTTTGTTCAAGAAAATACCCAGCAGTATAGCATCAACTCAGTTATCAGTGGCTCTAACAGGACTCTGCCTAGAGGACCAACTGTAGGAAGCGTCACTCAATCACTCATGGTGTTAAATCTCAGTTTGAGACTTGATCTCGGGATACACTATAAAGGGGACGGGCCCGGGTATGACTACAATATCCTTGCGGTATTTAGAGCTGATGAGTTATCCCATTTAATTTCGTGAAACGTGATATACTGTAAAGCTAAAGGGGTCCTAATTCCTAAGGCATGCTACCGCTCACAATATTCGAGATTTATAGGATCTGAAGTGGTTGATTTTGAAGTGGCTAGCCGCTAGTGTTTGTTTGCACATTGAATGCTAAAAAGTGAAGTTTTTGCCAAAGTAGGGCTCATCCTACATCTATTTACCAAAATAAGGCCCGTTTGAAACTATTTACCAAAAATGGGTCCACGTCATCAATTTCCGCCTTTTTATTTTTTTTTTTAAATTTTAATACATCTCGCTCTCCAGGAGAGCGAGATGATTCAGCGTCAAATTCCAAAACCTTCTGCCAATCTATGTTATGAGTTCTTCATCTTCTCGCTGTCCCGCATAGCGAGAAGCTATTGAATTCAACAGCTTCTCGCTCACCCGCATAGCGAGATACTACAGCATACCTTCCTTAAGAAAACAGCCCCCCCTTTCCCCTTTCCCCCGTCATTTAGCCTAAAATTCATATAACAAAGTTGCTTTGTTAAGACATAAGAGTTAATCATAAACCGTTTCATAGAAGTTGATAAATTTGATGTTCATACAAGCTAATTGTTTTAAATTAAAACAAAACCAAACGTAATTGTCTTAAACTAAAACGAAACATAATTGTCTTAAAATAGAACCAAACATAACCAAAGTTTCATCATATACTATCTATTCTTGACGACGACTTTTCCCCTTCTTTCTTGCCCTTGACGTTGATGGTCCTTCCTCACTCTCTTGGGTAAGTTGCCTACGAGTATCTAAATGGCGAAAGTCGTATCGTGGAGGGGATGGTGGTCTTGGCTCTTCATAGTTGACAAGATGTGCTTGATTGGTGTAGACCGAGAGCAACATATACAACTACAACACGGCGACAACAATGCTTAAGGATATGCCGGATGATGTCCCCTTGAATCATTGCACATTGATTGAAAGCATGCGACAATGCTCACTTAATGCCTTGCGTCACATCAAATTTATCAACTTCTATGAAACAATTAGCTTGTATGAACATCAAATTTATCAACTTCAATTCTATGAAACGGTTTATGATTAACTCTTATGTCTTAACAAAGCAACTTTGTTATATGAATTTTAGGCTAAATGACGGGGGAAAGGGGAAAAGGGGGGCTGTTTTCTTAAGGAAGGTATGCTGTAGTATCTCGCTATGCGGGTGAGCGAGAAGCTGTTGAATTCAATAGCTTCTCGCTATGCGGGACAGCGAGAAGATGAAGAACTCATAACATAGATTGGCAGAAGATTTTGGAATTTGACGCTGAATCATCTCGCTCTCCTGGAGAGCGAGATGTATTAAAATTTTTAAAAAAAAAATAAAAAGGCGGAAATTGATGACGTGGACCCATTTTTGGTAAATAGTTTCAAACGGGCCTTATTTTGGTAAATAGATGTAGGATGAGCCCTACTTTGGCAAAAACTTCCTAAAAAGTGACGTTCTAAATGCCTAAATGGGCATGGTTCATGAGCTTTGTAGATATACAAAATCTGGGTTTGTCAGGTAAGACTCGCGGGTAGACCCGGATTTGACCCAGACCCAATGGGTATGGGCATGTGTCCATTTATCTTAGACTCTATAGGGTACGGGTCGGGTATGGGTCACGGGTCCGGGTCTTACTAAACCCGACCATGACCCAACCTGTTGCCATCCCTAAATCCCTAATCACGCTTATAATTTACTCGTTACGTACCTACTTTTTCTTAAAATTTCCCATTTTGGCCTCATTTTTTTTCGTGTTTTGATAGCGTTGCATTTTATATATAATAATAAAAGATAATTAATAACAACGATAAATTTGAAATAAAAATGACGATTACAAAATAAAAAACTTCAAATGACCATAACTTTGTGATCGAATGTCTGATTTTGACGATTTTAGCTTTCTATTTGCTAAATTCGACATGACAAAGCTAACGCAATGATAAACCAAAATGAAAGTGGGCCATTAGTGTAAAAAACACAAACCAACCATGACCGGTTCGTGTAAATCACACTATTTGCTTAAGGTTGATTTAACCAATTTCCAACCTTAATTTTTCAAATTGTTCCCTTGCAAGTGGTTTAAAAATGTAGGCAATTTGACCTTCGGTTTTGCAAAAAAATAAGTTTAATATGTCATTTCTCTACATGATCACGAAGAAAATGGTGACGAATCTCAATATGTTTAGTCCGAGAATGTTGAAGGAGAATTTTGGTTATAAGATAGACCAGTATTGACTCGACCCGTATAGACCCAGCCCAAACCTGATTCAACTGACCCATTTGCCAGGTCTACTAGTGCTAACCTATGACTTTTCTTAACTTGCAGCTCCACCGTAGGAAAAGGTGATGTAAGAGGGGGAATATTATTGCCTGCTGCTAACCAAATTTTAAGGTTAACATCAACTCAACATATGTAACTTTCTCTTTGGTGTTGGTATCGAACTTACCCCGTGATAGTATCTCACATCAACAATATAAAGAGAAGACATCCTACAATATGAATTAACTAATTAGGGTTTCTAAATAACAAAATTTGGGGATAATCAAATATTACACGATTTAGCTACTTAAGAATTAACAAGGAGTCAACTACAGATCAACATAATTAATACTTACATGAGAATATGTTGAGTATGGTGGGTTCGGGAGATAATCAGGAAGATTGGGGAATTGCTGAGTATGGTGGGTTCTCAAATTATCAAAGACGAAGATTGAGGAATTGATTTTTTAGGGTTCTAATGTTTATCATTTAGGGCCTGCTTGGAATGAGAGTAATTATTAAGGGAGTAATGGGAGCTAAAACAAGAAGAAATTGGTAAAGAGGTTGGTGCTTTGTGGTGGTTGTGGAGGGGGTAAAGAGGAGGTGAGGGAGGAATTATTACCTCCATATGGAGGTAATACATTACTTGAGGGGAATTAACAAGGAGTCAACTACATATCAACATAATTAATACTTACATGAGAATATGTTGAGTATGGTGGGTTCTGGAGATAATCAGGAAGATTGGGGAATTGCTGAGTATGGTGGGTTCTCAAATTATCAAAGACGAAGATTGAGGAATTGATTTTTTAGGGTTCTAATGTTTATCATTTAGGGCTTGCTTGGAATGAGAGTAATTATTAAGGGAGTAATGTGAGCTAAAACAAGAAGAAATTGGTAAAGAGGTTGGTGCTTTGTGGTGGTTGTGGAGGGGGTAAAGAGGAGGTGAGGGAGGAATTATTACCTCCATATGGAGGTAATACATTACTTGAGGGGAATTAACAAGGAGTCAACTACATATCAACATAATTAATACTTACATGAGAATATGTTGAGTATGGTGGGTTCTGGAGATAATCAGGAAGATTGGGGAATTGCTGAGTATGGTGGGTTCTCAAATTATCAAAGACGAAGATTGAGGAATTGATTTTTTAGGGTTCTAATGTTTATCATTTAGGGCTTGCTTGGAATGAGAGTAATTATTAAGGGAGTAATGGGAGCTAAAACAAGAAGAAATTGGTAAAGAGGTTGGTGCTTTGTGGTGGTTGTGGAGGGGGTAAAGAGGAGGTGAGGGAGGAATTATTACCTCCATATGGAGGTAATACATTACTTGAGGGGGGAGGTAGGTAACTTTTACTCCCTTAATAGAGGGACTATTACACTATATTTCCCCATTTCCATCTCCAACCCCTTCACTTCCCTTCATTTTTTAGTTCATTTAAGCTCTATTACTCCCGTAATAATTACACCCATCCCAAGCAAGTCTTTAAGGATAATTGATTACTTGAATCAGAATGATGAGTGAGTGTAATGGGTGAGGTGAGTTGAGCGAGTGTAATGAATTATAGGAGGGAAGTAATGAGTGAGTGAGTGTTAAATGAGGGGTAATTTGGTCATTAGAAATAATCGATTGACGATAAAATGGAAGCAAGACGATAAATAAGAAAGACCGGCAAGAAAACGTAATTTAGGTATTGATTGTGAAGGTTTTAGTCAATACTAGGTGGTACTATGAAAAATTGACTCAATAGGGGGTTAAATGTAAAAATTTGAACTCAATAAAAATTAAAACACACATAACAAAAAAAAATAATAATACGGAGTATAAAGCAAGTAGACATAAATCTGAGAGCAACTCCAATGGCAAGCCACAAAGTCATGTAACTTGACTTGACACATACTTTTTCCAAGTAACAATGTCTTTAAGCTACAACATTCTACAATGGTAAACTACAATGGGTGTAGCTTACAAGGTCCCACATGACTAATAAATAATCTAATATAAATTAATTTTGATATTTTTTAATTACTTAGTTTATTTATATTGAAAGTCAAGCTACGTAGCTTGACAAAGCTACACCCGCTTGCAAGCGGGAACATAATTTTGTGGTCCATTGGTGAGCATATTGCTTGAAAATTTTCGGTATTTGCAAGCAGATCCCTTAATGCAATCATTGGAGTTGCTCTGAGTGATATCGGAACCGATCACTATCCGGAGTAGTTGAGTGAGAAGAGATACGAGAATTGGTATTTGGTGTTCCTACAAAAACCCCAAAATTGCAAAGCCCAAATCCAATTGACTAATAAATTCATGATTTGTAATTCCAGAAAGGAAAAGCCGAAGACACACAACTACACAAGTCTCACAAGTCACAGCTACAACTCTCTTTTCAGGACAAAAAAAAAGCTTGTATCTTCTTCTCATTGTATTCATCGCACTCACAAACTCACAATCTTCAGGTATTTTTATTTTAATTAGGCTTCTAAATTACACCTCTTCCTTCTTAATCCCTAATTCTATATCATCTTTCCATTTTCTAGGGTTCATTCACTTTCGATTCTCTATTTCAATTCCTTCTTTTTTAATGTTAAAACGTATCACATTTGTGCTTTATTTGTAATTGAAACTTCATCTTAATCAATTATTTTTATAATTAATTACTTTAGGTTTTCGTTTTTAGATCATATTAATTGTTCATTCAAATCTAAAGCATGATTTATAAGTAATTTAGGTATTTGATTAATTGGTTTTAAGGTGAATGGCTCCGAAAGCCAAGGAGAAACCCAAGGCCGCAGCGCCGCAGCCTGTTGTCGCCATAGAAGATCTCTTTGCTTCCCTCAAGAAGCACATTGAGCGTCCTGATTATACCCAGATTGTTAAAGTTGCTAATCAAGGTTGATTTTTCGCGTGTTACTTTGTGTCCTAGATTAATCTTATAGTTGAAACTGATTGATTTTTGTTTCGGGTTTTAGTTCTTGCCATTGCTCCTGGTGATGAGGATGCTCTTCGATGTAAGGTTGTAGCTCAAATTCAGAACGATAATGTTGATGAAGCTTTGGAGACCATTCGGTCTTCTCAAAAGTTTCCTGTTGACCTTCGTTTCTTCAAGGTATCAGTTTGTTTGTTTCATTGATATGCATTTCATTCTCTTCTCACTTTTATGAGTTTGGGGATCGATTAGAGCATCTACAATGACTAAATTTGTTTTGTAGAAATGCGTTCAGTTCCTTCATAACTTTGTGTGTATCAGTGTATGGGTATCAATTAGAGGACCTACCGATGATAATTATATTTATATAAATAATAATGATGATTGTAATTTATGATAGGTTAATGCCCGTGCTATAATAATTTTTCTTTTGTCAGCTGAGATGTTCATGTGACATGCCTGTTTTGATTCTAGTATCATACAAAACCCTGGGTGCATCATCTTTAATGGAAATGGGAATGGTTGTGAAAAGGAATTTCGTAAGACCTGTCAGTTATCAATTTTGAGGGCATATATGGGTGAATTGTGTTACCGAGACATGGGGACAGTCCTAAAATGAAGAAACAGGTTCAGGAACACGTCTTCAGAACAAGTATTATTAAATATATGAAAATTCTGGAGTGTTCAAAATCTTTCCTTTGTTGGAGGGGAAACAATTTGCCGTAGAGGAGGGAAATGGACGGATCCATTTTACCTCCCCTCCAAATCCCTTAACCACTACCTTGCTATCCAAACAAAGGATATTGCCCTCCCCTCCCTTCCCTTCCCCTTCAAATCCACCGATCCAAACAAGGCCTAAAAGTGAAGTGGGTCCTTAAACAAAATAATTTTTTTGGATAATTGATGTATTTTACTCGTGCAACGGGTTTTCAACCTAGTGATTACTGATTTGGGGGAATAGGTCTGGCGCTGGCTGTGAAAACTTCAATCCATTCATCTTCAAATCCGAATGACTACTTATAATTTGGTAATATGTTCCTTGGTGACATGTTCATTTCAAGTATTTTGACACACTCATACTTTCTTCTAGCTTCTTCAGTTTAGTTTATTTCTTTGATTGTGCTGCCTCATTTCAGTTTGACTATTATATACGGAGTATATTATATTCTAATCTTTTTGCCAGCATAATTATTCAAGTACAATATTGTCATCTTTATTCCGGATTCATGTGCACTTTTATTGATTCTTGTCCTAATTGCTAGGTTGCTGCCTTATTGGAAATAATAATGTAAATTTTCCCTTCTTTGACCATATGCCCATCAGGCATACTGTTTATACAGGCAAAACAAACTCGATGAGGCTTTGGAGTCCTTGAAAAATCAGGAGAGTAATAAAGCGACTATGTTGCTAGAATCCCAGATCCTATATCGTTTGGGAAGAATGGATACTTGTCTTGAGATTTATCGTAAGCTTCAGGAAAAAGGGGTTGATTCTTTGGAGATTAATTTTGTTGCTGCTTTAGTTGGATCTGGGCAGTCAGCTGAGGTGCAAAAGGTACTTGATTCACTTAGAGTGAAACCAACCAGCAACTTTGAGTTGGCTTATAACACGGCCTGCTCTTTGATTGAGAGGAAAAAATTTACTGATGCAGAACAGCTATTGCTGTCAGCGCGCAGGTATGATATTAGTGGTTTTCTGACTTCTAGAGTTATAGTGTAAAACTAGTAGAAGATATTTTATGCTTTAGACGCTGTATCACTACCTATACTGATCGTGTTATTTTCATTGGAGCCTTATATTAATGGTTCTTTGACCTTTGGAATCTGATGAAATAAACGGAAATGACCAGACTTCTTGAAGTGTGTGCACTCTTTATTTATCTTGCGCTATGAAATGGAGGTCATGTCTGAAAACTTCATTCATGAATAGTGGTTAAATATAAAAGCTTCCCTAGCCTTATAATTGTACAATAACATGCAGCAAGGTTACTAACATCTATTATATGCATAATTGGATAGTTTAATTCAGACTTTACATGGTAATTGCTACTGTGTGGATGATATTGAATTGCTACTATGACCATGAACACGGTAGCGTTTGATGATGTTGTTATGCTGACAAGACCTGGTTTATTGTTGCTTGTTATTAGTGGTCATATCAACCAAGTTTCGGCCTTATAGATGAAAATATTCGTTCTAGACGCTTGATATCTTATACCGTTTGTACTCTAGTGACTAGCTTATACAGAATGTTTAAAATATCCATCGTTCCAATTTAGTATGCAAACCATTGTAAGTATTGAATAATCCAATGAGGCTGTCATTTCTTATACAACGTTACTTTTAAAAGAGATTATGGTTACACCCTACTATGGATGCTTTTTAACTTATGATCTCCGTATTTCAGCTTAATTGAAATTTCTTATTTAACAATTTTCATAATCGTGCTGCACTCTTCTGCTCAAGTGGTCGGGAATAATGATTACTTTTTTTTGTGTGTTAATTTCTCATCATACTTCACAAACATTGTCCCATACAGGGCTACTTATTTAAATGGATTGAATGATATATATGTGAATAATTTCCTCCAAGGAGAGTGGTTTGTGACTGTAATAGCCTCAGTGTACAATTTCTCTGCTTTTTGTATCATCTGTCTCTGTAATAACCTCCCACAAGAAAAACTAAAAATGTATTAGAAAGGGGAAAGTAGGTTGTGTGATTGTTGAGTGGAGTATATGTTGCTGGATATAGGCATAGCTTCAGCCTTTTCCAGGCGCGTCTATATTTTGGGGACATGATATACAGGGCAACTTTGAGGCTGTCATTGCTAGCTTTGTATTTATACATTAAGGTTTAGTTCTCAAGGCTTCCTTACAAGATTGAGTTTAATTTATTTTTTTTCGCAAGCTATAGATGTTATTGATTAAAGGACAACAAGGGGGTAATGTCAATGCACAGAAATCAGCCAAGGAGTGACATACTTTTTACAAACTGAGAGCTGAATGCTCATCATCTCATGCTCTCACGAGCTTGATTTTTCTCTTGTTCCTTAGTGTAGTCGAGTGAAATATCCTTGGTTTTACTCTTGTTTCTTGCAATATATTGCCTAATTTATAATTGCATTTATGTTGCTATTCCACAGTATACATAAATACAGTAGCATTAGGTATTTTTGATGTTACATTTGGCATAAATTATTGAGATTTCAGTTGAAAGTTAGAAATATTATTTTCAAGTTAAGGATTGTTTTGATTCAAGTTGAGATTAGTGCGAATAAATTCTCTTCACACGAACCAGCCTATCCTCTGTAGTTATACGGTGGTTGTAAAAAAGACACATTGTATTATGAATTACAATGTGGCAGTAAAGGGACATATACCTGCACAGTCTAATCAATAGTTCAAGTCACACACTCCCATAATCCTTTTTTTTCGGAGAATTACCTTCAACTAGTGTATGTGATCGTTTATGAAGAAATTAATAATAGGCAGAAGTGGATAAGGGCAGAAAACTGTTATTGCTATTCAAAGGTCACCGTATGACTATGGATCTGCCAAATGGGTCATTTGGCTGGGTCTGTTCTGGGTGTGTTTTCATCAGGTCATTTGTTGTATGAGTCAGGCTAATGGTTACGAGTTGGGGTTAATCGGGTCATGTGTGATTAACATTTTGTTGTTTGCTATGTAGAGGAACTTCAATTTAGGTTTTAATCGGTCATTTTGGATTGGTTATTGAACTTATTTTTTCAGATCAGGTCAACCTTTGGTTGTGTTTGAGTCTAATTCATGTTTGGGTCGAGACTTCGAGTAATTCAGATTGGGTCCGCTGCTTGCACGGTTCCTAAAGTAACTGAAATTTATTTAAGTGATAATCTAGATCTTGTGACTTCTGAGCCTTTATGAAAACTTAATTTTATTTTGACAGAGTGGGCCAGGAATCACTGATGGAAGAGAACTGGGCAGATGATGATATAGAACAAGAACTGGCACCTGTAGCTGTCCAGCTGGCATACGTTCAGCAGGTAATTGTTCTGTGGCATGTAATTCACTTAAACTTGATGTCTTGAGTGGAATTTCTAAGGAATCTAATTTCCTGCCTTCCTCAGCTCCTTGGAGATACACAAGCAGCTATGGGAGTGTATGTAGACATGATAAAGCGTAACTATGCTGACATTACAACCCTTGCTGTGGCTACAAACAACCTAATAGGACTGAGAGGTCCAAAAGATGTGTCCGACAGCTTGAAAAAGATTGATCGCCTTTTAGAGAAAGGGAATGAAGGCCGGTTTCAACTGACTTCTGAGCTGGAGTGGAAGCTTTCTGTCAAGCAGAAGGAAACAGTTTACGTCAATCGAGCACTTCTACTCCTTCATGCTAACAGGGTTGATCAAGTATGTTTATCTTCTTACAACATACATATTTCTCACGTTCCCTTACAATGCTCTTGTATATACTATATGCTCTTTCCATTCATCTAGGCTCGTTACATTTTCTTATGGCACAATTCTTGACAAATGGGTAAGTGGGAGTGGTATATATGTCATGTGGATGGATGGAAAGTGCAAGTAAAAGCAAGTGAATGAACGATAGAATCAACAAACTGTTTGAGACCGTATTATTATCTGTTTAGATTCCATTCAAAGCATATTGCTCTAAAAATGGGAAATGTATTGAATTGGTAAAAAATTCTGAATGGCCCGATAATTGAATGTAATGTATCAAATTAAATGGAGGGAGTTCAAAATTTTAGTGAAATTTTAGTAAAATTGAATGGAGGATTTATTTCCAATTTTCAGGCTCGGGAACTAGTTACAGCTTTATTAGGAATGTTTCCAAACAGTTTGATGCCTGCCCTGCTTCATGCTGCTGTACTGGTGAAGGAGAACAAGGCCGGAAAAGCCGAAGAGGCCCTTGCGCAATTTGCCGAAAAGTTTTCTGACCATCGCAAGGTCTTTCTTCTTGCTAGAGCCCAACTAGCTGCTTCAGCTGGTCATGTTCAAGTCGCGGCCGATTCTCTGGCTAAGATTCCCGACATTCAACACATGCCTGCCACTGTAGCCACCATTGTTGCCCTCAAAGAACGCGCCGGAGATATTGATGGTGCTGAGGCCGTTTTCGACGATGCAATTAAGTGGTGGTCAAATGCAATGACTGAAGATAGTAAGCTTACTCTAATCATGAAAGAGGCTGCTTCCTTCAAGCTCAAGCATGGCAGGCAAAAAGAGGCTTTAGAGTTGTTTGAGGGCCTTCTTAAGAGCAATAATAGTGTCGATGCCTTGGTGGGATTAGTCACTACAGCTGCTCATGTCAATGTGGACAAGGCTGAAGCCTATGAGAAGAAGCTCAAACCACTTCCAGGTTTGAAAGGAATCAATGTTGATGAATTGGAAAAAACTTCGGGTGCAAAACCGGCTGAAAGTGGCTCTCGGGTCGTGAATATCGAAGGGATTGACGAGAATAAGAACAAGGATAAGACCAAGAAGAAAAGGAAGAGAAAACCGAGATACCCCAAGGGATTTGACCCAGCTAATCCAGGCCCACCACCGGATCCTGAACGTTGGTTGCCGAAAAGAGAGAGGTCTTCCTTCCGACCTAGGAGAAAGGACAAGAGGGTGGCTCATGTTAGAGGGTCCCAGGGCGCAGTCGCTCGAGATAAACAAGAGGGTGGGGCCGCTGATCCGCATTCTCGGACAGAAAGTTCTGACGCTAAGTCTGGAAACTCGAAAGCAGGTCAGGCAACTACCTCTAAAGGTTCATCGCAGAATGCTGGTAGTTCAAAATCTAAAAAGAAGTCGAGGAGATAGTCAGTGTTTAGCTAAGGCGTCAAAAAATTCACACATTAAAATTTTGTTGTTGAGATTTTGCTGTGCTACATGGAATTTTTCAATCTTTTTATTTTCTTGGGATGTTTGCTTGTTTCTGAATTATAACAGAGGTTTACTTTTAACTTGTGATGATTCATGAGGTATACTGTCTTTTGTTATCATTCCTTTCTTTTCCTTTATAAAAAAAAAATGTTTTCCATTGAAATTTAAAGCTCAACTTTGTCCAAAGGTGAAATTTTAGCGCCTTAGGTTTCATTTTTGAAGCAATCAAACCCCATAACTTTAGCCGCATTATTTAATTGCTTGTTGTAGAGGAGGATATTGCCTAACTTGTGTTCTTCACCTTGTAAGGATCATTCAAACCTTTTTATTTCTGGTTATCACATTAACAAACATATTCACATGTTTCTTAAACCATAGACTTGAACAAACAAGTCTCCATTCATCCATGCATAGATCTAATCGAGTAAAAACCGGTAAAGTGTCAAAAATGTAGGATGCATGGGACAGATTTTTAAACACGAGTTAAACATGAAATTTACGAGT
This sequence comes from Heliosperma pusillum, assembly GCA_022085475.1. NCBI lineage: Eukaryota > Viridiplantae > Streptophyta > Magnoliopsida > Caryophyllales > Caryophyllaceae > Heliosperma > Heliosperma pusillum. The sequence continues at coordinate 65,729 of JAIUZE010070081.1, forward strand.
GAAAAATATATATAAAGTTCCATTAGATGCCTTTAACATGCACACCAAATTTCGTAAGCTTTGCGTGCATAGTTTGAAAATTAAAATTAACACACTAAAACAACATTTCTGACTATCCGTGACAATAGATATCACTAAAAGATTCCTATAAACATATCTATCAGATGAATCAACACCTCATATTTTAGCATAATAAACTTCATTGAATATAGAACATGTTAGGCCATGGAATAGACTTATTTCATTTTATTAAGAAAGATTTATGTATTGTTACTTTTGATGACTCGAAATCTGACACCTTCTGAAAAAATGTGATTTTGGATATCTTAAACTCATTTTTAGACCTCGACCTACAAGGTTTCATGTGTTCCAAAGTTTGTGGGTGTATGACCTGTGTTACAGGTTATGTTGTTGTGGTTGGTGGACTATGGTCTTTGGTCGTTTTCTGATGAGCGTGAGTATGTTTGAGGTCTTCGATAATTTCTTTGCCATTGGTACATTGGTGTTGGTGTTTATGTTTCGATTCGGTTTGGGTAAGGATTATTTGGGTGACGCAGTTGATGGGGTTGGTTGTGGTGGTTTCCGACTTTGTTAATGATGTGTGTCCCTAGCCTTTCTCTTTTTTCCACTTATACTAATAATTATCTCTTGGTTAAGGTGTCATGTTCCTTAACCATTGGGGTGGTAGCTCGTCTTGTCGTATTACTTATCCTAATTAGGTCTATTAACCTTGGGGAGGAGGTGTTAATAAGGGTAATGATAGCTCTAGATCCGACTTGTGTCGTTGTGACCATCTCGAGTTGGTCTTCAAAGATGGCATTGGTTAGGAGGTTATTCATTTTGGCTTTTCTTTCGCTACTTATCTATTTAGTCATTTTTCTTGGCCATGAGTTTCTTGTCTCCAGGGATAGTGATTCAAAGTGTAGGATATTTCTCTCCATTTGAGGACGGCCTTCTTAGACGACATTCCGCCTTTCATTTTTACGTCCTAGTGGCGTAAGTTCACTTTGCTCTCTCTTGATGGTCTAAGAGACTTAGGTTCCCGGAGGTTGTGAGTCATGTAGAGGATAGAGAAGATGATGCCTTGCTCAACGATCCGCACGCCACCAACACTCTTTTGCGTCCCAATGTAGTTACTATTTTGTTTTAGTGTACGGTTTTATTATAATAAGTGCATTTGACCAAATGAGTTAGATGCCACCTGTATAAGACTATATTTTCCGTTGTAAAAAAAAACTTTTATTCAATATATAATTGTAATAGCAAATATTTCTAATAATTTTACAATTATTAAACATTTTATTATACATGTAAGGCTCTGTTCTTTCTGACTTTTTAGAGCTGAACTGAACTGAACTGAATAGACCTAAACTAAACTGAACTGAGCTGAATTGAACTGAATAGAGCTAAACTGAATTGAACTGAACTGAATAAAACTGAACTGAAATAAGCTTATTGGAGCTGAACTGAGCTGAAAAAGTAATAATATTAAAATAATAATAATAATAATAATAAATATAATAACAACAACAACAATAATAATCATTATTATAACCATAATGATAACGATAATGATAATGATAAATATTATTAGTTAATATCATTAGTCTTAATAATAATTATAGTAAATAGTAATAGTAGTATTAATATTCTTATTATTTATTTTAATAATCATAAAAGTTATAATAAAAATAATAATTAGTGATAAAACTAATCGTAATAATAGTAATAGCAATAGTATTACTAGTAGTAGAAGTGGAAGCCAAATAGTTTCTTTGTTGACCACTAATTTCTTGTAAATTGTGTTTTGAACTTAATAAAATTTGCGTTTTTATTTATAAAATAATACTAATAATAATAATAATAATTATTATTATTATTTATTATTATTATTATTATTATTATTATTAATATTATTATTATTATTATTATTACTATAATAATAATAATCATAGTAATAATAATAATATTAATACTATTCCTGATTCTTCATCATCTCGGTTAAGCTTGGATACAAGCCCTATTATTGCCATTTCTTTGCCTTGCCTGCTAGGTGGTACCTCAGGAGTAGTTGATGCTAAGCAGGTATCCCCTGCACAACATCTTTATCCTGCAATGCATCAAAAATGCAGCAAGGAAGACCAGATAGAGGATACTCAAATAGCCTTGAAGAGAGGATCACTATCTGTATCTGATAATGGACTACCCAATTTCACTCAGGAGACTTTTCCTGATCCTTTACCTGCTGGTAAACTTAGAGAGCTAAGTCTAGGGGATTCTCATCCTCCTGATATTATCTAAATGAAGATTGCTTCATGGAACATTAGAGGGGGTAATGATCCTCTAAAACAACAGGAAGTTCAGAGCTTTTTAAGGTCTCAGAAGGTGGACATTCTTGGGTTGTTGGAAACAAGAATCAAGTATGGGAAATATCTAAATATTGTCAAAAACAAGTTCAGAAATTATCAGGTGATCTGCAACTATGAATCTCATTATAATGGAAGGATTTGGGTCATTTGGAATGCTACAAATATTTCCATTATTCCTCTTATTATTACTGATCAGCTCATCCACTGTAATGTAACTCATCATGCTACTTGCTCTTCATTCTTATTGAGTTTTGTCTATGCAAGTAACAGTGATGTTGCTAGGAATGTTCTTTGGGACCAGCTTATCAATCTTGGTATGGCTGGAAATGCGTGGCTTCTTCGTGGTGACTTTAATGTGGTCAGAGATGCTAGTGAGAAGGATAGTCATTCCTCTCCTAACTATTCTGACATTAATGATTTTAATACTTATCTTCTTCACTGTGGAGTGGATGATATCAATGCTTCTGGATGTGATATGACTTGGACTAATAAACAAGATGTCAATACTCTTGTTTGGGCCAAACAGGATAAAGCTCTTGCTAACCAAAATTTGTACTCTATGTTCCCTGCTACTTCTGCGCATTTCCTTCTTGCAGGAATCTCTGATCACTCTCCTGTTCTGGTTTCTGTTTGTGAGGATAATCATAGGGGTAGTAGATTCAATTTTCTTAATTGTTGGGTTAGTCATCCTGACTCTCTCTCTCTCTCTCTCTTTGGTTAAGGAAGCCTGGATGGAGCCTGTGTAAGGGGCTCAAATTTATAAGCTTTTTGCTAAAATGAAAAATGTTAAGCTTAAGCTTAAAGGTCTGCATAAAAGTAATTTTTCCAACCTGTCTTTGAGAATTGCTACTTGTCTTGCTGAACTTCATTCTTGTTAGGAACAAATTCAACAAGATAGATATTCTCCTGAGCTATATGAGCAGGAAAGAGGTCTACTTAATACCTATACTAAACTCAGGAAGACTGAGGGCATCATTATTAAGCAAAAAGCTAAAATCAAGCACATCTCTTATAATGACTCTTCCTCTAAGTACTTCTTTGCTAGAATTCATGACAGGAAACAACAACAGATAATTGGCCAGATTCTTGATAAGGATGAAATAACTTGCAAGGGATTGATAATGTTGCTAAAGGTTTTGTTGACTATTATAAAGGGCTGCTAGGAACCTTTGTTACTGTTGAGCCCATTGATGCTCAGTATATTCAGCAAGGTCCTTGTCTTACTGATGAAGATACTTCATCCTTGACTAAACCTGTGGAGCTGGATGAAATTAAAAAAGCTCTTTTCAGCATTAGTTCTGATAAAAAGTCCTGGGCCAGATGGATTCTCCTCTGAGTTCTCCAAAATTTCCTGGGATATCACTAGGCATGATTTTTGTAAGGCAATTCAGGCTTACTTCAGAAATGGTAGACTCATTAAACAAGCTAACTCTACCATCATTGCTCTCATTCCTAAAAAGAAAGTCTCAAATACTGTTATGGATTTCAGGCCTATATCTTGTTGTACTACTTTCTATAAAACCATTAGAAAAATCTTGACTAATCGTTTGCAAGATATCCTTCCTAAGATTATTGGGCCAGAGCAGACTGCTTTCATTAAAGGTAGGAATATCCATGAAAACATCATGATGTCTCAGGCTCTAGTTAAGGGTTATGATAGAAAGTTCCTTACCCTTACATGTCTTATCAAGGTTGATATTAGGAAAGCCTTTGACTCACTTCAATGGGATTTTATCCATAATATGCTTGAGGCTCTTGGTTTTCCTGCTACCTTCACTGCTTGGATTATGGGTTGTATCAGTAGTTCATGGTTTTCTATCAGGCTTAATGGCACTAGTCATGGTTTCTTTAAAGGGGAAAGTGGTCTGAGACAGGGGGATCCTCTTCTCCCTACCTGTTTGTCATGAGTATGGAGATGCTTTCTAGATATCTAAGGAAGATCTGTACTCAACCTGGGGTATCATATCATCCTAAATGTTCTAAAATTGGGCTTACTCACCTCATCTTTGTTGATGACCTCATAATCTACATTAGGGGAGATGTTCCCTCTGCTACTGCAGCACTAAACACTCTTTCTCAATTCTCCAAGTGGTCTGGCCTACATGCTAATACTGAAAAAACAGATATCTATTTTGGAGGAGTTTCCCCTTCAGTTAAACAGCAAATATTGGATGTTACTGGTTTTACTGAAGGGAAGTTCCCTTTTAGATATCTAGGGCTTCCTCTAAATACTGCAAGGCTCAATGCTGATACTTACATGGCTCTCATCAATAAAATTCAGAATCATACTAATCACTGATCTACTAAACACTTCTCCTATGCATGCAAGCTTCAGCTGTTAAAATCAGTCATCTTTAGGTTTACAAACTTTTGGTGTGCCAATGTCCTTTTTCCTAGGAACATTTACAAGATCATCACTAAGATGTGTAGAGATTTCTACTGGAACTCTGAGGCTGGCAAACATAAGCTTATCTTTCTAAGCTGGAAAGGTTTGTGTTCACCTTGGATGGAAGGAGGCTTTGATGTCAAAGAACTGCTCTCCTGGAATAAAGCAGTGCTATCTAAATGGATATGGTTGCTTAAGAGTAGGCAGGACAGCCTATGGTCTGATTGGCATAAAGCCTATCATCTTCAATCCTCTTCTATCTGGGAGGCTAACTGTAAGAACCACCATTCTAAGAATTTCAGAAGCATCCTAAAAGTCAAGGATGAGATTCTTTCTCAAGCTACAAGTCCCAATATTCCTGAATCACTTGTATCTTCCTGGGCTCCTCATGGCAAATTCAGCATTAGTATAGCATACTGTAAATATTATGATGAATCTTGATTCATCATAATACTATGATTGATGAATATGACTATTGTTTATATGAGAGAGAGTAGTAGAGAGATAGGAAGAAAGAAGAATTATATCAGTATTGTAATTGCAAAATCAAGTCATTACATATGAGGATACAAGTATATATATATATGTATCCTAGGAAGTATAAGTTGGTTAGGATTAGTTATAATATTCTAACTAACTTATACTTCTACATTCCCCCCTCAAAATGAACATCTTGTAGAGCCTTGAGACCCAATTTTGCTGCAAGGAAATGATGCTTCTTCTTTCCTAAGGCTTTCGTCATTATATCAGCTAATTGTAGACCACTCCTCACATGTTGAGTAAGTAGGAAGCCTTCTTGTTGCTTATCTCTGACAAAATGGCAATCTATATTAAGATGTTTTGTTCTTTCGTGAAAAACTGAATTTTGTGCTATATGTTGAGCAGCTCGATTGTCGCAATGTAATTGTATAGGAAGCCTGACTGCAACTCTGAAATATTTAAGTAATCCTGCTAGCCATACCAACTCGCTTGTTGTATAGGACATGCTCCTATACTCTGCTTCTGCTGAACTTTTACTAACAGTTACCTGCTTCTTTGTCTTCCAAGAGACTAGTGAATTGAATAGCCTATAAAAATGCAGTAGCCACTCAATGATTTGCAACTGTAGGCACAAGACGCCCAATCTGCATCACTATAAGCCTGTATTGTTAAGCTAGATTTTGAAAAATAAAACAAACCAGCATTAACTGTCCCTTTTAAATACTTAATGAGATGTTGTGCAGCTTGGTAATGTGGCTCCCTTGGCTTGCTCAGAAATTGACTGAGATGCTGAACACTGTAGGCTATATCAGGCCTGGTAAGACTTAAATATAGAAGCCTCCCTATCAATCTCTTGTAAACCTCTGGTTCAGTTAGAAGTTCACCTTGCTCAGTAGACAATTTCAACCCTTTCTGCATAGGAAAAGGAACAGCTTTGCAATCCTCAAAACCTGCATCCTTGATAATGTCCAGAACATACTTTCTCTGGTTTAGGACTATCCCAGTACTGTTTCTTGCAATCTGATCGGGTTTGTCGCATACCCTAATCAAAGATAAATAACCCAAACTAGGCTAACAACAAATTAATGTAATTAGGGAAGTAAGGGGTCGATCTCGGGGAGACGTGAGATACTTGTGAATAGTTATGGTTAGAACTCTATCTTGTACGATTGGCAAATGTTTGTCACTAATTAATAAATGCTATAATAAAAATGATAACAATACAATAAAGAAAAGAATCTAGGGATCGGGGTTCACATGCTAATCAGTTTAAAAGCAAAGTTGATTACGGGTTTAGAAAAATCATAGTTGTCCAAGTCTCTAAATGGTATATTCCTTTCGGATTCATACCGACTTTTTAACGGGTCCTAACGTCTTTTCAGCCTTGCTAGGTCATTAAACTATTCTTGCCAGTCCTTTAATTTTCATCTCGACTCTCGCCCTTGAGACGGAATTTGACAAGTATAAACAATTGATTAAGGCCTTAAATCAAAGTTTATCATGAGAATCAAACAAGAAATAGAGACAACTAAAACAATTCTACCCGGAATCAATTTATACTTATAAACTAATTAGACATGTTAACCCTTCCCCTAGAACAAAGATTACTTATGCATGATTAACAATGAAAGGGAAACTAAGATTATAAAACTAAGAATGGTAAACATGATAAAGGGAATACTAAAAGAAAATGAAACTATAATGTAAAAACAAGAATAAGGATTACCGGAAAGGATGAGCAAAGATTGAAATGGAATAGGAACTTGAATAGGAAAATGCAAACCCGGAAACTAGAATTCCAATTACCAGTAGAACAATTACAATTGAAGGAAACTTAGAACTAAACTAGACTAGAGAAAACTAGATCTAAAACTAAAACTACAAAATGGAGAAAGAAAGAAAAAACTAAACTAAAGACGCTAAAAATGTAAAATGGAGGCTAGGGTTTTCTAATTCTAATCTAGGGTTGTGTGTAGAGTTGTGGCTGGACATCCTTTATATAGGCGTAAGTTTCGTGGGCAAGGGGCTAAACATTCAACATATAGGACAAAAATTAGGAAGACGAAGCAACTATGCGTAGAACCTAATAAACCCGATCGGGTTTTTGGAACCCCGATCGGGGTTTTGGTCTGTTCAGAACTTTGACTTTCGTTTGATCTTCCCTTGGTACGTGACTTGATCTACCTTGACTCCATTGACTTTAGATTCGAACGGGGACGTAACTAACACCTCTTGGGCCTCATTTCCTCCCCTATTTGAGCTTGATCATGTCCCCAAGGTTTAAGGGTCGGAGCATGAGGTTTGAGTCGACTTTCGTCGACGAATAGCAAAACCGTCGCAATTTGTGCATATGAGCTCGGAATGACTTGAAACTTGTTCCCTTTGACTCGGAACCTCTAGATGTTTATAGCATGCCATCTTAACCTCACGTAATCGTCCTTCTTAGCTTCTCCTTGCTCATATTTACTTCAAATGACGGGATTTGAAGTAGAAACGACTCAATTCCTACAAATGACATTAAAGCACGAGAAATACTGCAAAGGAGAGATTAGCTCATAAAACCACTTCTTAAAGTGGATAAACCATATCAAATCGAGCTAAAATGAGGTGATAAAATCATACAAATTAACACTTATCACAATCTCCAGTCCCAAAAAATATCTCATTTCTCCTAAGTCTTTAATTGTAAATTTCTGATGCAACTCAGCTTTTAATTCAGTTATAGCATGTAGATCATCCCCAGTTAGTAAGATGTCATCCACATAAACCAAAACTATTGCAAGCTTGTCAGTCTAAAGATCTTGTTTAGTGAAAAGAGAATAATCACTTTTTGATTGTTGAAAACCCAAGGCAATCAAGAATTTTGTTAACTCTAGATTCCATTGTCTAGAGGCTTGCTTTAAGCCATATAAGGATCTTACAAGCTTACATACTTGACCCTTTTTAGCTTTAGTGTATCCTAGTGGTGGCTTCATGTAGACCTCTTCTTCAATAAACCCATGAAGAAAGGCATTATTAACATCTAGTTGAAAAAGAGACCAATTTCTAACAGCAGCAACTGCAAGTAATGTTCTTACAGTTGTGAACTTTGCAACAGGTGAGAATGCATGTTTGTAGTCCTTATCCTTGACTTGATTAAAACCCTTTGCAACAAGTCTTGCTTTGAACCTTTCAACACTACCATCAGGTTTGTGCTTAATCTTGTAAACCCATTTGCTGCCTATTGCCTTTTTATCAGTGGGTAAATCAGTTAGTACCCATGTATTGTTTGTCTCTAAGGCTTGTAATTCTTGCTCCATAGCAATAACCCATCTTGAATCTTTGCTGGCTTGACTGTAGTAACTAGGCTCAACTTCTTGCAAAACCTTACTCAAGGAGGTAGTGTAATCTTTATCAAACTCTGTTAATTGCTGAATGACAGTAGAATGAAAAGCAGAAGACTTTGTTGGAATAACTGAAGTAGTGTCTGGAAAATAATAACCATCCAACTTGACAGATGATCTTCTGTCCCTGTTTGATTTTCTGACTTCTTGTGTCACAATTGGATTAATTGTGCCAACAGTGCTGGCTGGAGTAGATTCTTGATGAACAGTGTCAAGTGTATCATTATACAATGTGTTTTTACTAACATCAGTTGGATTTACATTCTAAATATCTAGATCAGTCAAGAAATCTGATGTTGCAGGAATAACAGGAATCATATTAACTTTATAAGGATAATTATGCTCATGAAAGACTACATCCCTATTAACAAAAGTATCATGTGTGTCTAGATCATAAAGTTTGTACCCTTTCTGGTTGGGGGGATAACCAATGAAAATACATCTTCTTGCTCTGGCAAATAACTTATCTTTAACAGTTGGTGGCCTAGTAGCATAACATAATGTGCCAAAGACCTTGAGGTCATCATAGATAGGTGGTTTATTGTATAAAACCTCATATGGAGATTTCCAATTAAGAATAGAGGAGGGTAACTTATTGATAATGCAGGTAGCAGTAAGTAAACAATCTCCCCAAAATTTTATAGGTAAATTAGCATGAAGTCTTAAAGCTCTAGAAACCTCTAGTAGATTTATGTGCTTCCTTTCCACTCTCCCATTCTGCTGAGGTTTCCCTACAATGCTTCTTTGATGAATAATACCTTTAGATTGAAAATAATCATTGCACTGTGACTGGAAAAACTCAGTACCATTATCTGATCTAATAATCTTAATCTTAGCATCAAACTGTGTTTCCACTAACTTAATGAAATTTATGATGAGGCTAGGTACTTGTGTCTTGTGGTGGATAAGAAAAGTCCAAGTAGATCTAGAATAATCATCAAGGATAGTAAAAAAAGACTCTGCACCAGACATAGCAGGTTGCTTATATGGTCCCCAAAGATCCATGTGAACAAGATCAAAACATTGCATTGCATATGAATTACTTCTAGGAAAAGGCAAATAATGATGTTTAGCTAACATACAAGTATCACAAAACAGTTTATTTATTCCTTTCATGGCTTCATGATGTACATGTTTCATTTTTTGTAAAGAAGAATGTCCTAGTCTAGCATGAAAGAGAGCTACATTTGTTCGATCAACAGAAGAATTAACAGCATGAGAAAAATGACTAGTACAACAACTATTATCAGTCTTAAGTTGATATAAATCTCCACATCTTTTACCCTGAGCAATGACAAGTCTACTTGAATGGTTTTGGAATAAACAAACATCATTTAAGAAAGTAACAAACAAACCAGAGTTAGAGATTAGTTTAGCAACTGATAACAAATTTGGCCTAAAGTCAGGCACTAATAAAACATCTTTTAATGTGATGTCTTTAGTTAAGAAAACAGTTCCAGTTTGTTGTACTCTTTTGTTAGTACCATCAGGTAATGTAACATATAAAGGATGATGTAAACTAGTGATATGACTCAGAAATGACATATCAGAAGTCATGTGGTCAGAAGCACCAGCGTCAATAACCCAATGCTTGGAATTAGATTTACCATAATTCGCAAAAGAAGTAACCAGAGACTTACCTGCAAAATGACTGTATGATTGTTGTGCAGGGTCAACAGACGGAATGGACTTATCAGATAATGACTGAAGAACCTTGCTCATAACAGAATCAACAATGCCTTGAACAAAATCTGGTGATGCTTGTGTAGGAGAAACAAAAGTAGAATGTGCTGCAGATTGTTGTTCAGAATTCTGAGAACTGTTGCAAGAAAATGGTTTAGTAGAAGGCTGATAAGCAAACTGTGTGACATTACAGTATTCTGTGTCCTGATTTTTGCCATAAACTTCAGCATTATTAACAGGCTTCTGATAAGTATTCATTTTACTAGTTGCTGCAGGAATTGATCCACCTTTAGCTTTCTTGGATTTGTATGCCTTAAACTTGTAGCAATTCTCAATTATATGCCCTTTTATGTCACAAAACAAGCAAGTTTGAAGCTGAAAACAATCCTCGGTACTATGATTAGATCTTCCACATTGAGTACATGAATAAGATCCCTGCTTCAAAGAATCATCCTTAGAACGTTTCCACTTGGAATTATCCTCAGAATTATGATAATTACCCATTCTTTTCTTAGCTGCATAAGCTACAGTTTCAACACCAGCATTGTTTGAACTGTCATTAATAGATTTCTGCCTTTCAATCTTTTGTAGAACCCCAAGTGCTCTATTTATTTGTGGTAAAGGTTCCATAGAAAGCAAAGACGATTGAACTTGTTCATATCCATCTTGTAATTTCATTAGCAGTTGGATTAACTTGGCTTGTGTTTCCCTGTCAACCAGGCGTTTAAGTAAGTTGCTGGTGCATTTTGACATTACCCCACAAAGACAATGTGGAACAGGGTCCATTTGCTCAATATTCTCCCAAATTCCCTTAAGCTTCGCATAGTAGTCAAGCAAAGAAGCATTTTCTTGTTTTACATTACTGAGTTCCTTTTTCAACTCGTATAGTTCAAGAACGTTCAGCTGGCCATATCGTTCAATTATTTCAGACCAAAGATGCTTAGATGAATGAGCATATTGAAAATTATCATGTAAACTCTTGATCATGGAGTTCCGAATCCATCTTGTAACATATAAATCACACCTGACCCATGAATTATATTTCTTGTCAATTTTGTCAGGAACAATACACTCTTCATAAATAAACCCACCTTTATTTTTGGATAGAAGAGCTTGAATGATTTCACGCTGCCATTGTCTAAAATTAGTGCCATCGAATTGTACTTCAGACAATTTTAATCCAGGTTGATCAGGGGAAGATAAGAAAAGAGGATCATCTAACGGGGAATAAAAAGAATCTTGATTGTTTGATTCTTGATTCACCATTTTGCACAAATTTTGTGTTGATTGATAAGTAGAATGATGATTATTATTCAAAGAATTAGCAATGAAAGATAATCAACGAAAAGTGTTTGCGGAAGCGATTTTAGAAAAACCTGATACCATGTAAATTTTATGATGAATCCTGATTCATCATAATACTATGATTGATGAATATGACTATTGTTTATATGAGAGAGAGTAGTAGAGAGATAAGAAGAAAGAAGAATTATATCAGTATTGTTATTGCAAAATCAAGTCATTACATATGAGGATACAAGTATATATATATGTATCCTAGGAAGTATAAGTTGGTTAGGATTAGTTATAATATTCTAACTAACTTATACTTCTACACATACCAATGGTTTAGAACCAAGAAACAGCTTCTTCCCTGGGTCTCTGCTATCAGTACCAATTTCATTGTTCCTAGTCACAGGGTAACCATCTCTCTTGCGATGCAGAATAGACTAGCCTCTCTTGACAACTTGGCCATCAAAGGGATGCAAATCATAAACAAGTGCACTCTATGCAAGTCTGACAATGAATGTCAATCTCATCTCTTCTTTAGTTGTGCTTTCTCAAGAGAGGTATGGGATGGATTAGCTAATTGGCTTAACTTTGGATGTAGAACTTATGATTGCAAACAGATACTCAACTGGTGTGCTGAAAGATCTCATAGAAGGCATTGGAAGAATGGATGGCTTTGTAGTTGTCTTGCTGCTGCTTGCTTCCACATTTGGCAGGAAAGGAATGCTCGAATTTTTGGAGATTTGGAACACACGGTTCAACATGTTATTCATCGGATTAAACTGTCTGTTAGTACTAGAATTCTGAGTAAAATTCACAATTCAAAGTGTAATAGGGCTATTCTTAGTCTTAGTGGTTTCCAAAATTAAAGTTTGGATGTAGTGGTTACTTCTTTGTAAAGAACTTTGTTCTTTATTTCCCTATATGGATGAATAATATGGACTATGCATTCTTGCAAAAAGAAAAAAAAATATTGATAATAGTTGTTATTAATAGAATATTTCCTCTATCTCATAATAATTTTCGTAGTTTGAATTTCACAGCTTTTGAGATGATACTTTGACTCGATTTTTCGTCATTTTTGTAACTGGTTATTGTGCGTAAATACTTATAATAAAATATAATACACCTTATAAAAAAAAGAATCCATATATACAAGATAACATACACATATATATTTTATTTGTATTTTTTTTATTAAAAAAAACTACAAATAATAGGATATAAAAATTTAAATAATTAAATAAATAGTAGTCTTTTAATAATCTAGAGAATGAATATAAAAACTTATTAACTTTTTTTTTTCATTTAAAAAATATGTTTCCAAAATATTTTTTTATGATGAATGTAAATGGTTTTTTTTATAACGTCCTAGTTTTAATATTTTAACATTTATTTATGGTTAAAGTTATTAAAATTGACCTTAAAAGTCAAACGAGGGATAATTATAGGATGGAGGGAGTATTAATTAATTAATTAATAAATAATTATAATTATCTCTCTTTTACTTTACCACACCACCACCAATCGATTCATTGAACCACAAAAACCCCTCTAAATCAATCATCATCTTCACTCATACTATCATGCTCATTATCTCTCACTACCCATACCCAATGTTCGTCGATGCTCTCTATTGGTTGCCGCTGTCAACTAACAACTACTAATATGCAAAGGTGACATTATCCCCAAATCGATTTTGCTTCAAATATGCTCCAAACTAGGTAGAATTTGGCTGGTTTTTTGTACAAATTAAGAAAAGAATTAACATTAATCTTTGCCAGCATTAAGGTATTTGAAGAAACATCAATGTAAAGCATTTGAAACAATATTAATGGAGTGATAATTAAGATGAAATATCTGTGAAATTTAGTACTAACGTTTCTTTTGTTGACGATGGTAGTTTGAGGATAGTTACAAGATGAAACAAAAGTCATATATATATATAAATTGCATCCGGTGAGTCCGCATATCTTAGGTGAGTACGTCCCGTGAATCTCCACCATTAGATCTAATAAAAATCAACGGCTGAGATTAATTCTCATAAACCATAACTAACCTAACTATATAAACCTCATGTTACACACTTCTCTGGTCATAATTCAATAACACTTTCTCTCTCTAAATAACATCTCTCTAACTCATCTTCTTCCTTTGTTTCTCAATTCCTGTATAATTTATGAAATTATACGAACGATTGTTCAATTGAATCATCTTAATTAATTAAAACTTCATGCAAATCAACAATTGCTATTTCATTATCAATTTATATTACTCGCTTTCTTCCTCTATTAATTAGCAACCAACGATTAATCAACTTTTGAATTTCCAACGAATTTCAATTTAATCGTCTTTCAGGTGAAGTTAAGTTCCTCTTACCGTTGTTCTTCTTAATTTCGTCAATTCGCGTTCATTATTTTACTCGGATATGACGCTAAATATTGTTTTGAGATTTTAATTTCTTCATTAGTACAATGACACATTATATGCTTTATTCATATTATTTCCGAAAAAGTTAGGGTTATGATTGGTGAAACTAACGAATTTTTGTTTTTTCGTTCTTTGTTAAAAACTGATTGATTCATGTAATGATTTGGAATCGAAAAAAGGAATTTGGGATTGATAATAGAACTTTTGTGGTTGATTTAGTTGAATACTTAATTTTCTAGATCTGGTAGTTAACTAGAACATGATTTTAATTTCAGTTTTGTTGACTTTTAATTGATGTTTCATGTTATAACATCATCTCTATATTATTTACTGACTACTATATGTGTTCTTTGTGTTTGTAAAAAATAATAGCGTTATAACATAGTAAAATTCATATCTCGATTTTTTTTCATGAAAACTGTGAAAACTATAAGAATTAAATTAGGTTTCGTAAAATTACTGACACTTGTTACTGTAATAGCGTTACTGTAACATTAAAACTGCATAACAGAACTGAACTTGAAATAATTGTGAAATAGTGTTACTGTATAATTGTGTAAGTTGAAACAGTGTTACTGAACTTGAAATAGTGTTACTGAACTTGAACTTAAGTTGAAAAATACAGTGTTACTGTATAATTGTGAAACACTTGTTACGGTAATAGCGTTACTGTAACATTAAATTTTTCCATTTACTGTAATAGCGTTATTGTAACATTCATATCTCGAATTAGGTATCATGCTATTACAATTTGCAATTATAATTCACTTTTTATGTTGATTTTTCTCTTATTCGATGTTTTCCTCTAATTTTTACTAACCTGTAAAAATATTAAGGTAATTTGAAAGAATCAGATTTTTTGGCTAATTTTATTATAAAATTAACTTTTACAATATATATTAATCGTATCTTATGATTGTAGGACTCATTATTGCTTCTTACTCAACATAAGCATATTTTCACGGAAGCTTCACCTTCAATGTGCAGCAGATGCTATGGAGTTGCAGTTTTATTGCAGCGGAATATTTTTCTGAATATCGTGTATTACAGTAGCAGTGTGACTGTAATGGTGTGACTACTGTAACATCAATTGGAATGCAATCGACACAAGAAATTTATTATACATGATGAAATTTTAATGAACCTTATGTCAATCAATTTAGACAGGATTAAGATTATTCTTTGAGGAAATTGCGTGCTTCGTTTAATTTTGTTACGGTAATGGTTAGAATCGAGTTACAGTAACAGTTTAATGTGTTACAATAACAGTTTAATGTGTTACAGTAATAGGGAACTTCCTAGCCTTGTGTTACAATAATGCATTGAGAATTTGATGGCGTGAGTTTACATCGATTTCTTGTACAATTGTGAATCTCTTGGTGATATATTATTGTTTCTATTCTCTAAGCTATGAGAAACCATAAATAGATGACATCATAAACTATTATAATATTTTGGTTATAAATTTTTTAAAGAATCCTAATCATTTTACATGATTAATAAGAGGACAATACCTCTTTTGTTGCTCATTTCATTTAAAAGTTCGAATAGTTCGTTTAAAGGCTATTAGCTCAAATGGGAGAGTGATGTGCAAACCTTGCACATAGGTATGGGTTCAAATCCCATATAGCCTAATTTTAAGGTCGTATTGTAAACCTTTTAAGCTGCCATGTAACATAATAAGACATATTGTGTGGTTCACGCCACTTTGTTAGTTTACTTTATTAGAGAATGATGTGCATTTTCCTTTTTTTTCTTCTTTTTTTTTTGATGTGTTACAGTAACATTTAACATGGTACACTAACGTTTTATTGTGTTACAGTAATGAGGAACTTGCTGGCCTTGCGTTACAATAATACATGGAGAATTTGTTGCTGTTAGATTACATTGATTTCTTGTACATTTGTGACTGTTTTGATGGTGTAATATATAAATACTTTTGTTCTCTAAGCATTAAGAAATCATAAAAATATCATTATAAACTATTGTAATATTGTGGTTATAAATTTTTCAAAGAATGCTCTTCATTTTTAAGGATTAATAGAAGGAAAAGACCTTTTATTACTATCCATTTCTTTTAAAAGTTTAAATAGTTCGTTTAAAGGCTATTAGCTCAATTGGGAGAGCGATGTGCAAACCTTGCACATAGGTATGAGTTCAAATCCCATATAGCCTATTTATTTAAAGATCGTATTGTAAACCTTTTAAATTGTAACGGTGGTACTGCAATATCATTCACTCATTAAAGTAGCAATGTTACAGTAATGAAGATATTGTGACATCATTACTTTGTCAAAGTAACACGAAAACAATTGTAATAGGTTCCAATTCTAATTGATTTTATCAACAAAAGGCAAGTGAATACAAATTCGTCCAGGTGCTTCTATTATATATGCTTAAATGTTTGGCAACAACACATTACAATAATGTGAAACGTTTACAATAAGTATACATCATAATCCCACATCAAAATATGACAACAATGTTAACAATCTCAACTAGCATTTCAACTTCAATAACGCTGCCTTCTTCACGCTTATAATCATGACTGATTATTTAGTGTCGTGATCTTTTTTGTATATACAGTTTCCTTGCAAGCCTTTTTGTGTTGGTTGATTTCTCAAACCTTCATCTTCAAAATTTCTGGCATTCAAAACAAACATTCAACCATTAATAACTAAAATGTGCGAAAGGTGTGGTACATCACTGATAATTTTACAGTAACGATACTACAGTAACAATATTACAGTAACATCATTTGTGAGTTTATTACAATGTTATGCAATCAAATTTAATTGGATTAACACACAAGAATATACAATGTTATAACAGTATTTCAAGTTCATCTATATCATGCAGTAATAATGTTACGGTAACGCTATTACAGTAACATATCTCGAGTATTCTACGAAAGATAATCATCACATTTACCCCAATTTTCACGAAAACAAGTACATGTCGAACCCTAAATTTTCGCACAAACACTGCAATCGAGAACAAAATATGAACGCACACAAATCAAACATAGTTTTTTTGATGAAAAATCAATTACTCAATTTGAGCGAAACATGAACCCTAACTTTTTGTTGAAAACGAAATCTAAATTAAAGAGAAATCAACTAACAATTTAATCATATCAATCAAGAGCAACAACAACAGCAGCAGCAGTAGGAGCAACAACAACAACAACAACAACAATTTTTACACGAAAATCAGAAGGCAAGCAAAAGAAAATCGAATTTCAATTAATCAGTTCTACAAATCATTAACCCTAACTTTTTTTTACAAACATTATAAACACATATAATAAACAATAAACAATATAAAATAACGATATAATACAAAACAGTTTGTGAATCGTGCATCATTAAACGTGATTTAACAAATCATACACTATGAATGCATTTAATTGATGCAAATAATATGAACAATCGAAAAGAACGATTTTACCTCTTCATTTTGTTTTCAAGAAGTGAGATTGATGATAAAAAGCTTGTTGATTTTGATTAACAATTGAGGATATTAGCGATTAGGGTGAATATCTTTTAATTGATTTTCGATTGATTTTGTCAGATTCCTTTTTGAATTTGGGGGTTTTTTCCAGGGTTTTTGTGTAGAAAGAAAGAGTGTTCTAGAAAAAAGAGAACGTGAATTAGAAATTACTAGTTTGTTTTTTTTATGACTCTTTTTTATAGGGTGACGTGGCTGAATGAGGGCTGTTGGATCTTCTTGATCCAATGGTACTTATTCATAGGACCATACTCACCTAAAAAGTTGGACTCACCGGATGGTCACTCACTCTCTCTCTCTCTCTCTCTCTCTCTCTCTCTATATATATATATATATATATATATATATATAGAGAGAGAGAGAGAGAGAGAGAGAGAAAGGATCAAGAGAGTCCATCCCAAAAGAGTGAGTCCATGAGTCCTCATCCAAGCCCTTGAATCAAATAGATGAGGGGCTAGGATTAAAATAAAATGGAGGGTCAAGATTGTGAGACACACACAATCCATTCTCTTTGAAACCCTAATATAAATATCCTTTCATCCATCAATTTCACTCATTTTCACATTCAACCACTCTCTCTCTACCTCCCTTCTCTCACTACAATCCACTAAAATCATCTCACAAAAAAAACCCTAAAAAAAACCAAACCCGCCGCCCCTCAACCCACCGCCACTCACCCGCCGCCCTCTCCTCCACCGTCCTCCTCTCCTCCAACTCCCCAGCCACCGCCATGCCCCCACCACGCCAGCATCACCCACTGCCACCCTCCTCCTCCCTACCGAAACACCTCCACCACCGAAACACCTCCACCACCATACACATCTACCGAAACACCTCCACCCTTCCTCCTTTCCCTCCGTCCGCCTCCTGCCTCCTCTCCCTCCGTCCGCCTCCTGCCTCCTCTCCCTCCGTCCGCCTCCACCCTGCCTCTACCGCCACTCTTTTTCTTTTTTTGTTTTGTTTTTTTGTTTTAAATTTCTTATAGTTTTTAATGTTTTGATGTGAATTTTTTTAGTTACATATATATAAATTTATTATGTTTAGATCTCATTTTTTTTAGTATAAATGATTAAAGTTACACAAAAAATAACTAAAGTTACACAAATGCAATTTTTTTTTCAGGTTTTTATGTTTTTGTATTTTTCAAATATGGTTATTTGTTTTAGATCTTGTTTTTAATTTTTTGTTTTTTAATAAATTATTGTAGTATGTGTTATGTATATGCTTGAAGTTACACTATTAAGTACTGAAGTGACACTATTAAGTATTGAAGTGACACTATTATTATTGGTGGTTGTTGAAGTTACACTATTATTAGCTAAAGTTACACCATTATTAGTTAAAGTGTTCTTTTATGTTATTTTTACTTTCTAGATCTATTTTTTTTAATTATATCTTGCTTTTTTTTTTTATGTTATTTTACTTTTCCAAATCTGTTTTTTTTTGTTATATTCTTTTTACATCTTTTTTTAATTTTTCAAATTTCTTATGTTTTTTTATTTAATTTTAGATCTTGTTTTTTTTACTCTTAAAGACTGAAGTAACACTGTTAAAAGACTGAAGTAACACTGTTAAAAGACTGAAGTAACACTGAAGTAACACTGAAGTAACACTGAAGTAACACTGTTAAAAGACTGAAGTAACACTGTTAAAAGACTGAAGTAACACTGTTAAAAAACTGAAGTAACACTGTTAAAAGACTGAAGTAACACTCTTGAAAGACTGAAGTAACACTCTTAAAAGACTGAAGTGACACGTTTAAGGACTGAAATGACTTTTTCAAGGATTGAAGTTACGCTCGTAAAGACTGAAGTTACGCTTATAACACATCTTAGTTTGAAGTTACACATATAATTGTTGAAGTTACACTCGTATTGACTAAAATTACACTCATAAAAGGCTAAAATAACATAAAGTTGTCTTAAAGTTACATAAATTCAAATTAATATAATCGGAATCACAATTTAGTTTGAAGTTACACAAAGAATGGTTGAAGTTACACTCGTAATGACTGAAGTTACACTCATAAAAGGCTAAAATTTCATAAAATTGTCTTAAAGTTACATAAATTCAAATTAGTATAATCGGAATCACAATTTAGCTTGAAGTTACACAAATAAGGGTTGAAGTTACACTCGTAATGACTGAAGTTACACTCATAAAACGCTAAAATCAAATAAAGTTGTCTTAAAGTTACATAAATTCAAATTAATATTATCGAAATCACAATTTAATTTGAAGTTACACAAAGAATGGTTGAAGTTACACTCGTATTGACTGAAGTTACACTCATAAAAAGTTGAAGTTACAAAAACTTATTGTTACAATATGAAGGTAAGTGTAGGTGGAATTCATTAAACCCCACCCATTTTAATCTAATCTTGTCCCTCCATCTTGTTCTCATCTTGTCCATTCATTTTTGTTCTAATCGTATCCCTTCATCTTGTTTTAATCTTGTCCCTCCATCACCTTCATCCAAAGGCTTGGATGAGGACTCATGGACTCACAAAAAATGGTGGACTCATTAGAACCTATCTCTATATATATATATATATATATATATATATATATATATATTTATATATTGATAAAAAAGAAAAGTAATAAAGGAAAAGATTATATGCAAGTAGATAAGTTAAAGGTGATGAAATGGAGGTGGGAGGAATGTTTTAGAGGTAGAATAGGGTTAGTAAATCTTAATTTGGAGTTAATTGACGCAAACCTTGTCTTAACGGAAAAGAGTAACAAAATGTTATTTCTTGGTCACGGAAGAAATATTTTGAGAAAGTTGAAGGGTATTTCATGTATTTTTAAAATTGTAAGAGTACACCATAGAAAAGTCAATAACTGAGAGGTAGACCATAGAAATACCCCATAATTCTTTAGATGAATAATTAATTGTATATAATCAAACAGTTATTTGTTTTGTAAGGTACAAATTCACTTTCTTAATCCAAGATCCCAAATGAAAGGGAAATAATACATTGAATATGATAGAATATTCTTTATAATGTAAAATTCAAGATATTTACGTTACAATTTATGCATTCGTAAAAGTGTGAAAGTGAAATGGTGAGTTTAGAATTGAACGGAAGGAGTAATGTTTTTATTCTTTTAAAATTCAAATGAAGAATAACTTTTTCTAATAACTATAACAACATGTCTCAGTTGCGACGAGGCGACCTGTCGTAAGTTTAAGACGGGTCAAGCCCCTCTCACAATAGCAAGTGTGAGTGCAATGAATCTCCCCATTTGTCCTTCCACTTACTCTTTGTTTAGAGGACTTCCGTCTTAAGCATGCGACGGATCATCCCGTCACAAATGAGAATTTGTAGAATAAGAATAATGTAGGATTTAAAAAGCGTTTGAAACCATACTAAGGCCTTGTTCCCCCGCTTGGAACGTTCCAAGTTCCAAATTGATCCGTCCCAATTCCCAAAGTCCAAATAACGACTTGTTCATTCTCCAATTTCCCCTCTTCTCACTCCTCTCCCTTCTTCATATATATCTCTCCTTAAAACCCTACTCTCTCCACAAAATTCCCCAAATCAATCAACAACAACAAACCCTAATCATCATCATCATCATCATCATTAATGGCTGACAACAACAACAACAACGATTCAATTATGAATGGCGAAACTCCCTCCGAATTCTTCGACAGCACCGAATTCCCTCCCTTGAAACCTTCCCCTAACCCCTCCGCCATCGACCTCGCTCACCTCCACACCAAAATCTCTGAGTTAGAGAAGCACAAATCTGAGTCCGACGCGCGATTCACCGAGTTGACCGCCGAGTTAGCCAAACTACGCTCCGAGAAGGACGCCGAGTCAGAACGGTCCGAGTCGAGTCGGAAGGCGGCGGAGGAGATAGCAAAACACGCGGCGGAACTCGAAACACAGGTGGCGCGTCTACAGCACGACGTCATCGCTGCCGTCAACGACGCCTCTGACTCGGACCACGAGATTCAGCAACTCAAGGATGAAATCGCCGAGTTGAGGAGAGAGAAAGCGGAAGTTGAAGCCAAGGCGAAGGCGACCGCGCTGAAATTGGAGGAACTGATTGCAAAATCCGAAGAATCGGACAATTTGATGAGCGGATTTATGAAGAAGATCGAGGATCGTGAAATGAAGACAGCGGATGATGAGGAAAATGTGAAGGATAATGAGGAAGAAGACGATAATGCGGTATTGAAGGTATTGATGGAGAAGTTACCAGTGATCGGAGGTGTGACGACTGCAGGAGTTGTTTTGATTGGAGGTGTTATGTTGTTTGTTAGATATTCCAGGAATTAGACATTATAAATGTCATCGACATTATTGATTTCATATGTTTAATTAATCCTCTACTTGCTATTGTTATGCTTATTTTAGTTTGGACTACGTTTTTGGGATGATGATGATGATGATGATGATGATGATGATGTATTTAGTTGACTTGCTACTGTCTTTGAGCTTGAATTTCATTGTAAGTTTTTGGTTCTATTGTAGGTCATTGACTTTTTGAATGTTAATGTTTGCACTCGGAATGCTATTGATTTGGCAATATTTCTGCATACTTAATTTCCTCATCGACTTATTCAATTGTTATTGATAATGAGTCCGATTTATGAAAAGTAGAGGCGGTATGTCTTTGATGAATACTGACAGGTATTGAAGATACAGGAATACAAGAAGCTTAAACCTGCAACAATTAGTAAAAGGATTGAGTATAAGACTGTAAATGCTGTAAACATTCCAAACTGTTGTTTATTGTTATGCAGTTTGTTTAATGAGCAATTACCAAGTAACAGAGCTGTCTCAATATTCATTGTCAAAAGTTTATCTGATTCATCTGATGTTCATCTGTTGGTTGTTATGCAATTGATTAGTCTTGGAATTTTTATTGTGATTAAATATATTGGCCAGTTGCTATTAAGATGAGAAGGTTGTCTATTTTTCTGATTTACCCTTTTAAAAATACTTTACAGGATGAATGCCTGTTTTCATCTTACTGGCTACTTTTCCGTTTTCTAGTGACACACTAACATGGTTGCTGGAAAACTTACTTAATTGGTTGTATAATATGCTGATGTTTGATTCATAAGATGAATTCGCCCCAGGGAACTTGTTCTCCTGACGCATATGTCTCAGACCACATTTTGAGGCGGTATTGACCAAATTTATGACACGGTGATTGAGTCCAGGTCAGGCCATGCATGACGAATGATTCCGAAATCAACTATTAATCCAATATTTAATAATAGTATACATTAAGACTTAAATCAGAACAAGGAATGTACGACTAGAAGTTTGTTCATTTTCAATTTCCGATTTGACTGGTACTTGGTGCTTGCTTCTTGTTCAGTATATCTATTTTTTGTTGATTAAAAAAGGCATTGATACATAAACTCTGGGTGAAACTGGCTAAAACGTTTCTTATAGCATCAATTTTTAATCAAACTAAAGTGACCCTTCTTGTGGGTTTTCTTCAATACATTTAACGAACATCTTGATCTGTGATCATATTCCCAGGCCATTATTTGTGACCATTCTTCACTTTATCCTTTTTACTTTGTAGGCCAACTTGTTTTGTATCATTAAGAATCATTTCACATCAAGTGTTTGATAAAGAATAAAAATCGAACCTCCAGAAGTACTGATCTTCTACAATACCCAAGAATTAAATACATCTAATACTATAAACATTATCAATATTCTAGAAGACTCTTACACTACAAGATTAATCCTATACAATAAGTATGCGTAATGAATCAATATATAGAGGCTTTTTTCGAGGCACGTTAGTGGTTCCATCTTTATAGGAATTTTTAAAATAAAAATTAAATTCATAGATATACTTTCCAAGTTATGATTTAACTCTTAGATTTTGTTTATATATTTAAAATTAATTATTTTCCTAAGAATATTATCAATTTTTCAACTTTTTAGAAACTTTATAAATAAAAATTAAATTCATAACTATTATTTATCCCACATTGGAAAATAATGTACATGTGGTAAAAATATTACATATAAATTGTAGGATTGTCCCACATCGAAAAAATAATAAAGTGCGTAATCCTATGATTATAAATAGGAGTCATCCTTAAACCTTATGTATCAACCCAAAATTTTTGAATCTCTTAAATATTGTCTTATTTTTTAATCTCTTAAATATTGTCTTAGAGATCTCTTAAAAGTTTGTAGATGTGATGAATATACTATGTATAAATAGTAAAATTATCCCACATCATAAAATTAACATAATGTGGGTGATCCTATGATTAAATATAGGAATCATTCTTGGACCTTATATAACAAACTAAAATCTTTTAAGTCTCTTAAGTATTATCTTAGAGATTTCTTAAAAGATTGTGTATTATTATCTTCACAATTGTTAAATTTACATCATCAAAATTTAATTTAAAAAGGTATTTTTAAAAAAATATAAGTATTGTAAAATAAATTATGAAGATAATATAATTAGATTCGCGGTGAAAAAAAAACCCTGCAAAGTATAGAAACTCATATTATTTGCACATACTTGGTGTAATTTTTAGTATATTATTTGTCCTACATTGAAAAATAATGTAGGTGTGGTGAATATACTACCTATAAATAGTAGAATTGTCTCACGTCAGAAAATTATCATAAGGTGGGTGATCTTATGATTACTGTAACACCCGTAAATGTACCCTATTTTTATAGTAAAAATATTTTACGGATACTTTTCAGCGAAATTTAGTTTTAATTTAGAATTAAATTTCCCGAGTCGAATTTAGAATTTCCGAGTTCGTATTTGGATTTTACGCGAGATTTCAAGTGAATCCCTTCTTAAGTCGTCTTTGACTTTTCTTGACTTTTTCCACTAACTCTCCTCAAAATCACCCTAACCTAATTTCACTCACACAACTCAACTGTTTCTTCCTCTCTAAGAAAACCCAAAGAAAACCTAGCTTCCGTTTTTGATCCGTCTTATAATCGTCATAACTCTTTCATTTCTCGCTCAAATTCACGTAAGTTCGTCTTATTCTTTTCCTCTCATCGTCCTCTATCCCTATTGATAATAAAATTACCGTCTTTCTCGCTTTTCAAACTTTCCGTCTTTCTCAAGGTGAAG
Source organism: Heliosperma pusillum (assembly GCA_022085475.1). Lineage (NCBI taxonomy): Eukaryota > Viridiplantae > Streptophyta > Magnoliopsida > Caryophyllales > Caryophyllaceae > Heliosperma > Heliosperma pusillum. The sequence continues at coordinate 90,361 of JAIUZE010070081.1, forward strand.
TATATTCATCTTTTATTAACTATTTGTAGGTGGTGACCTTCAAGATCCCGACAAAGACTATTTCTTAATCGAAGAGGACTTTGACGCGGAGTGAAGACGCATAAAGGTAACGGTGAAGGGTTACTCGATATCATTTACGTGTTTTACATGTTTTCTATGCTAGGAATCGTATTTAGAATATGATTAGTAAGCTTAGAAATTATGTTGATGATGATACTTGTTGTTTGTTGAGAATCGATATGAGAATTGGTGATTTATGTTGATAGTTAATAATGGTTGAATGTTGATCCTTAGTGAAAATGGCAATTTTCGTGTGAAGTTGACCCCAGTCGGCCGACCGGCAGCCGGTCCGCCTACCGGCTGGGGCAGTGGCTGTATATTATTGTTGTTACGTAAAATTTTATGCATGATTTTGATCTCAGCCGGCAGCCGGTCAGCCGACCGGCTGAGACACCTCAACTTTCCTTCTTGTTTTTCTTATATGCTCTTGCCCCAGCCGGGTAGCCGGCAGCCGGTCCCCTTGACCGGCTGGGACACACTGTATTTTCACTTGGTTTTTCGTATGTTGTTTGGTACCAGCCGGGTGGCCGGCAGCCGGTCCACCTGACCGGCTGGCACCTGCTGGAAGGTGTTTGTATTTCTTGTTTACGATTTCATATATAATATTTCCGATGGTTCATTTATCGTATGAATTTACGTAATGACTTTAAATATTAATGTTTCGAATATATGATATTTCATTCGCTTGTATCGCATGTTTTGTGACGGTTTTTGGTATGTCCCACTTTGAGTCGGTTTTACAAAGGTTTCGGTTTGAGCACTATTTTGTTATGTGCTTTGTACTCTCATTCCCTTGGCTACCTCCACGTTCGTAAGGCTGGAATGTCGGAACGGGGAGGTATCCTACTGCTTAAATGCATGTGTTAGTGGGCATACGACGACTTTGTTGGGAGGCGAACGCTATGCGTTGATCGACCCGGCCGTCAAATGTTGTGTACTTGCGAGGTGGTGTTATTTGCATGTAGCGTACCGCTTGTTATGAGGCTTGTGCTCTTTTCCGCCTCTTTCGTGAATATCGACCGAATTTGGGGTACTCGGCTTCTATGATTGACCGAGTCTTGGATGCGAAACGTCATCGCTTGTCGAATCGGAACACATTTATTCCGAGAGTCTGGCCAGGTTTAGACTAGGAACCGTATTATTATCGTCGTTCTACCACGAGGAAATTAGTCTACATATACGAAATGTCATCGTGTGTCCGTTCAGGGAAATGCTTATCTCGTGGATGCCTTTTAATCATACTTGCCATGTACACGGTGCTAGTGCGTTTCATTTACCGTGAGAGATGTCGTCATTGTGTCGTTATGTTTGGATGAATGATTATATGATTGATCATTGCATCACTTGGCATGGTTGTTGGTCGAGTCTCAATCTTATCAAACTTATACCGCTAACGGTGAGATGTAAGCCCTAGTGAGCGTATTCGGTTGCCTAAGAGTGTCTTCCCCGAGTCTTTGTATAACATGATGGATTCGGATTTGTATTCCATATGTTTTTATCTTTAATTATCGAATTGCCTATCTATTCTTATCGTTTCTCACATGTATATCTATTTGTATGCATGCTCTACTTTTGTATTTCCTTCTATGTACGTTTAATGTGATATGGCTGGGAGAACCCGGAGTTACTCCCCACTGACTGTGGCGTTCATGTTTTTCATGGATGAACAGGTTGCTTGATTGGATGGCTTTTTGCTTGTGGTATTTTGGGTTCGGGATGTGAGCTAGCGGGCGTTGTCCCTGGATGAAACACCTTTAGACGTTCTTAGCTAGTTGCTAAACAACTTGTCTTTTGTTAACATTTTGAGAGACTACGTCTCTTATAGTATTTTGTATTTGGTTTGTAATATTTGACACTCCTCGTATTTTCTATCTTGCATGTATAAAGTTTTTTTTAAATACCGTATTTCCGCAAATTAATTCACATGCTTGTATGTTTTATTTCCGCATTCGCAAGGGTTGTCACAGTTGGTATCAGAGCTTTTATCGCTCCCGACGCACACACGTGAACCCTAAACTTAAACTACTTGACCTTGAAATAATAAATGAGAGATGGGTAGAAGTTAAGGACCTTACTTGGTAGTCTATTTGTTTATGTTAATTGATAGGAGTAACTTAATTTGTTTTTGTTTCTTATGAAGATGGTTAGACAACGAGTAGTAGAGAATGTCATGTTGGAAGCTCTTACTCAAGTATTGAAGAATCAGCAGGATGCGGCTTTAGCTCAAGCTAACCAAGTTCCCCCAAGAAGAGAAGATAATCAGCAAGGAGGCTACGCTTGGGTAGCTGGACAAATAGCTAGGAGTAAGATTATACCCTACGGTGGAGATCCGAACCCTACGGAGCTATCAGAATGGTTCCGTGAGATGGAGAAGCAGTTTGATCTATACCAAGTCCGTGAAGAGGACAAGGTGAGGATCGCAAAGTACTTCCTTGTAAGGGAAGCTGATAATTGGTGGGCTATCACTAGTGCCACCTCTACTCTCGAAGATGACTTCAATTGGGCTTGCTTCAAAGCTCTAGTGGAAGGTAGATTCTATCCTAAAGAGCTTAAGCAACAAAGGCTCAAAGAGTTTATCGACTTTAAGCAAGGCAACTTGTCGGCTCAGGACTTCACTACGGAGTTCAACAAGCTTGCTCATTTTTCTCCGAGGCTTATCCGAGATGACGAGGACCGAGCGTTCTATTACCGAAACAAGCTGAGTGCCGTACTTCAAAGTAAAGTGAGGAGGAATACTACCTCCTTTGGAGATTTATATGATGATGCCTTGTGGGCCGAGAATTCCATGAAGGCTATTAGGGATGAAGCTTTGATGAATAATCCCTCTCCTTCTTTCACTCCAAGGCCGAATGTTTATGGGAAGAGACCATTTATTTCGTCTTCTTCTAACTCTTATGCTAACAAGAGGAGATTTAATCCTCCTTCAAATGCAAACACAAGAGCTCATGCTCCTTTCATTCCCCGAGCTACTTCTAATGTGGCTCATAGGCCTTATGCTCCTCAAGCTCAAGCTCAAGGTCGTCATTGTAACCGTTGTAGACATCCACACCACCCCGGTGTGTCTTGTTCCAACCGACCTTATATTTGCTACTTTTTTCAAAAGGGTGGTCACCGTTATGAGGATTGCCCCGATCGAAAGTTGCCCCCTCCTCCTGCTAAACCTAAAGGTTATATCTTTGTTATGAGCCGTGCCGAAGCCGATGCTCATCCAGAGATCATTACGGGTATGTTCTCAATCTTAGAGCAACCGTGTCTTATTCTATTTGATACCGGTGCTTCTATGTCTTTTGTGTCTTCGACTTATGCTAATAAATTATCAATCGAGCCTACATCTAGTGAGGATACTCCGATATCCTTACCTTCCGGAGATATTCTCTCTTTTTCTACTCTATATCCTAATGTCCCAATATCTATTGCGGGTTCTATCTTCCCCGCTAATCTCCTTAAGTTTCCTCTAGGAGAGTAAAATATAATCCTAGGTATTGATTGGTTAGCATTGTACCATGCTAGGTTCGAGTGTCGTGATCAAAAGATTTATTTAAAGAGTCCTAGGAGTTAGAATAACCTATAAGGGATCTCATCCCCGAAAAGGTGTGTCTTTGATTTCCGCTATGAAGTTGGTAAGTATGGTAAGAAAAGGTCACCAAGCATACTTGTGTATTGTGACTTCTTCAAATACCTCTTTGCCGAGTATTGAAGATGTGCCTATAGTTCGAGAATTCGTTGATGTATTTCCAGAAGATTTGCCCGGGATCCCTCCCGAGCGTGATGTTGAGTTCTCTATTGATCTTGTACCTGGTTCTGGACCAATAGCCAAAGCTCCTTACCGTATGGCTCCAACCGAATTGAAGGAATTAAGAAAGCAGCTAGATGATATGATTGAGAAGGGTTTTATTCGACCAAGTGCCTCGCCTTGGGGTGCTCCCGTTCTCTTTGTAAAGAAGAAAGATGGTTCTATGAGGCTTTGTATTGATTATCGTGAATTGAATCGGATTACAATCAAGAATAGGTGTCCTTTACCAAGAGTTGAAGATTTGTTTGATCAACTAAAGGGTGCTTCTACTTTTTCCAAGATTGACTTGAGATCCGGTTATCATCAAATTCCCGTCTGAGATGTTGATATTCCGAAGACCGCTTTTAGTACAAGGTATGGTCATTATGAGTTCAAGGTAATGCCATTTGGATTGACCAATGCTCCCGCTATCTTTATGGACCAAATGAACCGCACATTTAGTGAGTATCTTGATAAGTGTGTTGTGGTGTTCATTGACGATATCCTTATTTTCTCCAAGTCCGAAGAAGAGCACGCTATTCATCTAAGGACTATTTTGAGTGTTCTTCGTCGTCAAAAGTGGTATGCTAAATTCTCCAAGTGTGAATTTTGGTTATCCAAAGTGTCCTTTCTTGGGCATGTCATTTCTAAAGAAGGTGTAATGGTGGATCCTTCGAAGATTGAAGCTGTGGTGGATTGGAAGAGTCCGACCGATATTAGAGAAATTCGAAGTTTTCTTGGTTTAGCTGGTTATTACCGTAGATTTGTCAAGGATTTCTCTAAGCTTGCTAGACCGATGACCCAGTTGTTGAAGAAGGAAACCAAGTTCCTATGGAATGAAGCTTGTGAAGCCGCGTTTCAAGAGTTAAAGTACTACTACAATAATGATGAAAGAGAACGGTTCAACACCGTTCTTAAAGGCACAATGAACCGTCCTGCGGCCAGCCGTTCTCTTTGATATAAGAGCACGGTTCAAATAAAGTCAACCCGGTCTCTTTGTAACAACAAGGAGAATGGTTGAGATTAGTAACCGTGCTCGTTGATATGTTAAAGAAAGCGGTTGAGATTAGTAACCGGTATCGTTGATACGGCCGTTCTCTTTGATGAAGATGTTTGCTTTTTTGGCGCCTTTACACGACTTTTCTTAGAGAACATTTATAATGTATAACCGTCATGTTTGTTAATATCAAAGAGAACAAGCTTTTACAAGTAACTGTTCTCTTTGAGCCAGTCATTTTTTTTTCGTATTTCCGCTGTTTTTATAGTAACTCCTACACGATTTAATCGTATAGCTCATAACAATTAAAACATGTTATAATTCAGAAACTCCAGCATGTTTTACGCAACAAATAACCTGCAAATTAAATTTGCATCTATAAAAAATAATAACCTTCGTGTTTCTAAGAGTCTACAAATATCAAGATACTCTACCTTGTACAAAATATAAATAAAAAACTTCCAATCCTCATTATATTAGTCGCATCAAGTGCAAATAAATTGAACTTAAAAAAAAAACTATAATCACCATCATTATTCACCATTACTTGTAGGCTTAAACTGGAGTGTGAATTTAGCCCAAATATTCCGCACCTCATCAATTTGCTCTAACCGTATACGTCGTTGGGGCTTTAAGCATGACCTATACACACACGAAAAAAAGAAATTTTGTTAATATACTATATATGATGTGTAAAGTAAAAAATTACCTACGATGAAAATGAAAAAAAAACAAAGAGATGCAAATAATTAAAATAAAAAAATAACATACATTTGGGAGGATATTAACATATCTTCCTTTGATAATCTCCAACATATATCAGCAAACATAATATCCGCACAATACGCTCCCAACAGGCTGTCGGGGACACTAAAATAAAAACACATAATGAGATATTATATATATCTACTCCCCGTGAGAAAAACAATTATTGAAAAATACTATAATAGTATGGATAGACAATAAAGAAGATATACCTTAATTATTTTACAAATAAGAGGTTTTCCTCGAAACCGACAAGTAGATCAATAGAGTTTCTTTTCTCGAAGGCCCTGTATTCATAATTAGATAAAAGGATCAGACACAAACATGGTGCACATACTAAGCACAAGTTTGAAAATAGTTGATAAATCAAAAGTGAGTCGTGTGTTACTAAGTTGAAGTCAATAAAATAAGCCATATACTCCGTATATCATATAACTAGCATATGAGCCTTATATTTCATTATAAAATGATCGACAGAGTTTTACCTAGTACTTGTTTCCACGAAAATTTGTCGAGGCTCCGGATATCCAAGAGGATCACACCAATACACTATGGTTTCAGATGGACTAATCGCAGCCAACATCCAATTGTCACTTCGATTTATAAAAAAGCCAACAATGAGAATTTTTGTATGTAGTAAGGCATGGATACAGAAATAGAAATTTCAAAAAGGAAAAGTGTATGTATACCCTCCGGGATAAGCTGCAAATATAAGTTTTTGACCCCTCCCGCACTCTGTACATGTCATAGCTCTAGCAATATAATTTGATCGATAATCTTCACTTACGGCAGCAAACTTAGACAATGGTTCGGGGAACAAGAATCCGTATAAACTAGTAGACTTCATAGCCTCCGTAAGATCACTCAAATACCCATCAACATCAAATTGAACTAAACTTTTAAGATAGTTTATAAAAGCATCGGAACTAAACAAATTTCAAAACATACTAGTTGGACTATTTATGATTTTCATAGTCTCGCTGCATTCCACACTTTTTAAGCTCCAGTTTATAATTTCTACCATGTTTTCTACAGTATTTATCGTGATAAGGCAAACATGATATTTTAGATACTGCCTCGCGGAGCCTTTAGGCAAGTAAACTATACAAATATCAAAACAAGAATGGAAATTATATTTATATGGTTATAAAATGTTAAAAGTTCATACCTCATAAAAATAGTAATGTGAGAGGCACCGATCTCGTCTTCGTCACACCAATGAATAAGGTCCTCGTAAGAAATGAAAGAAGCGTGAGAAAGGTGTAATATATGCTCATCAATAGGAATGTAAACAAGTACTACGCTCGTCTTCAATGATTTTAATTTCAAATTTATTTATTCGTGCATCAGTTGGAAATATTAGGGGGGGGGATGTAGTTGTTAAAGGTTTTCGGCTATCTGTTTTAAGTTTTGAGTTTATTATGACTATTATAGTTAATTAGTCCCTCTTATATTTGTCTTAACATTAAAATAGATTAAATATAATCTTACGAATTATAATGTTTTGGATATGAGGATATGACTCGGGTTCCAATCTAACCCAATCCATTGCACTCTTTACACATGGATAGAAATTGTTCAAGGTTTTGGTCATTTGGAAGCCGTAGAAAAAAAGACCATACAAATGAGAATTTTTGCTCTTTATTTACATTTGTATTGTATGTACTCATGTAAAGAAATGTGAAGTAGCCAGTGTGCAAAAAGTTAAAAACACAAGGTGAAGTGCTCATATATTCTGGCGAAAATAGTTGACATTAAGGTTGAATTTTTCTTAGCATTAGCATGAATTCTTATCATTTGTCAATATGATTACTGACATGAATTTCCATCATTATCCTACTGAAGTTACACTAGAGGATGAATAAACACATTTTATCCCTACTGATAAAAGACTCAAACAATCGTTTTAGATAAAGGAACAATTTCAACTAAAATATGAAGAGTTGTAGGGTGTTACATCATCAATTTTATGCCAAAGAAAGATTATTACAGAGGGCAAATATGGTGGAGTTAATGGGAAATTAGTGCCTGTGTGAATGATTGAAGTTGGGGAGACAAGTTCATTATGCCAAATATTATTACAGAGGTCCACAATCAGTAGCAACTCTGCACCATAATCAAAGTCCCATTATAAACATCGCAGTTAGCAAAATTTCACGAGTTGAAGAAGAAGAAAAATATAAGGATAAAAAGACTCGAGTATTAGTAAATTACTACTCATATATGCAGTTATAAGGCGTATACATATGACTAGGGTTGAATTCTGCCTCCCTCAACACGACAAAAACAAGGAATTGAACGAGGAATTGAACGAATTGACCCTAGTCATATGAACGAATTGAGTGTTAGCAGTCATGTACGAATTGAATGAAGAAACAATTGAGCCAATTGAAATAAAATATTCAAAGACAACAACTAGATACACAACAATTCCAAGATTTATGAATAAATGGCAAAATTCAATGAATTACCATGGAGATAAGGAGACGGTGGCTGGAGTACGAGCGACGAACGACAAGCAAAGACAACTAATTGAACAAAACCGTGATCTTGTTTTTGTGATTGAACAAACAACGATCGAAGAGCATCGACTAACGACGGTTTTTAGGTCGAAAAGTTGGTGAAATATTCGGTGATGCGAGATAGGGGGTGGTTTTTTTTGTGATTGAATGAAGAACGGAAGTGCGAAAGAGTCTTAATTACGGATTAGGAGAAGAACGGTTAAAGATGGTGAGCGTGCTGCTTGTTTTTGATACGAGAACGGTTGTCTCTAATAGCCGGTCTGTTTGATAAATGAGAACGGTTGGTCAACTAAGACCGTGCTCTTTGATAATTCAAAGAGAACGGCTCAAACAAATAACCGGTCTCCATTGAATTTATATATGCGAGCCTAAATAAAAATCAAAAATAGACCGGTTCCGTCATTAACCGTTCTTAAAGGAGCGTTCTCGAAGCCTTAAATTGTAGTAGTGAAGAAAAGGTTAACTACCGCTCCGGTGTTGACTTTGCCTGAAGATGGAGTAGACTTCAATGTCTATTGTGATGCTTCTAAGATGGGTTTGGGTTGTGTTCTTATGCAAAGTAGGAAAGTGGTGGCTTATGCTTCGAGACAGTTGAGAGTTCATGAAGTGAACTATCCTACTCATGATTTGGAATTGGCCGCCGTTGTTCATGCTTGAAAGTGTGGAGACACTACCTTATTGGTGTTCATTGTCGTATATTCACCGATCACAAAAAGTTTGAAGTACATATTTACTCAAAAAGAGTTGAATATGAGACAAAGAAGATGGTTGGAATTGGTGAATGATTATGATTTTGAAGTTATTGTACCATGAAGGGAAGGCTAATGTTGTTGCGATGCTCTTAGTAGGAAAGCTTCTCATGCATTGAATGCTATGCGGGTATTACCCGATGATCTTTGTGCCGAGTTTCGAAAGTTGAAGTTGGAATTCGTGGAGCGTGGATTTGTTTATGTTGGTGCTATGACTGCCGAACCTGTTTTTCTCCGTGAGATCCGCGAAAGCCAAGTTGATGATCTTACCTACAAGTCTATTCAAGCCAAGCTTCTTGAAGGTAAAGCTAAAGATTTCAAGTTTGATGATGAAGGTGTTCTTCGTTTCCATGGCGTTTGTCTTGTGGCTAATGCTCTTGATTTGATGAAAGCGAGTTCTTGATGAGAAGCTCACACCTTTTCCTTAGTCTATTAAACGGAGGTGATAATGATGTATAAGATATGAAGCTACCATTTTGGTTGGCCCGAATGAAGGGAGATGTATGTGTCTTATGTTGGAAGATGTCTTACTTGCCAACAAGTAAAGATTGAACACAAGAGGCCCGGTGGATTGCTACAACCTTTGGATATTCCACTATGGAAGTGGGAATCTATTTCTATGGATTTTGTTATGGCTTTGCCGAGGACCGTTGGAGGTAAAGATGTCGTTTGGGTTGTTGTTGATCGTTTGACCAAGTGTGCTAGATTTATTCCGATCAAAGAAACCTGGAGTTTAGATTGACTAGCGAAAGCCTATGTTGATGAGATTGTTAGATATCATGGAGTTCCTAAGGAGATTATATCCGATCGAGATCCGAGATTCTGTTCGAGATTTTGGAAGGCTTTACAAGAAGCCATGGGTAGTAAGTTGTTGATGAGTACCGCATTTCATGCCGCTACCGATGGTCAGACTGAGAGGACTATTCAGACTTTAGAAGACTTGCTTAGGGCTTGTGCACTCGACTTTCAATCTAGTTGGGAAAAGAGTCTATCGTTGGTGGAGTTTTCTTACAACAACAGTTATCATGCATCGATCAAGATGGCTCCTTATGAAGCTCTTTATGGAAGGAAATGTCGGAGTCCTATATGTTGGAATCAATTGAGTGATGTTCGTGACTTAGGCCCCGATGTTCTTGTTGAAATTGTCGATAATGTGAAGGTCATTCGTGATATAATGAAAGCCGCTCAAGACCGTCAAAAGTCTTATGCCGATATCCGAAGAAGGCCGTTAGAGTTTGAAGTTGGGGATAAAGTGTTTTTGAAAGTATCTCCAATGAAGGGTGTTAAACGGTTTGTTTTTAAGGGTAAATTGAGCCCGAAATACATTGGACCCTTTGATATTGTGAAAAGGATTGGTGTCGTTGCTTACAAGTTGGATTTGCCCCCGAATTTGGCTAAGGTTCATGATGTATTCCATGTTTCTCAATTGAGAAAATATGTTAGTGATCCAAGCCATGTCTTTCAAAAGGAAATGCCCGAGCTTGAACCGAATTTGTCCTTTGAAGAGAAGACGATCCGCATCCTAGATCGCAAGGATAAGAAGTTGAGAAATAAGGTGGTCCATTTAGTGAAAATCTTGTGGAGATGTGCTAATGTCGAAGAAGAGACTTGGGAAACGGAAGCTTCTATGCGTAGTAAATATCCAAGTCTATTCGATTAAGGTATCTTTCTTTCGCTCAAGTTTCGAGGGCGAAACTTTTTAAAAGGTGGGGTGATTGTAACACCCGTAAATGTACCCTATTTTAATAGTAAAAATATTTTATGGATACTTTTCAGCGAAATTTAGTTTTAATTTAGAAATAAATTTCCCGAGTCGAATTTAAAATTTCCGAGTTCATATTTGGATTTTACGCGAGATTTCAAGTGAATCCCGTCTTAAGTCGTCTTTGACGTTTCTTGACTTTTTCCACTAACTCTCCTCATACTCACCCTAACCTAATTCACTCACACAACTCAACTCTTTCTTCCTCTCTAAGAAAACCCAAAGAAAACCTAGCTTCCATTTTAGATCCGTCTTATAATCATCATAACTCTTTCATTTCTCGCTCAAATTCACGTAAGTTCGTCTTATTCTTTCCCTCTCATCGTCCTCTATCTGTATTGGTAATAAAATTACCGTCTTTCTCGCTTTTCAAACTTTCCGTCTTTCTCAAGGTGAAGTATATTCATCTTTTATTAACTATTTGTAGGTGGAGACCTTCAAGATCTCGACAAAGACTATTTCTTAATCGAAGAGGACCTTGACGCGGAGTGAAGACGCAATAAGGTAACGGTGAAGGGTTACTCGATATCATTTACGTGTTTTACGTGTTTTCTATGCTAGGAATCGTATTTAGAATATGATTAGTAAGCTTAGAAATTATGTTGATGATGATACTTGTTGTTTGTTGAGAATCGATATGAGAATTGATGATTTATGTTGATAGTTAATAATGGTTGAATGTTGATCCTTAGTGAAAATGGCAATTTTCGTGTGAAGTTGACCCCAGCCGGCCGACCGGCAGCCGGTCAGCTTACCGGCTGGGGCAGTGGTTGTATATTATTGTTGTTACGTAAGATTTTATGCATGATTTTGATCTCAGCCGGCAGACCGGCAGCCGATCAGCCGACCTGCTGAGACACCTCAACTTTCCTTCTTGTTTTTCTTATATGCTCTTGGTCCCAGCCGGGTAGCCGGCAGCCGGTCCCGTTGACCGGCTGGGACACACTGTATTTTCACTTGGTTTTTCGTATGTTGTTTGGTACCAGCCGGGTGGCCGGCAGCCGGTCCACCTGGCCGGCTGGCACCTGCTGGAAGGTGTTTGTATTTCTTGTTTACGATTTCATTTATAATATTTCCGATGGTTCATTTATCGTATGAATTTACGTAATGACTTTAAATATTAATGTTTCGAATATATGATATTTCATTCGCTTGTATCACATGTTTTGTGACGGTTTTTGTTATGTCCCACTTTGAGTCGTTTTACAAAGGTTTCGGTTTGAGCATTATTTTGTTATGTGCTTTGTACTCTCATTCCCTTGGCTACCTCCACGTTCGTAAGACTGGAATGTCGGAACGGGGATGTATCCTACTGCTTAATTGCATGTGTTAGTGGGCATACGACGACGTTGTTGGGAGGCGAACGCATTGCGTTGATCGACCCGGCCATCAAATGTTGTGTACTTGCGAGGTGGTGTTATTTGCATGTAGCGTACCGCTTGTTATGAGGCTTGTGCTCTTTTCCGCCTCTTTCGTGAATATCGACCGAATTTGGGGTACTCGGCTTCTATGATTGACCGAGTCTTGGATGCGAAACGTCATTGATGTGGTCGTTATACACCAAAAATAAAACCTAATTCAACTAACTAAGAAGATAGCGGAAGTAGGGTCGATCTCCACAGGGAGGAAACTAATTAACTGAAATCTAAATCTGTCAGTAACAATCTGGGGGGTTTTGAAATTGGTTTTGACTAAACTAAATAAGATTAAAGGAAGAGAAATAAAGGAAGAAATAGATATGAAATAAATCAGATAAGAGAGAAATATGCTAGGATTCGGTCTACTGCAGTATTAGCATCTATGGGTCAACTAAGTCAGTCAATCTTATTAATGAGAAGAGCAATGGTTTTCTCCTCTCGGTCTCAAACCGCCCTAGGGATTTTCCTAATTAACTCTCGTCCTCTTAGGAGTCACCTATCAATTCTAAGCACGCCTTCCCTTCCAATCTCTCGATCCAGGTCGGGGTTAACTACCTAGCCTAGTCTCCTGCGTGCACTCATTCGACTAAACCTTAATTAAATTGCTTAAACTGATTCTCATATTCAAGACTAACTAAAATAATCTATCCTAACATGCTTCTACTACAGTTTCCCTCATCCCAACATACAACAGAATTAGCTACTCATGTTATTAACGATGCTAACTAAGACGATTAAACATATGACGATAGACATAATAAAATCGTAATTGACAAGCATGAATAATAACAAAGCAGTAATTAAGAGAAGTAAAACAATAATTGAGACTAAAATAAGGATTAAGAATAAAGAGAGAAAAGTAGTTTACAATCTTAGCAAATCCGGCGTAAAGAACAAATCCTACGTCGATAAACCCGAATGCAAACCGAAGATAAAGTTCAGAAATTAATGGAAGATTAATGCTAATGATTCCGAACCCTAATGGTTCTGAGTCCTAATGACTCCGAATCTCCATAACTAATGACGTAAATAAGAGTTTATATAATGCAAAAGACGACTCTTAAACCCTAATTAAGCTACGGACTTAAGGCCCATGATAGAATCTACTCGATCGAGGGAAATAATCACTCGATCGAGGACTTTATTGGAGGAAATCACTCGATCGAGGGAAATTCTACTCGATCGAGCAACTTTTCAGCAGTAACCACTCGATCGAGCACAGGACAGCTCGATCGAGGTCTTTCTTCCTTCAACGCTCCTCGATCGACCAAATATATAATCGATCGAGGTCTTTTGGCCTATCGTGCAGTGTTGGACATGGCTTTGGACTTGATTGCGAGCGGTTTCACGCCTTCCCATGCAAGAGCTTCTGTTCCGTTCCTTCCATTCTCCTAAATGCATGCAAAGTGGACTGTTTTGGCTCGGTTTCCGCTACTATGCAGCTTGTACCTACAAAATGGTAATGAAAGTACAAAGTAGCCAAATAGGGGTATATGGTGACATAATATCACATAAATGACATAGAAATGCGTGCATAAACGGACTAGAAAGTCTATATAAAATACCCGCATTGCATGTGTTAGTGGGCATACGACGACGTTGTTGGGAGGCGAACGCATTGCGTTGATCGACCCGGCCGTCAAATGTTGTCTACTTGCGAGGTGGTGTTATTTGCATGTAGCGTACCGCTTGTTATGAGGCTTGTGCTCTTTTCCGCCTATTTCGTGAATATCGACCGAATTTGGGGTACTCGGCTTCTATGATTGACCGAGTCTTGGATGCGAAACGTCATCGCTTGTCGAATCGGAACACGTTTATTCCGAGAGTCTGGCCAGATTTAGACTAGGAACCGTATTATTATCGTCGTCCTACCAGGAAGAATTAGTCTACATATACGAAAATGTTCATCGTGTATGCGTTCAGGGAAGGCTTATCTGTGGAGCCTTTTAATCCTACTTGCCATGTTACACGGTGCTAGTGCGTTTGCTTTACCGTGAGAGATGTCGCAGTGTGTCGGTATGTTTGGATGATATGATATGATGATGATCATTGAATGACTGGGCATGGTGTAATTTGTCGAGTCTCAATCTTATCAAACTTATACCGCTAACGGTGAGGATGTAAGCCCTAGTGAGCGTTTTAGTCGGTTTGACATAAGAGTGTCGTTCCCGAGTCTTTGTATAACATGATGGATTCAGACTTGTAATTCATATGCTCTTATCATTATATATTGAATTGCCTAGCTATCCTTATCGTATTTCACATGTATATCTATATATGCATGCTTCTACTTTTGTATTTCCTTTTATGTACGTTTAATGTGATATGGCTGGGAGACCCGGAGTTACTCCCCACTGACTGTTGCGTTCATGTTTTTCATGGATGAACAGGTTGCTTGATTGGATGGCTTTTTTCTTGTGGTATTTTGGGTTCGGGTGTGAGCTAGCGGGCGTTGTCCCTGGATGAAACACCTTTAGACGTTCTTAGCTAGTTGCTAAATGACTTGTCTTTTGTTAACATTTTGAGAGACTACGTCTCTTATAGTATTTTGTATTTGGTTTGTAATATTTGACTCTCCTCGTATTTTCTATCTTGCATGTATAAAGTTTTTTTTGTAAATACCGTATTTCCGCAAATTAATTCACATGCTTGTATGTTTTATTTCCGCATTCGCGAGGGTTGTCACAATTACAAATAGGAATCATATTTGTAGGGGTGAGCAAAACCGTATATCCGATACGGTTTTCAAAACCGTATCGGATATCCGGTTTTAAAAATCTCAATTTTGAGTATCCTTATCCGATACGGATTTTCCGTATATCCGGAAACCGGATATCCGGTTTTTCCGTATATCCGGAAACCGTATATCCGGTATCCGGTTTTTCATTTAATAATGTAAAATTTTATGTCTTACTTTTATTTTTTTTTTGTGATTTTATGATTTTTCTTAATAAGTTAAAAGAGTATCACATATTATAAGAATAAATAACTTTAAAATGTATAAAAGTAGTAAGATTGAGTCACGGATATACTCGACATTTAGTGGTTTTATGATTTTATTTTTATATTTTATATTAAAAATAGGAACCGTATCGGAAACCGTATATCCGGTTTCAAATTTTGCCGATACGTATCCGATACGGTTTTTTATAAACCGTATCGTATATACGGAAATTCGTATCGGATATACGGAAATCCGTATAATTGAAAGCGTATATCGTATCGGAAACGTATAATAAAACCGTATCGTATATTTTTGCTTATCCCTACATATTTGGAACTAAAGTTTCAACCCAAAATCTTTTGAGCCTCTTACATATTGTCTTACAAAACTCTTAAAATTTGTATTATAAATTTCAACTATAGTGAAATTTACATCATTAAAAATTAATTTAGAAAAGTATCATAAATAATAATTTTGATGGTAAATAATTTAATGTGTTATTTTTCCCACATTGAAAAAAGCAATGTAGGTATGGTGACTCTTGAATATATTCTACGTATAAATATTAAAATTTGTCCCACATTTAAAAATTATCATAAGGTGAAGTGATCATAAATATGATCATCGCACTGGCTTTTAAACTAATTTTTTATATTGTTATGTTAATAAATGACTTTAAAAATTTAATAAATGACATTTAAAATATTTTTTTATTATTCTAATATTAATATAACAATTTGGTAACAGTTAAGAAATAAATATTATATGAAAAAAGATGGTGTACTACTTAGTTTGTTATTAGTCCCACATTGAAGAATAATGTATTTGTGGTGAATATATTACTTATAAATTGTAAATTGTCCCACATTGAAAAATTATTATAACATATGGTGATCCTATGATTATAAATATGAGTCATCCTTGAACTTAGGTATAAACCCACAATTTTTTAAGTCTCTTAATTATTGTTATTGAGAGCTCCTAACAAAATGGAATTATAATAGTCACAATAGTTAAATTTGCATTATTAAAAATTAATTTAGAAAATTATCATAAATAATAATTTTGATGATAAACTACTTAATGTGTTATTAGTACCACATTGAAAAATAATTTATCTGTGGAAAATATATATACTAAGTATGATTATAAATAGGAGTTATTTTAGTCTCTTAAGTATTATTTTAATGAACCTTTAAAATTTTGTATTATTAACTCCACAATAGTGAAATTTACATCATCAAACTTAATTTAGAAAATTTAGGAAAGTATTATATCAGTAATAATTTTGATGGTGTACTACTTAATAAGTTATTTGTCCCACATTGAAATATAATACAAGTGTGGTAAATATATTACGTATAAATAGTATATTGTCCCACATCAGAAAATTATCATAAGCTGGGGTGATCTTATAATTATAAATAAGATTCATCCTTGGAACTTAAATATCAACCCAAAATCTTTTGAGTCTCTTAAATATTGTCTTAGAAAGCTCTTAAAAATTTGTATCTACATTAGTGAAACTTACATCATCAAAAATTAATTTAGGAAAATATCATTAAATAATAAAGTGAAAAATATTTTATTTATCAATATACATTTCCTATATTATATTCAAGTGGTGTTTATAATTTTTATATACAAGTTTTTAACATTCATTTCACAAAAAAATATTGGGAAAATGAGTATCTTTCAACTTAGATATTCACCCAAAATCTTTTGAATCTCTCAAGTATTATCTTACAGAGATCTTAAAAGTTTGTATTATTATCTCCGCCTTAATGAAATTTACATCATTAAAATTTATTTAGGAAAGTATCATATATAATAATTTTAATGGTAACTACTAAGTATGTTATTTGTCTCACATTGAAAAGTAATGTAAGTGTGGTGAATATATTATGTATAAATAGAAGAATTGTCCCACATCGGAGAAATATCATAAGTTGGGATGATCACGCGATTATAAATAAGAGTCGTCCTTGAAACTTAGAGATGAACCCAAAGTCCTTTAAAACTCTCAAATACTCCATTCGTCCCGGTCATTTGTTTGCCTTTCTTTTAAGAGTATTTTAATCAAAGGCAAACAAATGATTAAGACAGATAGAGTATTGTTTTAGAGAGCTCTTAAAATTTTGTATTAATTATGAAAATAATATAATTAGATTCGTGGTAAAAAAAATGCTATCATTACATTATAGAATTTCATATTATTTGCATATACTTTGTGTAATTCTTATTATGTTATATATCTCACATTGAAAAATAATGTATGTGTGGTAAATATACTAATAACTATAAATAGTAGAATTTCCCCATATCAAACAATTAGCATAAGGTGAGGTGATCAACCCAAAATCTTTTGAGTTTCTTAAACATTGTCTTAGAAAACTTAATTCTTCGTTACTTTGGATAACTTTTCGAGTCATAATATAGATCAAATATAACCTGAGTCCCGACAAGGTTGGTAACATATGTTTAAAATAAAAGTTGATTCAATATATCAATATTATTTTTAAAAAAATTACGGAGTATATTTTATTATAGTCTTAAAACTTCAAAAGTTTATTTTTATAAGTTAACTATTATAGAAAAATTGCGAAAATTACATTAACGTAGACTCGTGCATCGCACGGGCATGAAATCTAGTAGAATATTTGTCTAACACAATCCTTTAGGCTCCGTTCTTTTTGGCTGAAATTATCTGAACTGAACTTAATGGATCAGAATTAAACTGAAATGAAATAATAAAAAGATAATAATAATAATAATGAAAGCTGCGCGCATCGTTTATAATAATAATAATAATAATAATAATAATAATGCCTGTTCTGGTACGATTTCCTTGTCCTTTTTCTCGTATTCATGGGTGTCCGAATGGCAGAGGTAGGGGCCTTACTAAGGCCGCCTGGCAAAAGCATTTTCAGGATCGACATTGTATTGACGGTGCTATGGGTCTTACGCGTCAAACTCTAACTGATAGTTTGACGGTTTTCTCTAATGCCGAGATTACTTTAAAGCGGATGGGGCTTTGGTTGTGTGGGGAGTGCTTTAAAACCCATACCTTTCGCTCTAGATGTCGGCATAGTCGGGGTGATATTGTTGCGCCTCCGGATTGTGGCGATGGTATCGTTAGCTTTATTATTCATGGTATACCTAGACCTCCGGCTACGTCTCCCTCGGTTCTTTCTTCTGATGATGGGGTTGAGCTTGTTCAGTGGTCTGTATCTTCGCTTGATTGTTTATTATCTATGGGCCTTCGCACTGTGAAATCTATTCCTCCTAAGTGTCGGCTTGGGTTTGCTTTGGTTTTGAAGGGGGTTTTGGATGATGTGGCTGACTCTCATAGTGACCTTTCCTGCTGGGTTCGTATGCTTGTGTTGCCTCTTTGTCTGCTTAAGACCTTCGCTCCTCGGAGTAATCTAGAGTGTAGGACTGCTATTAGGCGACAGCGTCAGGAGGAGAGTATTACCAGGGCTATTCTTGCGTGGGGGGTACCTGGAGGGGGTTTGCAGCTTTTGCGGGAGTGTTTGGCTGAGGTTCCTCCTTCGTTTCATGTGGAGGAGGACCTAGATTTGAGTGAGCTTAACCTCCGCCAATGTCGGCGGAAGATTTGTGATGGCCACTATACTGCTGCTGTTAGGGTGCTTTCTTCCTCTGGCGTAGCCCCCTATTCTGATGTCACTCTTGGGGCTTTGCGAGAGAAGCACCCGGCCGCCCCATCACCTTCCTTACCTCCTTTGCCTGTGGACCATCATTCTCTTATTGCCTCTTCGGCTGTGGTTGTGGATATGATTCGTAGTTTCCCACGTGGCACTTCTTGTGGGAGGGATGAGTTTCGTGCCCAACACCTCATGGATTGCTTGAGTGGCGCTGCTGTGGCTATCTCTGATGATCTGATCGCTTCTATTACTAGAGTGGTCAATCTTTTTCTTGAGGGCAGATGTCCACCAGCTCTTGGTGAATACATTGCCAGCGCTCCACTCACGCCACTTGTTAAACCTGGTGGTGGTGTTCGTCCTATTGCTGTTGGCACCGTTTGGAGACGTCTTGTTTCTAAGGTAGGTGCTTGTTTGGTTGGTCCTTCTTTGTGTTCTTATTTTGCTGGTCTTCAGTTTGGGGTTGGGGTGTCCGGTGGAGGAGAGGCTGTCTTACATGCCTTGAATCGGTTCATTGTGGCTCGTGGTGGCGATGTGGGGCTTTCTATGTTGCTGGTTGACTTCCAGAATGCTTTCAACCTTGTTGGTCGTGTAACCATGCTTTTGGAAGTTCGCCGTCGCTGCCCGATTCTTTCCCGTTGGGTGGAGTTTTGTTACTCTAGTCCTGCCCGTCTCTATTATGGGGAACATTCTTTGTGGTCTTGTCAGGGAGTCCAGCAGGGTGATCCTTTGGGACCCTTGCTTTTCGCTTTGGTTTTGCATCCCTTGGTGTGCAAGATACGAGATTCTTTTGATTTGAGTTTGCAAGCTTGGTACTTGGATGATGGCACCATTGTTGGGGATACTTTGGAGGTGGAGAAGGTTTTGGATTTGATTATGGCAGATGGTCCTCAGTTTGGTCTCCATCTTAATGTCGCTAAGACTGAGATTTTTTGGCCTACTGAGGATCCCCGGAGTCGACTCCCTGGTGTTTTCCCTCCTTCCATTGCTCGGCCTTTGCGTGGTGTTTCTGTTTTGGGTGGGCCTGTCAGTACTTGCTCTAGTTTTGGTAGTGAGCTTGTGGCGAAGAGAGTGACTAAGACCATCGAGCTGATGGATTTAGTTGCTAGGATTGAGGACCCGCAATGTGAGTTGCTTCTGCTTAGAGCTTGTACGGGTATATCTAAGCTCTACTTTACCCTCCGTACATGTTCCCCGGGATTTTGGGTCTGTCCATCTTCTTTTTGATGCAGCACTTCGTTCTAGCTTGGAACGTATTGTCACCGCGTCTGGGCCTGGTTTTGGGGATTGGCAGTGGCGCCTTGCCACTTTCCCTTTTCATCTGGGTGGGCTCGGTGTTTATGCTGCCGGGGATGTTTTTCATTATGCTTTTCTAGCGTCCCGTTTGCAGTCTGCTAATTTGCAGGCTAAGCTACTTCGGTCTTCAGGTATTGTGGATTCTGGTCCTACTTTCGACGATGCTTTGCGGGTGTTCTCTGAGACTACAGGTTCTTCCTTTTTACGTGATCCTAGTGAAATCGCTGCCCCTAAACTTATGAAGAAACTGGCAGATATATATTTTGCGAGGATTGCTGCTACTGCGGAATCTGTATTCTCTTTGACATCGCGTCAGCTTGCGTTATGGAAGTCTCATCAGGGTGCCCACGCCTCTGATTGGTTGCGCGCGGTTCCTATCTCTGGGTTGGGTCAGACTATGAACCGGAGGACTTACCGTAGTGTGCTGGGGTATCGCCTTGGTGTCCCGTTATTCACGGTATCTAGGCCTTGTCCTGCTTGCTCTCGGGTTTTTGTTGATGATGTGTATGGGGACCACGCTGTTTCTTGTACGGGTACTGTGGGGGTTAAGCATCGGCATAACCTCGTTCGTGACACCTTATTCGACATATGCTATAGGTCTGGTATTTCTTCGGGCAAGGAGGTTGATATCGGTTTGGTTGACGGGCATGGCGGATCTCTTCGACCTGCGGATTTGCTACTTTATTCGTGGGACAGAGGGCGTGATGTGTGTGTTGATTTGACATGGTCTTCCCCCTTGACTCAGACTGGGATGTCTGATTTTGTGCCGGGACGGGTTGTTGCTGATGCTGCTCAGCGCAAATGTACTAAGTATAGGGATTTATGCGCGACTTCTGGCTATGGTTTCCTACCCTTCTCTTTCTCTTCGCTTGGGGAGCTGGGCTCGGATGCTGTTGACTTGCTTAAGCGGATCCAGAAATTCTCGGTATCTCAGGATGCTGGGGCTCGGGTGGCCGCTTATATCTTTACTAGGCTTAGTTTCTCTATAGCTAAGGGGGTGGGGGCACAGATTGTCTCTCGGCTCCCCACCAACTTCTTGTAAACTTTACATTTTATTTTAATGAAAGCTGCGCGCATAATAATAATAATAATAAAAAAAAAAAAAATAATAATAATAATAATAATAATAAATTTTGAAAAAAGAGAGCGTTAGAGAGAGGAGAGGGAGTGCGATTGACGGAGAGGAGTGCTGCTCTTGCCGCCTTGCCGCTTTGCTCCGTCGCCTACCCCCTGACACCGGTTTACTGGGTCGTCGGTCGTGTGTGGAGTGTGGCAGCGTGTGGTGTGCGTTGAGGCAGGAGATTTTCTCTGTTGCGCGTCGTTTGGGTTTGCTCTGCCTTAGGGCCTCCACCGTAGACTGCCGTCTTCCGGTGCCGCCTGGGGTGGCCTGTGTGGGTGGCCTCCGCACGAACGGCGGAATTGTGGTCGAATGTGCCGTCGCGCCGTCATCGTCGACACTGCTTCGTTTTTCTTTGCGGCCAACTACCTTCAGGCAACCGTCAATTGCTTGTCGTGATAGTAGTAGGGTCGTGGTGGTGGTTGCCGTCATTTGCTGCTGCCGTGTTGTTTCCGTGCTGCCGTCTTTTGATGGCCGTATTATGAAATGCTCTTCCTTGGCGGCTGATGACGGTGTGATGTTATCATTTTTGCTTTTGTGGATTTGATTATTTTATTAGGGCTGACTTTCATGCACGTAAATTTTGTTATTCTTCTTTTGCTGTTTTGGATTCTTTGTTTTTCATGCCTGTTTTAGTCCGATTTCGTTGTCCTTTTTCGAGTCTTCATGAGTGTCCGGATGGTCGTGGTAAGGGCCTTACTAAGGCCGCCTGGCAAAAGCATTTTCAGGACCGACATTGTCTTGGTGATGCTATGGGTCTGACCCGTCAAACTCTTACTGATAGTCTGGCCGTTTTCTCTAATGCCGAGATTACTTTGAAGCGAATGGGGCTTTGGTTGTGTGGGGAGTGTTTTAAAACTCATACTTTTCGCTCTAGGTGTCGGCATAGTCGGGGTGATATTGTTGCGCCTCCGGATTGTGGTGATGGCATCGTTAACTTTATTATTCATGGTATTCCAAGACCTTCTGCTCCGTCTCCCTCGGTTCTTTTCACTGATGATGGGGTTGGGTTTGCTCAGTGGTCTATATCTTCGCTTGATCGTTTATTAACTTTGGGCCTTCGCACCGTCAAATATATTCCTCCTAAATGTCGTCTTGGGTTTGCTCGGGTTTTGAAGGGGGTTTTGGATGATGTGGTTGGATCTCCTGGTGACCTCTCCTGCTGGGTTCGTATGCTTGTGTTGCCTCTCTGTCTGCTTAAGACCTTCGTTCCTAGGAGTAATCTTGAGTGTAGGACTACTGTTAGGCGACAGCGTCAGGAGGAGAGTATTACCAGGGCTATTCTTGCTTGGGGGATGCCTGGAGGGGGTTTGCAGCTTTTGCAGGAGTGTTTGGCTGAGGTTCCTCCTTCGTTTCTTGTAGAGGAGGACCTGGATTTGAGTGTGTTTAACCTCCGCCAATGTCGGCGGAAGATTTGTGATGGCCACTATTCTGCAGCTGTTAGGGTGTTTTCTTCCTCTGGCGTCGCCCCCTACTCTGATGCCACTCTTGAGGCTTTGCGAGAGAAGCACCCGGTCGCCCCATCTCCTTCCTTGCCTCATTTTCCTGTGGATCATCATTCTCTTATTGCCTCTTCGGCAGTGGTTTTGGATATGATTCGTAGTTTCCCTCGTGGCACTTCTTGTGGGAGGGATGGGTTTCGTGCCCAACACCTTATGGACTGCTTGAGTGGCGCTGTTGTGGCTATCTCTGATGATCTGATCGCTTCTATTGCTAGGGTGGTTAATCTTTTTCTTGAGGGCAGATGTCCACTAGCTCTTGGTGAGTACATTGTCAGCGCTCCGCTCACCCCGCTTGTTAAACCTGGTGGTGGTGTTCGTCCTATTGCTGTTGGTACCGTCTGGAGACGTCTTGTTTCTAAGGTAGGTGCTTGTTTGGTTGGTCCTTCTTTGAGTTCTTATTTTGATGGTCTTCAGTTTGGGGTTGGGGTGTCCGATGGAGGAGAGGTTGTCTTGCATGCCTTGAATCGGTTCATTGAGGCTCGTGGTGGGGATGTGGGGCTTTCTATGTTGCTGGTTGATTTCCAGAATGCTTTTAACCTTGTTGATCGTGTCACCATGCTTCTGGAAGTTCGCCGTCGTTGCCCGATTCTTTCCCGTTGGGTGGAGTTCTGTTACTCTAGTCCCGCCCGTCTTTATTATGGGGAACATTGTTTGTGGTCTTATCAGGGAGTCCAGCAGGGTGATCCTTTAGGACCCTTGCTTTTCGCTTTGGTGTTGCATCCCTTGGTGTGCAAGATACATGACTCTTTTGATTTGAGTGTGCAAGCTTGGTACTTGGATGATGGCACCATTGTTGGGGATACTTTGGAGGTGGGGAAGGTTTTGGATTTGATTATGGCAGATGGCCCTCAGTTTGGTCTCCATCTTAATGTCGCTAAGACTGAGGTTTTTTGGCCTACTGAGGATCATCGGAGTCGTTTTCCTGGTGTTTTCCCTCCTTCCATTACCCGGCCTTTGCGTGGTGTTTCTGTTTTGGGTGGGCCTGTCAGTACTTGCTCTAGTTTTGGCAGTGAGCTTGTGGCGAAGAGAGTGACTAAGACCATCGCGCTTATGGATTTAGTTGCTAGGATTGAGGACCCGCAATGTGAGTTACTTCTGCTTAGAGCTTGTACGGGTATATCTAAGCTCTACTTTACCCTCCGTACCTGTTCGCCGAGAGTTTTTGGGTCTGTCCATCTTCGTTTTGATGCAGCACTTCGTTCTAGCTTGTAATGCATTGTCACCGCGTCCGTTCCTGGTTTTGGGGATTGGCAGTGGCGCCTTGCCACTTTCCCTTTTCATCTTGGTGGGCTCGGTGTTTATGCTGCCAGGGATGTTTTGCACTATGCCTTTTTGGCGTCCCGTTTGCAGTCTGCCGATTTGCAGGCTAAGCTTCTACGGTCTTCTGGTATTGTGGCTGCTGGTCCTGCTTTCGATGATGCCTTGCGGGTGTTCTCTGAGACTACTGGTTCTGCGTGTTTACGTGATCCTAGTGAAATCGCTGCCCCTAAACTTATGAAAAAACTGGCAGATATATATTTTGCGAGGATTGCTGCTACTGCAGAATCTGTTTTCTCTTTGACACCGCGCCAGCTTGCGTTATGGAAGTCTCAGCAGGGTACCCATTCCTCTGATTGGTTGCGTGCGGTCCCTATCTCTGGGTTGGGTCAGACTATGAACGGTAGAACTTACCGTAGTGTGCTTGGGTATCGACTGGGTATTCCGTTATTCGTGTTATCTAGGCCTTGTCCTGCCTGCTCTCGGGTTTTTGCTGATGATATTTATGGGGACCATGCTGTTTCTTGTACTGGTACTGTGGGGGTTAAGCATCGACATAATCTCGTTCGTGACACCTTATTTGACATATGCTATAGGTCTGGTATTTCTACGGGCAAGGAGGTGGATATCGGTTTGGTTGACAGGCATGGCGGATCTCTTCGTCCTGCGGATTTGCTACTTTATTCCTAGGACAGAGGGCGTGATGTGTGTGTTGATTTGACAGGGTCTTCCCCCTTGACTCAGACTGGGATGTCCGATTTTGTGCCGGGACGGGTTGTCGCTGATGCTGCTCAGCGCAAATGTGCTAAGTATGGAGATTTATGCGCGACTGCTGGTTATGGTTTCCTACCCTTCTCTTTCTCTTCGCTTGGAGAGCTGGGCTCGGATGCTGTTGACTTGCTCAAGCGGATCCAGAAATTCTCGGTATCTCAGGATGCTGGGGCTCGGGTGGCCGCTTATATCTTTACTAGGCTTAGTTTTTCTATAGCTAAGGGGGTGGGGGCCCAGATTGTCTCTCGGCTCCCCACCAACTTCTTGTTAATTTTACATTTTATTTGAATGAAAGCTGCGCGCATCATAATAATAATAAAAAAAAAATAAAAAAAAAAATAATAATAATAATAATAATAATATTAATAATAAAAAAAAAATTAAAAAAAATAAAAATAAAATAATAATAATAATGATAATAATAATAATAATAATAAATATTATTATTATTATTATTATTCTTATTATTATTTTCTTTTTTTTTTCGCACAAAAGTGTAAGTCCTTATATTCATCCTCCAAGGGAAAAAAATAAGGGTACAAAACTCAAGCAAAAAGATAGCCACTAAGGCCAATCAAGCCCTATTTAGTCTACAAAATATGAGATCATAGTTCTTAGCCTTAGCTTTACTAAGAATTCTAGTACATACATCCAATTTTATCTCTTGAACAAGTCGATTTGGAGCTCTTTCAGTTTCCTTGAATACCCTTACATTTCTCTCATTCCATATATGATAGATAACAACAACAAGACAGCTCCTATACCAGTGAGCTTTCCAGTGCCTCCCTTGTCTTTTATGGCTGTTCCAGTGAAGTTCAGTTCTGCAATCAAAGCTCCTGCCAGCAATGTTTATCTAGAGAAGAATTCCAGACTAGCAGTCTTAAGCATAAGGACATTGAAAAAACAGGTGCTCATGGGTTTCATTTTCAGATTTGCATAGCACACATCTATTAACTAGCATCATTCCTCTACCAATAAGCTTGTCAGTGGTACTCAGCTTGCCTTGAAGTGCCATGGGGGCAATAAATCCATGGCTAGGTATGATATAGTGATGATTAAGCCTAACAGCCCAAGGGAGTACATGCTTTGCATCCCTAAACCAGTTGTAAGCATTAGACACTTTGAATCTTCCACCAACAGCCTAGGTCTGCAACATAGCTCCTGCAGAAGTTTGATCTCCTGTCCTGATCAGAATGTCATACCAGCATATGACAGGAACTTGTTAGCCCAATGATTATTATTATTATTATTATTATTATTATTATTATTTATTTTATTTTTTTGCAAGATGGATATTTCTCATATATTCAAAGAAGGATACATGAGTTTTCTTACAAAAGCATAACCACTAGAAAAACATTCAAAACAAACTAAGCATTTAAAGCCTCTAGGATTTTTTCATGATTAATCTTGGCAAATTTAGCAAGTAGCGTAGCACTAACAATGACTTGAATTTCCCGAGTAATAGCTGCAATAGGTCGATGTAGCCCCTCAAAAATCCTTTTGTTTCTTTCCCTCCAAATTGTGTAGACTGTGGCAGCAATATAGCATAAAGCCCAGTTCTTCTTCCAACTGTTCATTTTGCTCCTGAGATTCCAGACCAAGAGAGGATGAAGCTGACATACTCCCTCAGGAAGACCTACCCAGCGAGCAATGCAAGAGATCAAGGACTTTGAGAATGAATATTGGAAAAATAGATGCTTAGAACTCTCAGCAGCCTTCTGACAGAGAGGACATTTGTTAGGGATGATGAGCCCTCTGCAAATGAGTTGATCAGTAGTAGCCAGCTTCTTTTGTATAGCAAGAAATAACATGATTCTATGCCTAAGCAGGATACAAGCTTTGCTAATCTTGTTGAACAGAGAATTAGTGGGGAGAGTGAGTCTTAGAGCCTCATAAGCCTTGCCAATGGAGAATTTGTTTTGAGTAGAACAAGCATTCAGGAGCTCCTTGACTCTCTGGATACCCCCAATCTGCAGAGCACATCTATCTCTATTAGTGATGATACTCCTAAGGCTCTCAGGATGGAACTCTTTAATCTGCAGCTCCCAAATGGTAATATCAGAGGAAAGGAAGTAATTCCTGATCCAAGAAGACCAGATGGACCCCGTCCCTCTATCAATGTGCCAGAGCCATTTCAGCATGGTAGCTTTGTTCCACGCAGTAATATCTTTCACTTGAAAGTCACCTTCAGACCAGGGTACACAAATAGACTCCCAGATCTTAAAGGAGATTTTCCTGACACCTGCAGTGACATCCCAAAAGAACTGCCTGCAAGCTCTATTAACAAACATGCAAACAGATTTGGGCAGAAGAATGCTACTACTCCAGAAGTTTCCTAGACCAAAAATCATAGAGTTAATAATATGAATTCTGCCAGCATAAGAAAGATTTGTATGTGAACATTTATGTATGAGGCTGGTAATTTTAAGAGTGAGCCCTTCATACATATGTTGAGTGAGTCTAGAATGATTAATGGGCATGCCAAGATATCTAAAAGGAAAAGATCCTTCAGTCATCCCAATTGCATTAAGGATTTGAGTTTTAAGATCATCAGAGACCCCTCCAAAATAGGCTTCAGTTTTCTCAAAATTAGCTCTAAGACCAGAGCAAACAGAGAAGGAATGAAGAATATTAGCAGCTTTTTGGACAGAAGGCAAATCACCCCTAGTGAATATCATGAGATCATCAGCAAAAATAAGATGATTCAACCCAAGTTTAGTGCATTTGGGATGAAAGGAGACATCCTGCTCTTTATTCATTCTTCTTAAACTCTAGATAAGATCTTCATGCTAAGGACAAAGAGACTAGGTTAGAGAGGATAATAATAATGTGTATTATTATTATTATTATTATTTTTTTGCACAAAAGTTTTAATTCTTATATTCATCCTCCAAGGGGAAAAACACAAGAATACAAGACTCTAGCAAAGAATAACCACTAAGGCAAAGATCAAGCCCTATTTAGTCTACAAACTATGAACTCATAGTTCCTAGGTTTAACTTTACTAATAATCCTAGTA
Source organism: Heliosperma pusillum (assembly GCA_022085475.1). Taxonomy (NCBI): domain Eukaryota; kingdom Viridiplantae; phylum Streptophyta; class Magnoliopsida; order Caryophyllales; family Caryophyllaceae; genus Heliosperma; species Heliosperma pusillum. Next base: position 117,977 of record JAIUZE010070081.1, read on the forward strand.
CAAACATCCAATTTCAGCTTTTGAACTATTCGATTTGGAGCTCTTTCAATGCCCTTGAACACCCTAGCATTTCTCTCATGCCAAATATGATATATAGTAGCAGCAATGCAGCTCCTATACTAGTAAGCTTTCCAATGCCTTATATGCCTTCTATTGCTGCTCCACTCCAGCTCAGCCCTGCAATCAAAGCTCCTGCCTGACACCTTCATCCATAGGTGAATTTCAAACCAGCAGTCCTGTACATAAGGGCATTGAAAGAACAGATGCTCATGTGTTTCATTATCAGCTTTGCAGAGCACACATCGATTTGCTAGCATCATTCCTCTATTCATAAGTTTGTCAATGGTACTTAGCTTTCCTTGAATTGCAAGAGAATTAATAAACCCATGGCTGGGTATAAATATAGGGATGATTAAGCCTAACAACCCAAGGGATTACAGGCTTTGCAACCCTGAACCAGCTATAAGCCATTGAGACTTTGAATCTCCCATCCACAGTCCAAGAATTCAGCAGAGAGCCTGCAGAGTCTGAACCACCAGCTTTTAGCAGAAAGTCATCCTTCACAGCAATGATGCTATTTAAGCTTTCACAATAATAGTCTTTCTTTCCCAGTTGCCAGATACTCTTATCAGGACATTTATAAGCTCTGTTCCAAGAGTACCAAAGGCCAGTCTGTTTGCTAACAATCATCCAGATCCACTTGGTTAAGAGGGCTTTGTTCCATGATAGAAGTTCTTTAATATCAAACCCCCCTCCTTCCATGGGGGAACAGATACCCACCCAACTTTTAGGTGACCATTTCCTATGTCCCTCCTCAATACTCCAGAAGAAGTTCTTACTCATTCTTTGAATCCTCTTAAGCACCTTTTTAGGAATTAAGTTTGAAGCACACCAGAAGTATGCAAGACCAAAGAACACTGAGTTCAGTAGCTGAGCTTTTCCAGCATAGGACATAAATTTATTTGCCCAGTGATGGATGTTATTCTGCATTTTGTTAATAAGTGCTCCATGCATATCAGCAGTAGTACGAGCAGTGTTCAGAGTTAATCCAAGATATCTGAAAGGAAAAGTCCCTTAGAAAACCCAGAGAGTTGGAGGATTTCCTGCTTTACCATGTCAGTGACCCCTCCAAGGTAGATGCCAGTCTTATCCTTGTTTGTATAGAGCCCAGACCAGCTAGCAAACTTGTCCAAGGTGGTAACAACAACTTGAACAGAAGGCACATCTCCACGAACATAGATCATAAGATCTTCAGCAAATATAAGGTGAGCCAGCTTTAGTTTTGCACATTTAGGATGATAGGACACATTTGGCTAAGAGCAAATTCGCCTGAGATACCTAGACAGAATTTCCATACTCAGAACAAACAAGTAGGGAGAGAGGGGGTCACCCTGTCTAATACCACTTTTCCCTCTAAAGAAACCATGGGAGGAACCATTCAGCTTAATGGAGAACCAAGAAGAGGAGATGCAGTCCATAACACAATCAATAAAGATTTCAGGAAACTTAAGAGCTTTAAGCATGTTCTGAATAAACTCCCATTGCAGTGAGTCAAAAGCTTTCATGATATCTACTTTGATCAGACATCTTGGAGTGAGGTATTTCCTGTCATAACCCTTGACCTGGGAGAGCATAATATTTTCATGAATGCTTCTATCCTGGATAAAGGCAGCTTGCTCAAGTCCAATAAGTAGAGGAATAACTTCTTTGAGTCTCTGAGTGAGAATCTTGCTAATGGTTTTGTACAAGACAGAACAACAAGAGTTAGGTCTGTAATCTACAACACAATTACTTATTTTCTTCTTAGGAATCAAGGTAATTAGTGTAGCATTGCTTGCTTACACATTTTACCAGTTCTGAAGAAAGCTTTGACAGCCTGACAGAAATCCTCCCCTACACAATCCCAGGAAGCTTTGTAGAAAGCATAAGAAAACCCATCTGGCCTTGGGCTCTTATCAGACCATATACTGAATAGAGCACTTTTAATATCCTCAGAGCTGATGGGCTTAATTAAAGACTCTAAATCCCCATCCTGTAAACACTGATCAAGCTGAATGTACCCTTCATCAAGAGAGGCAAAACTAGTAGCTTGACCAAGGAATTTTTCATAGTACTCAACAAACCCAACAGCAACATCATCCTGCCCATATCTATCCTTGCCCTCTCTATCCTTAATCTGGCCAATAATTTGCTGACAAGTCCTTTCCTTTATCCTGGCAAAGAAGTACTTAGAAGAAGAGTCATTGTTAGAAATGTGCACACTTTTAGCCCTCTGCTTCAAAATGTTCCTCTCAATTTTACGAATCTTGATATAGTTTTCTAACAACACTCTTTCTTGCAGAATTAAATCTTCAGCTAACCCATCCCTTTGTAGAGCCATCTGACAATCAGAAAGCTTTACTTTGGCCTCAGCAAGCCTGCAGCTAATGCCCCTAAAATTCTGTAAGTTTCTTAAACTCAATATTAGACATTTCTAATATCATTTAACAATTATTTTACTCATAAACTAATTAGATCTTATGCATGCATAACAAATAAAAACAAAGAAAGGAAGAAACATTGTTCCTTACATTGGTTTGAACAATATGGGCACAATATTTGGACACCTTCCAAATATTGTTCTTGAGCTTAAATAATAAGGATGAACTCCAAGTTCTTAGTATAAGAACACTCTTCTAAGTTGCACCCAAGACAAACCTTTTAATCTCTACTAAAATACTACACTAGTATTAAAAGTAGTATCCCTTAACATAAATCTAATAACCTCATATTACTACACTAGTAATGTTATTAGAAAATTATGAACTCTAAGATGAACTTCTTAAGTTATAGAGAGAAGTTGGAGAATAATAAGAGAGATAAGTGAATTTTGCATAAATAAATTATAATGAGATAGAGTATCAAATAAGAAGGAAAAATTTCCTTCTTACTCATGCTCATGACCGGCCCCTCCTACGGGTAGTGGGAGCATGCCTTTACTTTTTGTCTTAACAAGAAAGTAGGCTAGCTAAATTTAGGCTTTATGATAATCATTTTGTCTAATCCATATTAGATTAATAATTAAAATCCAAGTGCCTCTTATAACCCATAAAAACCGGTGCACCATGTAAAAATGGGTGTCCATTTTATCTTTGTACTTTGTCATTTGTCACAAATGTGACATGTGACATGTAACATGTAATTTAGCTTATAAATGTGCATTTAACCAATTTAAATGCAATTTCATAACAAATAAACCAGACTTAACATTTTAAGTCACATTTTATAATTACATGTAAATAAAATGGGTCATCTCATATTTGGTTAATATAATCTACAATAATTTGTAATTATAATCAACCAATTTTGCTTATCTCAAATGTTTCATAAACATAATGCATTCTTAGTAATATAACAATTAAATTACTAAAATGAATCTTATTTAATCATATTATAATAAGATATAATTCTCACTCATAATAAAAACTTAGTTCAATTTAAGGGATTAATTAATCTGTATCGGTATACAATTAATTAATGTATATGATTAGGGGATTGTTCTTTAGGTGTGACCTCAAGGGATCAACTGATCACCACCGTCATACGACAGTAACGTCAAACTCAATTGAGCCAATCTTTACCGATTTATGTTGACCAGTTGACTATAATATTCATCATCCCTTTTGTATTCTTATTATTGAGATTTAATTATGTGATTGCACTATTGTTGAGGACACTTACTCTAACAATCTCCCACTTGTCCGAGACAAGTGTGCGTCACCAATTCTCTTGTCCTATTGCTATCTCCCACTCAATGCAATGTACTTGCAGGTAGTACTTGCATTTGATCATATCAAGAGTGGTTTCCTCGATCTGGAGAGTAACTGTCTGACCGGAATTATCTGTCATAGATACCTTCCGAGCGTGGCCACGCATTTTCAACTTACTCCTCCTCGAGTGGCCTTGAGATTTAAAACAACCCTGACAAGGGGTGGACAATTCCTATCGTACTATTCCCTTCGAATAGCCACAGCTCATCATGACCCAAAAGATGCCTATTTGACCCCAGTTACGAAGGTCGTAGAGAATAAATCAAAGTCACTCTGAAACTGTGCCACCTTAGGCGAACAGTCTTTAGTCAAAGAATTGACTCAAAAGAATACTAGTAGCTCTTGCCACGACCAAGTTACAAGAATTTCCAGAATTCTATAAGCGGTCACTGCCCGACAGATTGTCCCTTACAAACTGTCTATGTGATCGATTGATCATCCCTTATGACCCTATGTCACTTGAACTTGCCATCAATCGCATCACGCTCTAGTCACTTGGAGACGTCACCTCATATAAGCAACTAGGGGCCAATGCTATGTTAATCCAGTCCACTTTAACGGAGTTCAAAAATTGTCTCTACAATCCATTTGGATATAACAAAGCACAAAAACCGAGTTTATGAAACTCAAACGATAAATGTGATTATCATATATGAACAATCAACACAATGTTATTGATTCATATCATATAATCTAAAATTTATTTCGTCCATGACAATTCATGACGATATTATTAAATGCAATAAAGGCTTGGGTAGTGAATATACCATATATTCATTTATTCCAACCTTGTTAATTGTTTTTCCTTCTATCCAACGTTATTCCTAATAACATGAATTCATTTACGTACATTTCTAGATCTCTATCTAGTGTTGGGCTCTTTAACTTGAAAGATGCTCCCACTCGTTATCATGATAGCTGATAGGTATTTAGGTGAAAGGATCTACCATTAGCTCCTTGTAAGCCACCTTATCCTCATCATAATGTACTATATCTCTATTTGTAGAATTGATAATGATTGACTTTTCAATCACCCTTTTAGTTATTCGCTTCTTGTATAACAAAAGTACGCCTAGGATTTCGATAAATCCTCATAAGTTTGGAAATTTGGGTTGTGTAACTTTTACCATGTATCCAAATTTTCTCTACCAAACATAAGAGTGTATCCCTAGTTCTCCTCGAGGACTCTACGGATGTTCTCGTAGGATATCCAATGACTCTCATGTGGATTGTTTTGTTTTAGGCTTGTCATGCTCCCAGCATATAATTCATTTAGGTATGTGCATGTAATGGCATACATGATCGGTCTCATGTGATCAACAATTCTTAGGTTCAGTGGATGACTATGACCCTTTAATAGTGATCCCACTTTCATCAACTTAAACAACCTATTTAACTTGTTTAATAGATTAAGGATCTTATCGATATAAGACACTTTTAAATGCCAAGCTAAAATCTTCTATCCCACAATAGATTTTGATTTTAGTATACATGTTTCATCCAACATTAAAATCCAACCACTCCTTTCAAAAAGTTAATATGCATATGTCACTCTCAATGAGTGAAACATCATTCACGTGGAAAACAATTTCTCCCACTGAACTTCATGTCTTTACATGATAACTTTAACTCTCACTTAACTTCATGTCCATAAATGACTTTAACTCCCACTGAATTTCATGTCTATACATGACTTTTCGACAATTCGAGTGAAAAACTTCTTATTTCTCATAAAAGAAAAAGGTCATCATAACCGCTAGGTATATACATATCATAGGCTTGTGTCATGTACACATACTATTCCAAATCCCTATTTGGACATGTGGTTTTGATGTGTATCTTGTACACACCTATTATGAGGTATTTCATTGATGATTTTGATCTAAGCATAGTTACACATTAACTTGGCTTTTGTAGACATCTACATGTCTATCCATGCAACTATAATTGGACACTTCCAATTAAAACATCTTCAAGTTTATAGAATGATTTTGGACAACTCCAAATATGTCATTCATGTGCATATATTCTATTTAGTTTCATAAGTCTCTTTTAGAAAATCGAAATTCAAAATTTCTAGGTACTTCCACTTCATAGATCATAATCTTATTATATCAAGAACAATTTCTTTTGGTCTCGTCACTAGTCTAAGGATTTACCTAAGAACGCTTTCTTTTGGTCTCCTACCTAGTCTTGAGTCTAACCTAAGAACATTTTCTTTTGGTTTCCTCACTAGTTCCTAACTAGGTTTTCGTTGTGGCTTATTTTCTCCCACTCTATCTTTAGAAAATACAACTATTTTCCATAAAGATAGCCTTATGAGCCACAATCAATTTTGTACTCATACTCGTGAGGGAGATAGAAGTATCACGACATGACCTTAAGTGATCTACTAAAGATTTAATTGTAAAGACATCGAATCTTAGCTTCGAGATAGACTAGTTCTATAAGATAAAGAGGTGTACTCATATTTATGTCAATTACAATCTTTATAAGTGGTGAGGCCAATTGGTTTGGTAGACTCCCTTCTTTGAGTTCAATAACTCAATTTTGACTTAGCAATTGATCTTTCAAAGTGAGAATCAAATTCTTAGCCTTCTATTATAATGATCCAATCATCATAATACTAATATGATCAATTTGAGTCGATACAATTTATGTTATTTGTGCAAGTATAGTATGATGACAAGTTTTTAGAACTAAAAAGTTTCAACAAACCAAATGACTTGGGTTAAAAACCAAGTCACTAAATCCAATTACAACCAATGTCAATAAAAGGAATTGAACAAATTTCCATGTCAAACAAGGAAATTATAAAAGTTCTAAAAACAATGTCTCAAAATACATTCCAAAATTTAGACAGTTCAAAATGAGACCAAGCTTCCATAGGTTTCAATTATGGGTAGCTACCTTAGCTTCCCTTGAAGAACCTTCTTAGGCTTGCTTGTCCTTGCCTTTATCCTTGCTAGGATGCCCTAATTACCATTAAATAGGGTAAGAATCACAACTCGTATCTATATACCAAAGTTGAGATCATAACATAAACAATAGGGATAAATATTTACCTACTGGAACAACCTTGTCAGTTTTAAGATCTCCAAGATACTTATAGCAATTCCTCTTTCAATGCCCTACGCCATTACAATGATGTCATTTTTCCTCATTGGAGGCACCCTTCATGGGCATGGGAGAGCTATTCTTAATAGCTTTACCCTTTCCCTTGAAGGTGGAGGGCTTCTTTCCTTTACTACCACCTTACTTGAACTTCTCCTTGCTCTTATTACTAATATGGAGCACATCCTTGGAGGTGCTAACATTTAGCCCCATGTCTCTTTCAGCTTGCACAAGCATCTTGTGCAAATGACATACCATTTTTGAAGAGATGTTTTCATATTTTTCATATTTTAGTTTACCCTAAACTTCACATATGCTTTGATTTTCCCCAAGGATTGTTAGACTCGGTCGATAACGAGTTGTTCGGGAATGGTCACTCCTTGCAATTTAAGAGTCTCAACATGCTCAATCAATTTGAGTACATGAGGGCTAACTTTTGGTCCTCTTTTATGTTCATGTTGAATAATGTGGAAGCCGTCTACTATTGTAAGATCCTAGGAGCTTGTGAAAACATGGTCACAAGCTTGTGAAAGTTTTTGATTGTGGCGGACTCTTTGTGGCTAGCCTCATAGGCTCGCCTTGCGTGGTGGTTGACCTTTCATTAGGTGCGGTGGGAGAGGCCTTGGAAAGATAACGAAACTTGTCGTCACCCTCCGCGGCCAAACAGAGTTGCATATCCCAATCGGTAAAATTAGCGCCATTCTTTTCTAACTTGCATCGATCCATGAAGGATCGAAGCCATGAGACATTCGTGAGAATTGGAGCATTGGTGGTGGTGGATGAATTGACATTTTCCATTTCGAATTAAACAATTATGACTACAAATTTTAAAGACATAAAGGAAATGTCAACATTTATCATTTTAAATACTTGAAAACATTTTAAACAAGTTTTAACATTTAAATAGTGACCTCTACCCAACTATTAGAAATGATTCCGAGATCCAAATTCATATCAACTTGGGCACGGTAAGCCGATTCATCCCTCATTAACATAATTCGGTGGATTAACTCTTTAATCGATTCTACATTAGAACTCTCTGTCGATAATATTACTATAATATTTATCTTAAGCCCGGAACTCATGCGGCTACGGTCGCGAAGACTTCCGTTGAGCTCAATCCAAATTTCGAATTAATAACCTTTATACCCCACTTACCCAACGTAACAAGTTTAGCACCCCGGTGAGCCGAGCCTACTTCCTTGCGAAATTGAGATTCATGGGTTCTACATTTGGTAAGGCTTGATCTCAATTATTTATTATGAGAGGTCATGACAATTTATTATCTATCTCGTTTAAGTGAACTAAATCGAAGAATTAATGATTATTTTAATCGAAGAATTAATGATAAATTTACATAATTCCAAATTACATAAACCAAAATATGACATTCATAAATTGAAAATATGACAATCATAAATAAAAATGCAGCAATATAATATGTATAAAATATGCTCATGATCAATGCCAAATCGCCCTATATTACGGTTTATACCGTATATAACCCGGTTTTATGGAAATGCGAGATAATAACACTTTAAAATCACCAAACAATACTTAAATCATATTTAAGTCCAAGTTAATTAGCCCAACTCATTTAGGCCTCAAAAATTAGTCATCACTCAATTTTTGACAATAAATCAACTTGTAGTTATTTAATTGCTCATAATTAGACTTTTAAAATTATATTTTAATCAAATAAATCCAACTTTAATTACAATAATTTCAAAATTTTAATTTTAAAATTTTGTACATTCTGGAACATTTCCATGACACTCATAATGTCAATCATCATGGTTTAAAAATTTTGAATCGGTTTTTGAGAAAAATGGTTGCGCTTTATCGGTTTTATCAAATAAAATACATAAAGCATGCAAAAATTAATTATATTAAATTTTAAACTTTAGATATGAAATGTGGGACATTTATTCAACCAGGAACAATTTTCTCTTGACATGAAATTTATTTTAACTATATTTGCTAAATTAGTCACTATTTATGCCATTTTTACATTAAAAATTCATAAATTATGCTAGACAAATCACATTAGTCTCAAATTTTCCAGTCTAACAGGAAAATATGCATGTGACATCATAATAAATTTTTATGGTCATATTCAAAGTGGAAAGATTTTTAACCATTTGACCTTTATTTATTTCATTTTATCATATAAATATCATAAATCATACGAAATAAATCCACTTCACACGAAATTTTTCATACAGTAAGTAAAATGCATGTGTAATATTGTGTAACAACTTCAAGGTCAGAAGATAAGTCTAACTATTTTTAGCATTTTAAACATCATTTTACTCATTAAAATGTAATAAAAATATTAAAAATCATATTTGACCAATATAAATTTCCATAAATCATCAAAATGACCTAAAATTATAGTAGGACAGGAATATATTGACATGCAAATAACTTTGTGATTTTATCTTATAAAACACAAATGACTAGTTTTCTTTAAGTTATAATAACTCGAAAAAACTAAAAATCGATTATGCATGCAACAACCTGGCTCTGATACCACTTGTAAGTTTCTTAAAATCAATATTAGACATTTCTAATATCATTTAACAATTAGTTTACTCATAAACTAATTAGATCTTATGCATGCATAACAAATAAAAACAAAGAAAGGAAGAAACATTGTTCCTTACATTGGTTTGAACAATATGGGCACAATATTTGGACACCTTCCAAATAATTTTCTTGAGCTTAAATAATAAGGATGAACTCCAAGTTCTTAGTATAAGAACACTCCTCTAAGTTGCACCAAAGACAAACCTTTTAATCTCTACTAAAATACTACACTAGTATTAAAAGTAGTATCCCTTAATATAAATCTAATAACCTCATATTACTACACTAGTAATGTTATTAGAAAATTATGAACTCTAAGATGAACTTTTTAAGTTATAGAGAGAAGTTGGAGAATAATAAGAGAGATAAGTGAATTTTGCATAAGTAAATTATAATGAGATAGAGTATCAAATAAGAAGGAAAAATTTCCTTCTTACTCATGCTCATGACCGGCCCCTCCTAGGGTAGTGGGAGCATGCCTTTACTTTTTGTCTTAACAATAAAGTAGGCTAGCTAAATTTAGGCTTTAGGTTAATCATTTTGTCTAATCCATATTAGATTAATAATTAAAATCCTAGTGCCTCTTATAACCCATAAAAACCGGTGCACCATGTAAAAATGGGTGTCCATTTTATCTTTGTAATTTGTCATTTGTCACAAATGTGACATGTGACATGTAACATGTAATTTAGCTTATAAATGTGCATTTAACCAATTTAAATGCAATTTCATAACAAATAAACTAGACTTAATATTTTAAGTCACATTTTATAATTACATGTAAATAAAATGGGTCGTCTCATATTTGGTTAATATAATCTACAACAATTTGTAATTATAATCAACCAATTTTGCTTATCTCAAATGTTTCATAAACATAACGCATTCTTAGTAATATAACAATTAAATTTCTAAAATGAATCTTATTTAATCATATTATAATAAGATATAATTCTCACTCACAATATAAACTTAGTTCAATTTAAGGGATTAATTAATCTGTATCGCTATACAATTAATTAATGTATATGAATAGGGGATTGTCCTTTAGGTGTGACCTCAAGGGATCAACTGATCACCACCGTCATACGACAGTAACGTCAAACTCAATTGAGCCAATCGTTACTGATTTATGTTGACTAGTTGACTATAATATTCGTCATCCCTTTTGTATTCTTATTATTGAGATTTATTTATGTGATCGCACTATTGTTGAGGACACTTACTCCAACAAATTCTCCTTATGCAAATTTTTAAGATTTTGTTTCACAAGCCTTAGTTTATAGAAAAGCCTGAAAGAAGAGGAACCACTAACATGAGTATTCCAGGCATCCTGAACAGAACTATGATAGTCAGAGTGTCCAGTCCAACAATTTAGGAAACTAAATCTGGATCCTCTAGCCCCATCATTAAAAACAGTAACCAAAGCAGGTGAGTGATCAGAGATTCCTGCAGGAAGGAAGTTTGCAGAAGTAGCAGGAAAAGAATCAAGCCAGGCAGAGTTAATCAAAGCTCTATCCAACTTAGACCAAACAATATTGCTAGCATCCTGTTTATTTGTCCAAGTGTACTCACACCCAGTACCATGCAAGTCATCCAAACCATAGTTAAGAAGACAAGAATTAAAAGCCAAGATATCATCCAGATTTGGAGGAGTATTACTAATCCTTTCAGTAACATCCCTAACCATATTAAAGTCACCCATCAAAAGCCAACAGTTAACAAAACTACTGATATTAAGAAGAGAATCCCATAAATCATGCCTTTCTTTACCATCATTACTAGCATATATAATAGTGAGGTGGAACCTATAGTTGGTTTCATGATGAGTAACCATACAATGGATGAATTGGGAGTGGATAACCTGACAAGAGATAGAAACAGTTGTAGGCTTCCAAATAATCCAGATTCTTCCATTCCTGTGGTGATCATAGTTGCACACAACTTTGTAATCTTTAAACCGACAATTGATGATTTTTTTTGCTTTTTTCTCTTTAATCCTGGTTTCAAGGACACCAAGAATATCAACTCTATTGGCAAACAAGTAGTCTAGAAGCTCTTGTAGCTTTAGAGGGTCATAACCCTTTTCTAATATTCCATGAAGAGATCTTCATTTCCCTCTATCTAAGGGGGGGGGGGGGGATTTTCTTTATGATATAACCAGCAACCTTACTCCCCACCTTTGGAGATTTGATTCCTTCCCCTCCTTCATTACATTCTTGATGCATTTCAACAGTCTGAGAAGAAGTAAGCAAACTTCTCTGAGGACCTTGTCCAACATCTGCAGAATGATCCTTAACCAGAGAAATCTCACTCTTCTCAAAAGCTGTTGAGGTACCACCTAGTAACAAAGCATTCCCACTGACAGGGTCCTGTAAATTCTCCTCAGTAAGGCCATCATTTTGGACCACCAGAAGATTAAACCTGTTAGATGTAGCTAAGAAATCTGACTTAGATACTGATGCTCTCTTCAAGGCTATTTGAGCATCAACATCCTTGTCCTTCCTGTTGCATTCTTGATGCTTTACAGCTGCAGGTGAAGGTGAAGTACTCATGAGAGCATTTCCCTCAACTGAATCCTTCATATTCTCTGCAACTGAGGTATCACCTAGCAAGCAGGGTTCAAGTTCAGGGGAACCAGAAGGAACCAACATTTCCTTTTTGAGGCCAACTTTAGGCTTATTCATCTTCCAAGATCTATCTTGGTGCCCCATCTTACCACAACATTTACAGTAAAATGGGATCCACTCATACTCAATCCTCTGCTCATATGGTCCAAAAGGAGTAGTAAGTCCAACAGAAGTAGGTAAGGATGAGGCTATATCTGCTTCCACCATGACCCTAGCAAAAGAAAGCTTGGTCTTGCTAGTAGTAGGAATATCAGCAAACAATGGTCTCCCAACCTTGCTAGCCAATTTTTTTAACACAGTACTAGACCAAAGGTATGGATCCAAATATGGGAAGAGAATCCAAATGGGTATAATGGATACTTTCTCCATTATTGTAGAGAATTCAGGAGTCCATTGTTTAAGAATGAGAGAATTAGCATTCAACCTCCAAGGACCATGTTTCAGAACATTATTCAGCTCCGTTTCAGTAGAGAACCTGAAGCTAAACCATCCCTTCCTAAAGTATTAAGCTATAGGCTTACCAAACCTCCCCCAATTCTTATCCACAAACTCACACATCTGCTTCAAATTGGGTTTCATACCAATAACATGCCCCATTAAGGTAAATTGCCAGATTTTCAATTCTTCCTGAAAATCCTCTAATCCCACCTCAATATCACTTGAGTTTTTACTATCTTCATGGAAGAACAGGCTCATTCCAACCTGGGTCTTGGGTTTGACAATCTCAGTCCAAGATTTATCCCCAATACCTCCATTAATAACACCAGGTTTATCACTAAGAATAGAATCAGGGATAGTTTTAGTCCCCAAATTTAGAGAATTAGTCGAATTATTATGCATGACAGTGCCCAAATTAAAGTTACCAGAAGACTTTTCCATTACTCCACAAGAATTGTTCTTCAAGATTAAAGGATTAGTACCATTCCTAGAGCTAGAATTACCAGGAGTACTCTTACTACCAGAATTCTGAATCGCATCGACAATCAAATCACTCAAACTTAACAAAGTACGACTAGGAAGTTCATGGGTTTCAATCAAAGATTCAGAAGTACACACAAAATTGTCATTAGGATGATCGGTAGAGCTTGAGGATAGCAATGGTGTCCTTACTTTAGGTGGTCGACCTCTTCCTCTCGTCATTGTTGAAGCAGAGTTCATTAATGGCGAACGAAAAAACAGAGAGAAAACGGCTTAGAGAGAGAAAATTCTTCTCTCTAAAATCTTATTATATTATTTTTATTATTTTTTATTATTATTATAAGATGCACGCAGCTTTCATTAAAATAAAATGTAAAGTTTACAAAAAGTTGGTGGGGAGCAAAAATCTGCGCCCCCACCCCCTTAGCTATAGCAAAACTTGTAAGATTCATAAACTCAATATTAGACATTTCTAATATCATATTACAAATAGTTTACTCTTAAACTATTTAGATCTTATGCATGCATAACAAAACAATACAAAATAAGAAGAACCATTTTCCTTACATTGATTTTGGAACAAATATGGGCACAAGATTAGGTTACCTTCCTAATATTGTTCTTGACCTTAAAGATAAGGGATGAACTTCCAAGTTCCAAGTGAAGGAACACTCCAATAAGTTGCACCCAAGACTATCCCATAATCTCTCAAATATTAGCACACTAGTATAATATTATGAGATCCCCTTAATATATTACTAATAACTCTAGTACTACTCTTATTAATATTATTAGTAATCTATAAACATAAGTTATGAGAAAAACTTCTTAAGTTTTTCTTTTAGAGTGAGAAGTGAAATTTTATGAGAGATAAGCATGGATAATCATCTAATAAAAAAATTGAGAACATCTTCTCATTTAGGGTGGGTGGCCGGTTGGTTGCTCTTGGAAAGAGCCAAGCATGCTCCACTTTTTGTCTTATCAAAATAATCATGTTGTTTCATCCTCAATAAGAACAATAATCATGATCTACAATCTTACCCTTTAGCTCACCAAAACCGGTGCACCACACCATAATATGAGTGTCCGTTTTATCTTTGTAATTTGTCATTTGTCATATGTGTGACATGTGACATGTAACATGTAATTAAGCTTATAAATGTACATTTAACTAATTTAAATGCAATTTCATAACAAATAAATTAGACTTAACATTTTAAGTCACATTTTATAATTACATGTAAATAAAATGGGTCATATCATATTTGGTTAATATAATCTACAACAGTTTGTAATTATAATCGACCAATTTCACTTATCTCAAATGTTTCATAAACAAAATGCATTCTTAGTAATATAACAATTAAATTACTAAAATGAATCTTATTTAATCATATTACAATAAGATATAATTCTCACTTTAAACTTGTTCAAATTAAAGGATTAATAAAACTGTATCGCTATACAATTAATTAATGTACATGATTAGGGGATTGTCCTTTAGGTGTGACTTCAAGAGATCAACTGATCACCACCGTCATACGACAGTAACGTCAAACTCAATTGAGCCAATCATTACCGATTTATGTTGACCAGTTGACTATAATATTCATCATCCCTTTGTATTCTTATTATTGAGATTTAATTAAGTGATCGCACTATAGTTAAGGACACTTACTCCAACAATCTCCCACTTGTCCGAGACAAGTGTGCGTCACCAATTCTCTTGTCCTATTTCAATATCTCCCACTCAATGCAAGGTGTCTTGCAGGTCGTACATGCATTTGATCATATCAAGAGTGGTTTCCTCGATCTGGAGAGTAACTGTCTGACCGAAATTATCTACCATAGATACCTTCCGAGCGTGGCCACGCATTTTCAGCTTACTCCTCCTCGAGTGGCCTTGAGATTTTTAAACAACCCTGACAAGGGGTGGACGATTCCTATCTCACTATTCCCTTCGAATAGCCACAACTCATCATGACCCAAAAGATGCCCATTTGACCCCAGTTACGAAGGTCGTAGAGCATAAATCAAAGTCACTCTGAAACTGTGCCACCTTAGGCGAACAGTCTTTAGTCAAAGAATTGACTCAAAAGAATACTAGTAGCTCTTGCCACGACCAGGCTACAAGAATTGCCAGAATTCTATAAGCGGTCACTGCCCGACAGATTGTCCCTTACAGTCTGTCTATGTGATCGATTGGTCATCCCTTATGGCCCTATGACACTTGAACTTGCCATCAATCGCATCACACTCTAGTCACTTAGAGACGTCACCTCATATAAGCAACTAGGGGCCAATGCTATGTTAATCCAGTCCACTTTAATGGAGTCCAGATATTATCTCTACAATCCATTTGGATATAACAAAGCACAAAACTGAGTTTATGAAACTCAAACGATAAATGTGATTATCATATATGAACAATCAACACAATGTCATTGCTACATATTATATAATCTAAAGTTTATTTCGTCTATGACAATTCATGACAATCTTATTAAATGCAATAAAGGCTTGGGTAGTGAATATTCCATATATTCATTTATTCCAACCTTGTGAATTGCTTTTTCCTTCCAACCAACGTTATTGCTAATAACATGAGTTCATCTACGTACATATCTAGATCTCTATCTAGTGTTGGGCTCTTTAACTTGAAAGATGCTCCCACTCGTTATCATGATAACTGATAGGTATTTAGATGTAAGGATCCACCATTAGATCCTTGTATGCCACCTTATCCTCATCATAATGTACTAGGTCTCTATTTGTAAAATTTATGATGATTGACTCTTCAATCATGTTTTCAGTTATTCGCTTCTTTTATATAACAAAAGTATGCCTAGGATTTCGTTAAATCCTTATAAGTTTGGAAATTTGGGTTTGTGTAACCTTTACCACATATCCCAATTATCTCTACCAAACACAAGAATGAATCCCTAGTTCTCCTCGAGAACTCTACGGATGTTCTCGTAGGCTATCCAATGACTATCATGTGGATTGTTTTGTTTTAGGCTTGTCATGCTCCCAGCATACAATTCATTTAAGTATGTGCATGTAATGGCATACATGATCGGTATCATGTGATCAACAATTCTTAGGTTCAGTGGATGACTATGACCCTTTCATAGTGATCCCACTTTTATCAACATAAACAACCTATTTAACTTGTTGAATAGATTAAGGATCTTACCTATATAAGATACCTTTTAAATGCCAAGCTAAAATATTCGATTCCATAATAGATTTTGATTTCAGTATACATGTTTCCCTCTTTCATCCAACATTAGAATCCAACCACTCCTTTCAAAAAGGTAATATGAATATGTCACTCTTAATGAGTGAAACATCATTCACGTGGAAAACAATTTCTCCCACTGAACTGTTAGGTTCATATACCTACACTTAAGACATTTCTTAAGTAAAACTAATTAATTCTTTAATTAGTTACAGGATCTAGTTACATGCAAATTAAAATAAAACAAAGTAGAGAAAGATATTGTTCCTCACATTGAGTATTATACGGATAATGGGCACAAGTACGAGACACCTTCTTGAACTTGTTCTTGAGCTAGATGATTATAGGATGAACTTCCTAGTTCCAAGTATAGGAACTCTCCTTGGTGATGCACCTTGACTATCCCAAATCTCTTGAATATTGTTTTACTAGAACAATAAACAAGATCCCCTTAATAACAAGTATTAAACTCGAAATTTCTACCTTAGAAATGTCAAATTCAATCCACAAAATACAAGTTCAAATAAACTTCTAAAGTTTCTAAGTATTTAGTTATTTTAGTGAGATGTAGTATCTTTTTTCTTATGAGATGTTCAAGTAGGTAAACAAGAGGAAGACACCCTCTTATCTACCCACATATCCGGCACCCAAATAGGGAAAGGGAAGGCATGCTTGGCTTTTGTTCTTAACAAGATGGTAGGGTGGCTATAGGTGTTTAGGATAGTAATAATTATGTTTAATCATCATTAGAATAATGTTTAAAGCCTAAACCTACCCAACCACCCCACTAAAACTGGTTATACCACTTAGAATGGACTCCATTTTATAAAATGTGATTTTGTCATTTGTCACACATGTGACATGTTATCTCAAAATATAATTATGTATTTAACTAATTAAATACAATTTCATGTCAAATAAATTAAACTCAACATTTTAAGTAATAATTTATAATCACATATATATAAAATGGGTCATCTCATATTTGGTTGATATGATCTACAACTAATTGTAATTATGATCAACCAATCATGCTTATCTCAAATGTTTCATAAACATTAAGCATTCTAATATAACAACTATATTATTGAATCTTATTTAATCATATTACAATAAGATATATTTCTCACTTGTAACTCGTTCTGTTTAAGGGATTAATTAATCTGTATCGTTATACAATTAATTAATATTCTTGATTAGGGAATTGTCCTTTCGGTGTGACCTCAAGGGATCAACTGATCACCACCGTCATACGACAGTAATGTCAAAATCTAATAAGCCAATCATTACCGATTAATGTGGATCAGTTGACTATAATATTAATCATCCCTTTGTATTCTCGTTAATAAGATTTAATTAAGTGATCGCACTATTGTTGAGGACACTCACTCCAACATGAAATTCATGTCTTTACATGATAACTTAAACTCCCACTTAACTTCATGTCTATACATGACTTTTCGACAATTCGAGTGAAACCCTTCTTATATCTTATAATAAAAAAGATCATCATAACCTCTAGGTAGATACATACAATAGGCTTGTGTCATGTACACATCCTATTCCAAATCCCTATTTGGACATGTGGTTTTTATGTGTATCTTGTACACACCTATTATGAGGTATTTCATTGATGATTTGGATCTAAGCATAGTTACGCATTAACTTGGCTTTTGTAGACATCTACATGTCTATCCATGCAACTACAATTTGGACAACTCCAAATAAAACATTTTTCGTTGCATAGATTCCATATAGTTTCATAAGTCTCTTTTAGAAAATCGAAATTTAAAATTTCTAGGTACTTCCACTTCATAGATCATAATCTTATTATATCAAGAACAATTTCTTTTGGTCTCGCCACTAGTCTAAGGATTCACCTAGAACGCTTTCTTTTGGTCTCCTCACTAGTCTTGAGTCTAGCCTAAGAACATATTCTTTTTTGGTTTCCTCACTAGTTCCTAACTAGTTTTTCGTTGTGGCTTATTTTCTCCATCTCTATCTTAAGAAAAATACAATTATTTTCCTTAAAGATAGCCTTATGAGCCACAAACAATTTTGTACTCTTACTAGTGAGGGAGATAGAAGTATCACAACATGTCCTTTAAGTGATCTATTAAAGATTTTATTGTAAATACATTGAATCTTAGCTTCGAGATATATTAGTTCTATAAGCTAAAGAGGTGTACTCATATTCATGTCAATTATAATCTTTATAAGTGGTATGGCCAATTGGTTTGGTAGACTCCCTACTTTGAGTTCAATAACTCAATTTTGACTTAGCAATTGATCTTTCAAAGTGAGAATTGAATTCTTAGTCTTCTATTATAATGATCCAATCATCATAATACTAATATGATCAATTTGAGTCAATACAATTTATGTTATTAGTGCAAGTAGAGTATGATGATATGTTTTTAGAACTAAAAGTTTCAACAAACCGAGTGACTTGGGTTGAAAACCAAGTCACTAAATCCAGTTTCAACCAATGTCAATAAAAGGATTTAAACAAATTTCCATGTCAAACAAGGAAATTATAAAAGTTCTAAAAACAATGTCTCAAAATACATCCCAAAACTTTGGTAATTCGAAATGAGACCAAGCTTCCATTGGTCTTCAACCATGGGTAGCTACCTTAGCTTTCCTTGAAGAGCCTTCTTACGCTTGCTTGTCCTTGCCTTTATCCTTGCTAGGATGCCCTAATTACAATTAAATAGGGTAAGAATCACAACTCGTATCTATATACCAAAGTTGAGATCATAACATAAACGATAGGGATAAATTACCAACTGAAACATTTTTCCAGTTTTGATATCTCCTAGATATTCAGTGCAATTCCCCTTCCAATGCCCTACAATAATGGCACTTGTCCTCGGTTGAGGCACCTTTCTTAGGTTTGGGTGAGCTTTTCTCAATAGTTGTTTCTCTTTCCTTTGAAGGTGGAGGGCTTCCTCCCTTTACTACCACCTTTCTTGAACTTCCCCTTGCTCCTTTTATTAATATGGAGCACATCCTTGGAAGTGCTAACATTTAGCCCATGTCTCTCTCGGCTTGCACGAGCATCTTGTACGTTTCATGAAGAGAGGTTTCTCATGTTATGCATATTGTAGTTTCCCTAAACTTCACATATGCTTTGATTTTCCCCAAGGAATGTTAGACTCGGTCGATAACGAGTTGTTTGCTAATGGTCACCCCTTGCAATTTAAGAGTCTCAACATGCTCAATCAATTTGAGTACATGAGGGCTAACTTTTGGTCCTTTTTTAGGTTCATGTTGAATAATGTGGAAGCCGTCTTATATTGTAAGATCCTAGAAGCTTGTGAAAAAAAACATGGTCACAAGCTTGGCATAGATCTCATAGGCCGTGCTCATCTTATGGCACTCCCTTGAAGATCGGCCTCTAACGAGAAGATCAATACGTTTTTTTATCGCGGCGGACTCTTTTTGGCTAGCCTCATAGGCTCGCCTTGCGTGGCGGTTGACCTTTCATTAGGTGCGGTGGGAGAGGCCTTGGCAAGGTAACGAAACTTGTCGTCACCCGTCGCGGCCAAGCGGAGTTGCATATCCCAATTGGTAAAATTAGCGCCATTCTTTTCTAACTTGCATCGATCTATGAAGGATCGAAGCCATGAGACATTCGTGAGAGTTGGAGCATAGATGGTGGTGGATGAATTAGCATTTGCCATTGCGAATAAACAATATTAACTACAAATTTTTAGACATAAAGGAAATGTCAACATTTATCATTTTAAATACTTGTAAACATTTTAATCAAGTTTTAACATTTAAATAGTGACCTCTACCCAACTATTATAAATGATTCCGAGATCCAAATTCATATCAACTTGGGCACGGTAAGCCGATTCATCCCTCATTAACATAATTCGGTGGATTAACTCTTTAATCGATTCTACATTAGAATTCTCGGTCGATAATATTACTTTAATATTTATCTTAAGCCCGGAACACATGCGTCTACGGTCGCGAATACTTCCGTTAAGCTCAATCCAAATATCGAAATAATAACATTTATTACTCCACTTACCCGACGTAACAAGTTTAGCACCCCGGTGAGCCGAGCCTACTTCCTTGCGAAATTGGGATTCATGGGTTCTACTATTTGGTAAGGCTTGATCTCAATTATATAATATGAGAGGTCATGACAATTTATTATCTATATCGTTTAAGTGAACTAAATCGAAGAATTAATGATAATTTTAATTGACACGGTCGAATACTCGATAAAATATGCATGTCATGTTACGGCGATTTGGCAATGCATGCAAACATATTAAGTAAAATGCAAGCATAAAATAAAACTTCTAGTATGGTCTTTCCTAGAATAGAAAATTATATAATCTATTACAAATTCGGAAACCAACTCCTTTGGTCCCTTGAACTTCATAAGCACGCCTCCCAAGGTCACCGTCTCTCTCTCTCTCGGAACTCCTTTCCGAATGGCACCGTCTTCGGGAAACTCCGGTTTTACAATTAGTTACAAAATATATAATAAAATTACAATAATTTCCTATTATACATTTGTAAAATAAAATAATACAATAAAAGTGATACGAGGTCACATTAAATTACAATCGAATCAATATTCCCTTACATTTCGGGCAATATCGATTAAAACTAAGGCCATACAAGGAAAAATTACATAATTCCAAATTACATAAACCAAAATATGACATTCATAAATTGAAAATGTGACATTCATAAATAAAATGCAGCATTATAATATGTATAAAACATGCTCATGTTAAATGCCAACCCGCCCTATTTAACGGTTTATATCGAATATAACCCGATTTTATGGAAATGCGTGATAATAACTTCTTAAAATCACCAAATAATACTTAAATCATATTTAAGTCCAATTTAATTATCCCAACTCATTTAGACCTCAAAAATTAGTCATCACTCAATTTTTGACAATAATTCAACTTGTTGTTATATAATTGCTCATTTTAGACTTTAAAATCATATTTTAATCAAATAAATCCAAATTTAATTACAATAATTTCAAATTTTGAATTTCAAATTCTTGAACATTCTGGAACATTTCTATGACACTCATAATGTCAATAATCATGGTTTAAAAATTTCGAATCGGTTTTTGAGAAAAATGGTTGCGCTTTATCGGTTTTATCAAATAAAATACATAAAGCATGCAAAAATTAATCATATTAAATTTTCAACTTTAGATCTAAAATGTGGGACATTTATGAAACCAGGAACAATTTTCTCTTGACATGAAATTTGTTTTAGCTATATTTGCTAAATTAGTCACTATTTATGCCATTTTTACATTAAAACTTCATAAATCATGCTAGACAAATCACATTAGTCTAAACTTTTCCAGTCTAATAGGAAAATGTGCATGTGACAATATACTAAAATTTAATGGTCAGATTCATAGGGGAAGTATTTTAAACCATTAGACCTTGATTTATTCCATTTTATCATATAAAAATCATAAATAATACGAAATAAGTCCACTTCACACGAAATTTTACATACAGTAAGTAAAATATATTTGTGATATTGTGTAAAACTTTCAAGGTCAGAAAATAAGTCTAACTATTTTTTAGCATTTTAAATATCATTTTACTCATTAAAATGTAATAAAAACACTAAAACTTATATTTGAGTACTATAAATTTCCATAAATCATCAAAATGACCTAAAATCATATTAGGACCAGAATATATTGACATGCAAATAACTTTGTGATTTTTTCTTATAAAACACAAATTACTAGTTTTCTTTAATTTACAATAATTCGATAAAACTAAAAATCGATTATGCATGCAACAACCAAGGCTCTTGATACCGCTTGTAAGTTTCATAAACTCAATATTAGACATTTCTAATATCATATTACAAATAGTTTACTCTTAAACTATTTCGATCTTATGCATGCATAACAAAACAATACAAAATAAGAAGAACCATTTTCCTTACATTGATTTTGGAACAAATATGGGCACAAGATAGGACACCTTCCTAATCTTGTTCTTGAGCTTAAAGATAAGGGATGAACTTCCAAGTTCCAAGTGTAAGAACACTCCAATATTTTGCACCCAAGACTATTCCATAATCTCTCAAATATTAGCATACTAGTATAATATTATGAGATCCCCTTAATATATTACTAATAACTCTAGTACTACTCTTAGTAATATTATTAGTAATCTATAAACATAAGTTATGAGAAAAACTTCTTAAGTTTTTCTTTTAGAGTGAGAAGTGAGATTTTATGAGAGATAAGCATGGATAATCATCTAATAAAAAAATTGAGAACTTCTTCTCATTTAGTTGTGGGTGGCCGGTTGGTTGCTCTTGTAAAGAGCCAAGCATGCTCCACTTTTTGTCTTATCAAAATAATAGGGTAGGCTAGAGTTAGGGTAGTAATCATGTTGTTTCATCCTCAATAAGAACAATAATCATGATCTACAATCCTACCCTTTAGCTCACCAAAACCGGTGCACCACACCATAATATGGGTGTCCATTTTATCTTTGTAATTTGTCATTTGTCATATGTGTGACATGTGACATGTAACATGTAATTAAGCTTATAAATGTACATTTAACTAATTTAAATGCAATTTCATCACAAATAAATTAGACTTAACATTTTAAGTCACATTTTATAATTACATGTAAATAAAATGGATCATCTCATATTTGGTTAATATAATCTACAACAGTTTGTAATTATAATCGACCAATTTCACTTATCTCAAATGTTTCATAAACATATGCATTCTTAGTAATATAACAATTAAATTACTAAAATGAATCTTATTTAATCATATTACAATTAAATTAAGGGATTAACTAATGTACATGATTAGGGGATTGTCCTTTAGGTGTGTCCTCAATGGATCAACTGATCACCACCGTCATACGACAGTAACGTCAAACTCAATTGAGCCAATCATTATCGATTTATGTTGACCAGTTGACTATAATATTCATCATCCCTTTGTATTCTTATTATTGAGATTTAATTAAGTGATCGCACTATAGTTGAGGACACTTACTCCAACAAAACTAAGTCTAGGAAAAATATAAGCGGCCAACTGAGCCTCGGCATCCTGAGATACCGAGAATTTCTGGATCCGTTTGAGCAAGTCAACAGCATCCGAGCCCAGCTCTCCAAGCAAAGAGGAATAGAAGGGTAAGAAACCATAACCAGCCGCCGCGCATAAATCCCCATACTTAGCACATTTACGCTGAGCAGCATCAGCGACAACCCGTCCCGGCACAAAATCGGACATCCCAGTCTGAGTCAAGGGGGAAGACCCTGTCAAATCAACATACACATCACGCCCTCTGTCCGCAGGAAAAGAGCATCAAATCCGCAGGACGAAGAGAGCCGACATGTCCGTCAACTAAACCGATATCCACCTCCCTACCCTTAGAAATTCCAGACCTATAGAAAATGTCGAATAAGGTGTCACGGACGAGGTTATGCCGATGCTTAACACCCACACTGCCAGTACAAGAAACAACGTGGTCCCCATAAATATCATTAGCAAAAACCCGAGAGCAAGCAGGACAAGGCCTAGATACCACGAATAACGGAATACCCAGTCGATACCCCAGCAAACTACGAAAAGTCCTACCGTTCATAGTCTGACCCAACCCAGTGATAGGAACCGCACGCAACCAATCAGAAGAGTGGGCACCCTGCTGAGACTTCCATAACGCAAGCTGGCGCGGTGTCAAAGAGAAAACAGATTCTGCAGTAGCAGCAATCCTCACAAAATATATATCTGCCAGTTTCTTCATAAGTTTAGTGGCAGCGATTTCACTAGGATCACGTAAAAAGGCAGAACTTGTAGTCTCATAGAACACCCGCAAGGCATCATCGAAAGTAGGACCAACATCCACAATAACAGAAGGCCGTAGTAGCTTAGCCTGCAAATCTGCAGACTGCAAACGGGACGCTAGAAAAGCATAATGAAAAACATCCCCGGCAGCATAAACACTGAGCCCACCAAGATAAAAAGGGAAAGTGGCAAGGCGCCACTGCCAATCCCCAAAACCAGGCCGTGACGCGGTGACAATACGTTCCAAGCTAGAACAAAGCGCTGCATCAAAACGAAGATGGACAGACCCAAAGACCCCCGGTGAACAAGTACGAAGAGTAATGTAGAGCTTAGAAATACCAGTACAAGCTCTAAGCAGAAGCAACTCACATTGCGGGTCCTCGATCCTAGCAACTAAATCCATAAGCGCGATGGTCTTAGTCACTCTCTTCGCCACAAGCTCACTGCCAAAACTAGAGCAAGTACTGACAGGCCCACCCAAAACAGAAACACCACGCAAAGGCCGGGCAAAGGAAGGAGGGAAAACACCAGGAAAACGACTCCGGGGATCCTCAGTAGGCCAAAAAACCTCAGTCTTAGCAACATTCAGATGGAGACCAAACTGAGGACCATCTACCATAATCAAATCCAATACCTTCCCTACCTCCAAAGTATCCCCAACAATGGTGCCATCATCCAAGTACCAAGCTTGCAAACTCAAATCAAAAGAGTCCCGTATCTTGCACACCAAGGGATGCAAAACCAAAGCAAAAAGCAAGGGTCCCAAAGGATCATCCTGCTGGACTCCCTGACAAGACAACAAACAATGTTCCCCATAATAAAGACGGGCAGGACTAGAGTAACAGAACTCCACCCAACAGGAAAGAATCGGGCAACGACGGCGAACTTCCTGAAGCATGGTTACACGATCAACAAGGTTGAAAGCATTATGGGAATCAACCAGCAACATAGAAAGCCCCACATCACCACCACGAGCTTCAATGAACCGATTCAAGGCATTCAAGATAGCCTCTCCTCCACCGGACACCCCATCCCCAAACTGAAGACCAGCAAAATAAGAACACAAAGAAGGACCAACCAAACAAGCACCTACCTTAGAAACAAGACGTCTTTAGACGGTGCCAACAACAATAGGACGAACACCACCACCAGGTATAACAAGCGGCGTGAGCGGAGCGCCGGCAATGTACTCACCAAGAGCATGTGGACATCTGCCCTCAAGAAAAAGATTGACCACCCTAGAAATAAAAGCGATCAGATCATCGGAGATAGCCACAGCAGCGCCACTCAAGCAGTCCATGAGGTGTTGGGCACGAAACCCATCCCTCCCACAAGAAGTGCCACGTGGGAAACTACGAATCATATCCAAAACCACAGCCGAAGAGGCAACAAGCGAATGATGATCCACAGGCAAATGCGGCAAGGAAGGAGATGGGGCGACCGGGTGCTTCTCTCGCAAAGCCTCAAGAGTGGCATCAGAGTAGGGGGCTACTCCAGAGGAAGAAAGCACCCTAACATCAGCAGAATAGTGGCCATCACAAATCTTCCGCCGATATTGGCGGAGTTTAAGCACACTCAAATCCAGGTCCTCCTGCACATGAAACAAAGGAGAAAATTCCGCAAAACACTCCTGCAAAAGCTGCAAACCCCCTCCAAGCACCCCCCAAGCAAGAATAGCCCTGGTAATACTCTCCTCCTGACGCTGTCGCCTAACCGCAGTCCTACACTCAAGATTACTCCTAGGAACGAAGGTCTTAAGCAGACAAAGAGGCAACACAAGCAAACGAACCCAGCAGGAGAGGTCATCAGGAGAGTCAGCCACATCATCCAAGACCCCCTTCAAAACCCGAGCAAACCCAAGACGACACTTAGGAGGAATAGATTTCACGGTGTGAAGACCCAAAGAAAATAAACGATCAAGAGAAGATATAGACCACTGAGCAAACCCAACCCCATCATCAGATGAAAGAACCAAGGAAGACGGGGCAGGAGGTCCGGGGATACCATGAATAATAAAGTTAACGATACCAACACCACAATCCGGTGGCGCAACAATATCACCCCGGCTATGCCGACACCTAGAGCAAAAGGTATGGGTTTTAAAACACTCCCCACACAACCAAAGGCCCATACGCTTCAAAGTAATCTCGGTATTAGAGAAAACAGTCAGACTATCGGTAAGAGTTTGACACGTAAGCCCCAAAGCACCAACATTACAATGTCGATCCTGAAAATGCTTTTGCCAGGCGGCCTTAGTAAGGGCCTTATCATGACCATCCGGACACTCATGAATATACGAAAAAGGACAATGAAATCGAACTAAAGTAGGCATAATGAGAAAACGGGCCCCACGTGCATGAAGCACTCCTCTCACCCTCACAAAAAACCCCAACCGCGCGTAAAAGACCACCACGACAACCCAAAGCAAAAAGGCCACCAACAAGCCTCCCCTGGCCCACCCACCAGACCAGGGCCACCGACCAACCAAGAAGCCACACCCATGGCAGCCACCAAACGTGCGAACAAAGCACGACCTACAACAAAAAGACGACGCTAACGTAACCCTAAAAGGCCGACAAACTAACGACACAGCAAGCACGACGGCCCAAGGTCAAACGACCACCACTAGAAGCCACACACAACAGCCGTGGGCAAGGACGCGGCACAACACCACGACACAGCAACAGTAGGACGGCGCCGCAAACAAAAAAGAAACAAAAAGAAAGAAATGAAAATCCTACCTCCGGCTACACAGACACCGACCGTCGAGAAGACGACTTGGTAACACGATCAACAATGTTAACACGATCTTCGTCATACCCTTGAAAGCATTGACTCAAAAGTAATAATCACAATGTTAACACGATCAACAATGTCAACGACGACGAACTTCCAGAAGCATGGTAACACGATCAACAAGGTTGAAAGCATTCTGGAAATCAACCAGCAACATAGAAAGCCCCACATCCCCACCATGAGCCTCAATGAACCGATTCAAGGCATGCAAGACAGCCTCTCCTCCACCGGGCACCCCAACCCCAAACTGAAGACCAGCAAAATAAGAACACAAAGAGGGACCAACCAAACAAGCACCTACCTTAAAAACAAGACGTCTCCATACGGTGCCAACAGCAATAAGACGAACACCACCACCAGGTTTAACAAGCGGCGTGAGCGTAGCGCTGGCAATGTACTCGCTAAGCGCTAGTGGGCATCTGCCCTCAAGAAAAAGATTGACCACCCTATTAATAGAAGCAATCAGATCATCAGAGATAGCCA
The DNA here is from genome assembly GCA_022085475.1 of Heliosperma pusillum. Classification (NCBI taxonomy): domain Eukaryota; kingdom Viridiplantae; phylum Streptophyta; class Magnoliopsida; order Caryophyllales; family Caryophyllaceae; genus Heliosperma; species Heliosperma pusillum. The sequence continues at coordinate 145,400 of JAIUZE010070081.1, forward strand.
CAGCAGTGCCACTCAAACAGTCCATAAGGTGTTGGGCACGAAACCCATCCCTCCCACAAGAAGTGCCACGCGGGAAACTACGAATCATATAAGGTGTTGGGCCCAAAGAAAATAAACGATCAAGTGAAGACACGGACCACTGAACAGGCTCAACCCCATTATCAGACGAAAGAACCGAGTGAGACGGCGATGTAGGTCTAGGGCTATCGTGAATAATAAAGCTTACGATGCCATCACCACAATCCGGAGGCGCAACAAAATCACCCCGACCATGCCGACATCTAGAGCGAAATGTATGGGTTTTAAAGCACTCCCCACAGAACCAAAGCCTCATTCGCTTCAAAGTAATCTCGGCATTAGAGAAAACCGTCAGACTATCAGAAAGAGTGTGACGCGTCAAACCCATAGCACCATCAAGACAATGACGATCCTGAAAATGCTTTTGCCAGGCGGCCTTAGTAAGGCCCTTACCATGACCATCCGAACACTCATGAATACTCGAAAAAGGACAATGAAAATGAACCAAGGCAGCCGGCATGACAAAGGAAAAGAAGAAGAAAATAATAAAGTAAAAATGTAATAATACCTAATGAAAGAAAAAACCCTAATAAGTGCATGGATACTGTTCACGTGCAAGCCAAATATCGGCCACCATCACAGCGGCCACAGCCCGGCCCACAAACAGCCACCACATCGACGGCCATCACCATCCACAACCGACGCAACCAGTAAACCCCGACAAGAAGCAACGAACACCAACCACATTATTATTATTATTATTATTATTATTATTATTATTATTATTATTATTATTACTATTATTATTATTATTATTATTATTATTATTATTACTATTATTATTACTATTATTATTACTATTATTATTATTACTGTTATTATTACTGTTATTATTACTGTTATTATTACTGTTATTATTACTGTTATTATTATTATTACTGTTATTATTACTGTTATTATTACTGTTATTATTATTATTATTACTATTATTATTTTTTTTTTTTTTTTTTATAATAAGATGCGCGCAGCTTTCATTAAAATAAAATGTAAAGTTTACAAGAAGTTGGTGGGGAGCCGAGACACAATCTGGGCCCCCACTCCCTTAGCTATAGCAAAACTAAGCCTAGTAAAGATATAAGCGGCCACCCGGGCACCAGCATCCTGAGCTAATCCGCTTGAGCAAGTCAACAGCATCCGAGCCCAGCTCTCCAACCGAAGATAAAGAGAAGGGTAGGAAACCATAACCAGCAGCCGCGCATAAATCTCCATACTTAGCACATTTGCGCTGAGCAGCATCAGCAACAACCCGTCCCGGCACAAAGTCGGACATCCCAGTCTGAGTCAAGGGGGAAGACCATGTCAAATCAACACACACATCACGCCCTCTGTCCCAGGAATAAAGTAGCAAATCCGCAGGACGAAGAGAGCCGCCATGCCCGTCAACCAAACCGATATCAACCTCCTTGCCCGTAGAAATACAAGCCATATAGCATATGTCAAATAAAGTGTCACGAACGAGGTTATGCCGATGCTTAACCCCAATAGTACCAGTACAAGAAACCGCGTGGTCCCCAAAAATATCATCAGCAAAAACCCGAGAGCAGGCAGGACAAGGCCTAGATACCCCAAATAACGGAATACCCAATCGATACCCAAGCACACTACGGTAAGTCCTACTGTTCATAGTCTGACCCAACCCAGAGATAGGGACCGCACGCAACCAATCAGAGGAGTGGGTACCCTGCTGAGACTTCCATAACGCAAGCTGGCGCGGTGTCAAAGAGAAAACAGATTCCGCAGTAGCAGCAATCCTCGCAAAATATATATCTGCCAGTTTCTTCATAAGTTTAGGGGCAGCGATTTCACTAGGATCACATAAAAAGGCAGAACCTGTAGTCTCAGAGAACACCCGCAAGGCAGCATCGAAAGTAGGACCAGCATCCACAATACCAGAAGGCCGTAGAAGCTTAGCCTGCAAATCAGCAGACTGCAAACGGGACGCCAAAAAAGCATAGTGCAAAACATCCCCGGCAGCATATACACCGAGCCCACCAAAATGAAAAGGGAAAGTGGCAAGGCGCCACTGCCAATCCCCAAAACCAGGCCCAGACGCGGTGACAATACGTTCCAAGCTAGAACGCAACGCTGCATCAAAACGAAGATGGACAGACCCAAAGCTCCCCGGGGAACAAGTACGGAGGGTAAAGTAGAGCTTAGAAATACCAGTGCAAGCTCGAAGCAGAAGCAACTCACATTGCGGGTCATCAATCCTAGCAACCAAATCCATAAGCTCGATGGTCTTAGTCACTCTCTTCGCCACAAGCTCATTGCCAAAACTAGGGCAAGTACAGACAGGCCCACCCAACACAGAGCCACCACGCAAAGGCCGAGCAATAGATGGGGGGAAAACACCAGGAAGACGACTCCGAGGATCCTCAGTAGGCCAAAAAACCTCAGTCTTAGCGACATTAAGATGAAGACCAAACTGAGGACCATCTGCCAAAATCAAATCCAAAACCTTTCCCACCTCCAAAGTATCCCCAACAATAGTGCCATCATCCAAGTACCAAGCTTGCAACCTCAAATCAAAAGAATCCCGTATCTTGCACACCAAGGGATGCAAAACCAAAGCGAAAAGCAAGGGTCCTAAAGGATCACCCTGCTGGACTCCCTGACAAGACCACAAACAATGTTCCCCATAATAAAGGCGGGCAGGGCTAGAGTAACAGAACTCCACCCAACGGGAAAGAATCGGGCAACGACGGCGAACTTCCAGAAGCATGGTTACGCGATCAACAAGGTTGAAAGCAGTCTGGAAATCAACCAACAACATAGATGTCTGTCGTTATACACCAAAAATAAAACCTAAGTCTACTAACTAAGAAGATAGCCGAAGTAGGGTCGATCTCCACAGGGAGGAAACTAATTAACTGAAATCTAAATCTGCTAGTAACAAACTGGGAGTTTTGAAAAGGTTTTATCTAAACTTAATAAGATTAAAGGAAGAGAAATAAAGGAAGAAATTAATACGAATAAATCAGATAAAATAAAGAATATGCTAGGATTCGGTCTACTGCAATATCGGCATCTACGGGTCAACTAAGTCAGTCAATCTATCAATGAGAAGGGCAATGGTTTTCTCCTCTCAGTCTCAAACCACCCTAGGGATTTTCCTAATTAACTCTCGTCCTCTTAGGAGTCACCTATCAATTCTAAGCAAGCCTTCCCTTCCAATCTCTCGATCCAGGTCGGGGTTAACTACCTAGCCTAGTCTCCTGCGTGCACTCAATCGACTAAACCTCAATTAAATTGCTTAGACTGATTCTCATATTCAAGACAAACTAAAATAATCTATCCTAACATGCCTCTACTACAATTTCCCTCATCTCAACATACAAGAGAATTAGCTACTCATGTTATTAACGATGCTAGCAAAGACGATTGAACATATGACGATAGACATAATAGAATCGTAGTTAACAAGCATAAGCAATAACAACGCAGTAATTAAGAAGAGTAGAACAGTAACTAAGACTAAGAGAAAGGTTAAGATTAAAAGAGAGGAAAGAGAAAAGGAGTTTACAATCTTAGCAATCCGGCGTAGAGAACAGATCCTACGTCGATAATAACCCGAATGCAAACCAAAGATAAAGTTCAGAAACTAAAGCTAAGTGGTGATGATCAGGGATCACCCCATGATCAATTAATGACAAAACTAAGAGTCTTAAATAAGCATAACACGACTTTAAACCCTAATTAAGCTATGGACTTAAGGCCCATGATAGAATCTACTCGATCGAGGGAAATAACCACTCGATCGAGGACTTTATTGGAGGAAATCACTCGATCGAGTAACAATTCTACTCGATCGAGCAACGTTTCAGCAGCTATCACTCGATCAAGCACAGGACAGCTCAATCGAGCAACTTTCTCTTCAACGCTCCTCGATCGACCAAAGGCATAGTCGATCGAGGTCTTTTGGCGTCGTGCAGTGTTGGACATGGCTTTGGACTTGATTGCGAGCGGTTTCACGCTTCCCTATGCAAGAGCTTCTGTTCCGTTCCTTCCATTCTCCTAAATGCATGCAAAGTGGACTGCTTTGGCTCGGTTTCTGCTACTATGCAGCTTGTACCTACAAAATGGTAATGAAAGTACAAAGTAGCCAAATAGGGGCATATGGCGATTTAATATCACCTAAATGACATATAAATGCGTGCATAAATGGACTAGAAAGTCTATATAAAATACACGCATCAAACTTCCCCAAACTAAACATTTGCTTGTCCTCAAGCAAACTAAATGCAGCTATATGGAACAAAATAAACCTAGGGGAATGGAGCAAGTCTCAGAGCTAGCTACAGGTCAATGCTAAACCATTCAATGCACTCATTCAATCACTACAAAGCTTAATACGAAAGTGAACGAATTTATACAATCTTGGAAATAAATTAGACTTTTGACCTTGCAAGACTCAATCAAATTCGGACTCTCACGGGTCACTCTTCTCTCATCAAGCAAATGGTAAGTAAATATGTATAAAAAAGAGAGAAGAAGATATAGTCACTCACCTAGACTACGACCGACACAACATGCATTGCTAACTAACATGAAAGATGATTCAAGCACCGTACACACGCATAACCACCGTTCAAGGACAATCACGTACCGAACATTTGCAAAAATATGGAAATGTGAGGCTAATTGGTAAGAAGGGGCAAAACAATTAATGGAAATGTGAGGGTAAATAGCCAAGCTAGTTCCTAACAAGACCGAAATAAAACTCGTTCCATTCTCCCAACTATCAAAATTAAGCTCGATGCCTTAACAAATCTCGGCAAATACAACACAAATCCCGTAAAACACCTCGACAAATGATAATAAGCGTAGGAGGCGAAAAAACAAAAACTTCAGCCAATTATTTTTTCTCATTGTATTTTTTCATTTTTTTCTTTCTTTTCTTTTCTTTTTCTTGGCTGACTGAGGAAAACCACTCGATTGAGTAGAATGAGTTACTCGATCGAGGCAACAACTAACAAAATCTGCTCGATCGAGCTACAAGTTTACTCGATCGAGGCACTAACAACACTTCTCTTCTTTTTCTCACAAAAAACCCACTTCAATCAATGAAACGAGCCAAAAGTTGACACAACGGTAGAATATACCTCGACTACTAAACTAGCTCGGCAAAGGTAGGCTTAGTTTAGAATGTAGTTAAGGGCAACAGGCAGATATGGCTTATGTGGAGTTAATGGGGTAAAATGAGGAAAAAGGAGATGCAAATATTCTCAAAACACGTAATACCGACCACAAACCCAATGCGTGCATGCAATAAGAAATCAAAATTCATATACAAGCAAATGACACGAGATGTGGGGAGTAACTACTCTCATTCCTAGATGAACTGGTCATGGATGTCACCAGTTCTAGGCTCTAAAACTCAGAATATATAAGTAGTTTGCCAAAAAGTTGAGTCAAGTCTAATAAACAAATTTAAATTCCAAGACAAAATTCAGTAATTCACTATTTCGATTTTACTAAGTAAGTCAAGAAGGTGCAAAGAATAGCATAAATAGACTTGCAGTGCGATTTCATGATGAACAAGACTCCAATCCGACTCAACTAAATGCAAAAATAAACGTGATATTTTTCAAATTTTTTTTCTAATTAACATGAATTGTAAACGTGAATGCAATACAAATGCAAATGCAGACGCAAAAGGATGTAAAACACTTCCCCAAACCAAAACAGACAATGTCCTCATTGGCTATAGCACAACAGCATATACGGGAAAGGAAAAAAACAACCTAATACATGTTCCTAATGAATGAAATATATGTAAGGAATGGAAGAAGAATAAACAGGAAACCTCACAAGACAAGAGCTTCCCCAAACCAGCATCAAACTGGGGGTCGATCGAGTAGAAATTCTACTCGATCGAGCACATTTTCAGGTATAACCGCTCGATCGAGTAAGGTAACCGCTCGATCGAGTAGGTCTTCCTTAATCGATCGAGCACTTTCTGAATTTGCACGGCCGACGACTGTGAGCAGTTGATTTCCTCTTCGTTTTCCTGCAAAATTGATGCCAAACGATACCCAAAGAAAAATACCAAGCATTTTCTAACAGGAAAACAAGTTTATCTAAACTACGGATTATTGCGTAATAGTCTAATTGTCTAACGCGATAAATTTTTTTACAAATTGCACGGGGTTGCAAACCCGGCTAATACCCAAATAGTTCCATGCCAAGGCCACTGTCAGGCCTTTGACTTGCGGAAGTACCCTCGGCTGTGGTAATTTCCGCCTTCTTCTTCCACACATACGGTCTTTGCTGGGAGTCTTGCTCCACTTCTGAATCACTCGAACATGTGTGAACTTATTTCATCTTCGCTGGTACGGTAATCTCAACAGTGGAAGACGGAATCAGGAGTACTCAAGTCTTCCTCCTGAACAGTCTTATCTATCCCTCTCTACCTGCGCATACACAACTATAGAGAGAAAGACGAGACAGAAATAAATAACAGAAAATTAAATTGCCTCCCCGGCAACGGCGCCAAAATTTGATGTCTGTCGTTATACACCAAAACTAAAACCTAAGTCTACTAACTAAGAAGATAGCGGAAGTAGGGTCGATCTCCACAGGGAAGAAACTAATTAACTGAAATCTAAATCTGCTAGTAACAAACTGGGGGTTTTGAAAAAGTTTTATCTAAACTAAATAAGATTAAAGGAAGAGAAATAAAGGAAGAAATTAATACGAATAAATCAGATAAAAGAAAGAATATGCTAGGATTCGGTCTACTGCAATATTGGCATCTACGGGTCAACTAAGTCAGTCAATCTATCAATGAGAAGGGCAATGGTTTTCTCCTCTCGGTCTCAAACCACCCTAGGGATTTTCCTAATTAACTCTCGTCCTCTTAGGAGTCACCTATCAATTCTAAGCAAGCCTTTCCTTTCAATCTCTCGATCCAGGTCGGGGTTAACTACCTTGGCTAGTCTCCTGCGTGCACTCAATCGACTAAACCTTAATTAAATTGCTTAGACTGATTCTCATATTCAAGACGAACTAAAATAATCTATCCTAACATGCCTCTACTACAGTTTCCCTCATCCCAAAATACAAGAGAATTAGCTACTCATGTTATTAACGATGCTAGCAAAGACGATTGAACATATGACGATAGACATAATAGAATCGTAGTTAACAAGCATAAGCAATAACAACGCAGTAATTAAGAAGAGTAGAACAGTAACTAAGACTAAGAGAAAGGTTAAGATTAAAAGAGAGGAAAGAGAAAAGGAGTTTACAATCTTAGCAATCCGGCGTAGAGAGCAGATCCTACGTCGATAATAACCCGAATGCAAACCAAAGATAAATTTCAGAAACTAAAGCTAAGTGGTGATGATCAGGGATCACCCCATGATCAATTAATGACAAAACTAAGAGTCTTAAATAAGCATAACACGACTCTAAACCCTAATTAAGCTATGGACTTAAGGCCCATGATAGAATCTACTCGATCGAGGGAAATAACCACTCGATCAAGGACTTTATTGGAGGAAATCACTCGATCGAGTAACAATTCTACTCGATCGAGCAACGTTTCAGCAGCTATCACTCGATCAAGCACAGGACAGCTCAATCGAGCAACTTTCTCTTCAACGCTCCTCGATCGACCAAAGGCATAGTCGATCGAGGTCTTTTGGCCTCGTGCAGTGTTGGACATGGCTTTGGACTTGATTGCGAGCGGTTTCACGCTTCCCTATGCAGAAGCTTCTGTTCCGTTCCTTCCATTCTCCTAAATGCATTCAAAGTGGACAACTTTGGCTCGGTTTCTGCTACTATGCAGCTTGTACCTACAAAATGGTAATGAAAGTACAAAGTAGCCAAATATGGGTATATGTCGATATAATATCACCTAAATGACATATAAATGCGTGCATAAATGGACTAGAAAGTCTATATAAAATACACGCATCAATTATTATTATTATTATTATTATTATTATTATTATTAGTTTTTTTTTATAATTATAATATGCGCGCAGCTTTCATTCAAATAAAATGTAAAATTTACAAGAAGTTGGTGGGGAGCCGAGAGACAATCTGGGCCCCTACCCCCTTAGCTATAGAAAAACTAAGCCTAGTAAAGATATAAGTGGTTACCCGAGCCCCAGCATCCTGAGATACCGAGAATTTCTGGATCCGCTTGAGCAAGTCAACAGCATCCGAGCCCAGCTCTCCAAGCGAAGAGAAAAAGAGAAGGGTAGGAAACCCTAGCCAGCAGCCGCGCATAAATCTCCATACTTAGCACATTTGCGCTGAGCAGCATCAGCGACAACCCGTCCCGGCACAAAATCGGACATCCCAGTCTGAGTCAAGGGGGAAGACCCTGTCAAATCAACACACACATCACGCCCTCTGTCCTAGGAATAAAGTAGCAAATCCGCAGGACGAAGAGATCCGCCATGGCCGTCAACAAAACCGATATCAACCTCCTTGCCCGTAGAAATACCAGACCTATAGCATATTTCAAATAAGGTGTCACGAACGAGGTTATGCCGATGCTTAACCCCCACAGTACCAGTACAAGAAACAACATGGTCCCCATAAATATTATCAGCAAAAACCCGAGAGCAGGCAGGACAAGGCCTAGATACCACGAATGACGGAATACCCAGTCGATACCCAAGCACACTACGGTAAGTCCTACCGTTCATAATCTGACCCAACCCAGAGATAGGGACCGCACGCAACCAATCAGAGGAGTGGGTACCCTGCTGAGACTTCCATAACGCAAGCTGGCGCGGTCAAAGAGAAAACAGATTCTGTTGGAGCCAGTGTCCTCCACAGTTAGTGTAATAACATACATAAATCTCTGTAGGTTCACAGGGTATACTTTGTATAATAATCAGTTGATTAACGTTTATCAATCACGGTTGGCTTGCTAGATAAGTTTGACGTTATTGTCATACAGATGGCGGTGATCAACTGGTCCCTAAAAGTCACACCTAAAGGATGTGTTTGAGAGATGTGATTATTTGATAAAATGATCATATTGATGCCCTATTATATGACTAAAAGGTTAGTCAGTGTATTTTGACTAAAAGGTTAGTCAATGTGATGATGAGACGATTATTTAATAATGATTAAATAATATAAGCTGAGACAAATTAAAAGTAATTCGTAATTAAATATAAACTGTTGTATTTAATTAGCATATATATAATGTAAGCTTATGCGAATTAAAAGGTTAATTCGTAATTGAATATAAAATGTTATATTGAATTGGCAAATTATAATTATATGGATAATTATAATTAACGTATATATTATACGATTGTCATATTAGATGTTATCAGACCGGTATTAATGTATCGACTACAAAATGTTGTATGGACATATTAATACAAGACAACACAAATGACATTTATAATAATAATACACATTATATATTAAAGCGAATTTAACCGAAATAAAGTCCAGATTCACTCTGGAATTTTCGGTCCATTAGTGGTTAATTAGAGGAGAAAATATCTCCCCTAATAAAACCAATTGTGCCGTGAGATTGAAAGGGTAAGAGGAAAATTGAGATTTTTATACCTAACCCTAATTCATTTCTCACTTGTGCCTCCATCTCAACATCTCACAAAAATTAAAAGTTAACAGTAACTTTTGATAAAAACATTCTAGCAAAACCTAAGGCATTTCTCATTCAATCTTGGGTGCTACGATTAGGAGATATCATCATTTTGATATTGTTCTTAAGCCTTTAAAGCAAGGACTAAAGGTTATTTCTAATCTCTCGCTTTTTATGCATTTTCGTTTATGACTATTAATCATATAATCTTAATTTCATTATAATCCTGTATGATTTAAAGGGAAGTATACGGATATTTTCCCACAAGTGGTATCAGAGCCAGGTTATGAAATTGTTTATATGATTTTCGTAAATATGAATTTGTATAATTCTTAATAAAAAAAATTTTTTAATTCGGCAAAAGTTTTTTTTTTGTGCCGTATGATTTTTTTTGGGGATCCATTTTGATTCAAATATTGTAATTTTAAAAGGTTGAGATAATAATATATGAATTTGTAGATGTTTTGATTTAATAATGATTGAATTAAAACGTAAATGGAATTTGATATGAATGTTTATGAACATCCTTTTGCTTTATATTTTCGGTATAAAATGTTCTAGATATTCTTGTTAAAAGGTTAATTTGAATCATCTAGTTTTGTATCAATGTTTAATATCGATTAGATATTGTTTTGTTTGTACCGATCTAGTTAATATAAGCATGATCGAATTAAAACCGTTTAATTTGATTTTTTTTTCTGCCCGTGTACTGTTCATGTACTGTTCACAGAATTAAAAAAAAAAAAATTCTGTTTTTTTTTAATGGCAGCAACTGCAAGTTTTTTTTTTGTAAAGTTTTTCCGGTTTTGTTATAAACTGAGAGAAAAGAAGGAAAAAAAAATTTTTTTTTTTGGGTACCTGCTACTTTTCACGTATGAACATTAATTATAAAAAAAAAATTCGATTTTTTTTTCTTATACTGTTTTTTTTTGTTTTGAACATTATTAAGATAATGTATGATTCTTTTTGTGAAAAAGTTCACAAATTTTTGATACCATGTCATTTTAAAAAGGTTGAAAATAATGTTGTTGTTATTCATATTGATTATGAATTTCATTGGATTTTGATTGAAATCTAGTGATGGATTACGGAATCGTCACATGATTTAATGGTGGTTTGGATAATTAATCAACATAATTTATGCATTATGTTTTGTATGATTAATTTTAGTTGATGCTTTTATTATGTTGAATGTTGTTTGAATGGTTTAATTTTACGCATTTTGTACAATCAGTTGTAATTTACTAGTGTGGCCTTAGTAGATTATGTTTTCGTAATGATGGAAACATAATCTTGGTTGTAATTTGAGATCTTGTATCTCCCCTATGTAATTTTAATTTTTGGAATCATTTTGAATTAGAATGTAAATAGGTTTACATTTGTAATTTTTAAAATGTATTTTAAGAAGATTCAAGATGGAGATCGGATGGCTCACTCCCGCTATATGGACCAAGGTGGAACACCAAGTCAAGCTTCTCGGGTCCATAAGGATGGATTCCAAACTTGTATTTTGTTCATTTTGGTAGTTAGGCCACACTAGGTGTTTTATTTTGCGTTTTATTTTTCCATTCTCGTTGCTTTATTCACATGATAGATAATTGCATCATATTCCGCCTAAACCAAACCACCTAAAAATGCATGAAAAATGATTCATACAGTTTGAATATTTTAATCATGGACATACAGATGTCACTCGCTTTTAGGGCCATCACCTTAGTTTAAATCATTCTCGAGTTGCTAGACATTCGTTCACTTAAAATGAATTAAAGTTAAGATGATGGGACCTTCCCCTATAACTAAAATTGAGACTAGTCTTTATAGGGAAAACTACTATGAACCCCTTCTTCGTCGGAAGTCATAATATGACCCCTTCTACGTTGGGTAAGTAGTGAGTGTTGACCTATTTTTATCTCAACATTATAGTACGAGTAATATCTCGTGATTATGATGGACTAAAGATAGAATTTACAGAAATTTATCGACCAGGAATTCTAAAAGTAGAATTAGCCAAGAGGTTGGCTTATCAATTTACAGAAATTGAGTCTTGGGATCATTTATATAATTCTTGAGGGAGGTCAATTGTATAAATGCACGAGTCATCGCATTAAACAGTTTTTCATTAGCCTCAAATTTAAAACGATGAATACTTATCATATTTATTTTCTTTTCATAGTTTTTGAATCCGTTATATACAGATATAACTGCTAATAACAAATGGCTGGCCATACAGATGACCCAATGCCAAGTGCCACGCTCGGACGTGAGTCCTGGCTTAAGATGTTCATGGACACTATGAATCAGTCAACACGACTGAAGAATAACGGGTCCAACTTTTCGGACTGGGAGGCGGCATTACGGAATGCTGCCATTGCTGACGGTAAGCTCAAGTACTTGACTGAGCCACTACCGCCCAACCCAGGCCCAATGCAGGAGGTAATGAATCACTTGCTTATAATGATTTCGTAATGGAGGCGGGTGCGATAAAGAACGTACTCATCTTTTCAATGGAATACAATTTGCAAAGACGATTCATTGCCCAAGGTGCAAACAAGATTTTCACCACGCTCTCTAACGAGTTCTCGAAAGCTCCGAGGATCGTTAGCTATGAGCATACCTGTCGCTTCTTTGAGGCAAAACTCCAGAAGGGCCAAGCGGTTAGCCCACACATTCTTGATATGATTGAGAATGTCGAGAAACTGGAGGCACTTGGTTGCAAAATCGATGAGAAGATCGTCATTGACCGCGTTCTCCATTCACTTCATGATGGTTTTGCCCTTTTCAGGGCAAATTACTATATGAATGATATGAAGAAGAGTCTTCATCAGCTCCACTCACTTCTCGTACAGACCGAGAGTGATCTGAAATTGAGTGGGAGTCTGAAACAGGACGTTCTCATGATTGCAAACAAGGGAAAAGGTAAGGGCAAGGCTCAAGCCAACCTAACTGTAGGGAAGCCGAAATTCAAAAGGCCAGGGCAAGGCAAGAGTGGGCCTGGTGAGACTAGCAGTAGCTCACAAGGCAAGACAAAGAGCAAATAATACATGGAGTGCCACCATTGCCACATGACTGGGCATTGGAGGCGGAAGTGTCCCGTGTATGCTGAAGACGTAAAAGCAGGCCGCGTCACTCCTGTTGGTACGTCATCTTTTATTCATATGATTGAGATTAACCATGCAAGTTTCGGAACTTGGGTATTAGATACTGGTTGTGGTTCTCATCTGTGTAATCATTTGCAGGGCCTAAGAAACATCACAACTCTCGCAAGGGGTGATGTGGACCTGCGAGTGGGGAATGGAGCAAGAGTAGCTGCCGTTTCAGTGGGAACATATGTAATCCAACTCCCGAGTGGATTTGAGTTATTTCTGAATAACTGTTACTATGTACCCAGTTTATCTAAAAACATTATTTCAGTTTCCGTACTTGATAAGGACGGTTTTTCGTTTGTAATAAAGGATAATAGCTGTATTTTCTCTTTAAACGAAATGATTTATGGTAAAGCAGTTTCCATGAATGAGATTTATGTTTTAGATCAAACCACAGATATAATACATGTGAGTAGTAAGAAAGCAAAGGTTGGTGACAAAGATCAAACCTATTTATGGCATTGCCGTATGGGACACATAAATGAAAAACGCGTGAAGAAACTCATTGACAATGGGACTATCTCCCCATTTGACTATGAATCTTTTGGCACGTGTGAATCATGTCTCACAGGCAAAATGACTCGAATTTCCTTCAAAAGTGTTGGAATGCGCGCTGCTGACCTATTAGGACTCATACATACTGATGTGTGTGGACCTATGTCAATCAACGCTAGAGATGGCTATAGATATTTTATCACTTTCACTGACGATTTGAGTAGATATGGATATGTCTACTTAATGAAGCATAAAAGTGAGTCCTTTGACAAGTTCAAGGAATTCCAGAATAAGGTTGAAAACCAACTGGATAGAAAGATTAAAGCCCTACGTTCAGATCGTGGTGGCGAATATCTTTCGAATGAGTTTGATCAACACCTTAAAGACTGTGGTGTAGTACTACAGTTAACTCCACCTGGAACACCACAATTGAATGGTGTGTCCAAACGGAGAAATCGAACATTACTTGATATGGTTCGATCCATGATGAGTCACACGGTTGTACCTGATTCATTGTGGGGTTATGCTCTTTTGTTAGCTGCTCTAATACTTAACTGAAGTCCGTCTAAAGCTGTAGACAAGACTCCATATGAATTATGGAAGGGAACGGTCCCTAACTTGTCCTTTATTCGGGTTTGGGGCTGCGAGGCTTATGTCAATTGGAGACCTGACGATAAGCTCGGCCCACGATCGGTCAAGACATACTTTATTGGTTATCCAAAAGGGATGTTTGGTCATTACTTTTACTCGCCTACCGAACATCGAGTTTTTGTTGCGGCTAGTGCGACGTTCTTAGAAAAAGAATTTCTCGAGAATAGGACAAGTAATGGAACCTTCGAACTGTCGGAGATTCAAGAACCAACAACCAAGCAACCAATGGAGGAAACTGTTCCTTCATCATAAGCTGCGGTTAATATTCCTTTGGAACCTAGGAGGTCGGGTAGACACTCTATTCCTCCAGACAGATACATTGGTATGGTCGAGGAGAATGAGAGAAATGACGTTTTACTCCTTGAGAGTAACGAACCCGCTACCTATAAAGGTGTTATGACCTGTTCCGACTCTAAGTTATGGCTTGACGCCATGCAATCCGAGATGGACTCTATGTATGAGAATGACGTATGGGATCTGGTTGACTTACCTGATGAGGTTCGGCCTCTTCAGTGCAAATGGCTTTACAAGATAAAGTATTCTGTAGAAGGACAACCAGATACATACAAGGCACGACTAGTGGCAAAGGGTTTCACTCAAGTGCACGGATTGCATTATGATGATATCTTTGCACCCGTAGTCATGCTGCGTTCTATTCGGATAATCTTAGCGATTGCCGCTTTTCATGACTATGAAATTTGGCAAATGGATGTGAAAACCGCCTTCTTAAACGGTTATTTGGAGGAGGGGTTGTACATGGTACAACCCGAAGTTTTCATTGATCCTAAACATCCTAAGAAGGTTTGCAAGCTTAAGCGTTCCATCTATGGACTTAAGCAGACTTCTCGGAGTTGGAATCATCGTTTCGACCAAGTGATAAAAGAGAATGGATTTACTCGATCGGTCGAGGAACCATGCTTATATATCAAGTCGAGTGGGAGCAAGATTGTCTTCCTAATATTGTATGTCGATGACATACTCTTGATTGGGAATGACATACCTCGTCTTAACTTCGTAAAAGTTTTGGTTAAAGAAACCATTTCCAGATGAAAAGATTTGGGCCCGGCACAAAGAATTTGGATCCGTATCTAACCGAGATAGATTTCACGACGGATTTATCCCTCAGTCAGGAGTCTTTATAGATAAGATTCTTGAGAGGTTCATCATGACCAACTCCAAGAAGGTGGAACCTTCCAATGGTCTCTGGGATGCAGCTTGAGTAAAAGGCTCAAGCATCCAAAGAATCGTAAAGGTCGAGGCCGCATGAGTCAGATTCCCTTATCATCAGCTATAGGATCGATCATGTATGCCATGATATGTGCCACCACGATCCGACGTGGCTCGGGTATGCATCTGAGTATTAGCGCGTACGCTCCAAGGAAGGCAATCGCAGTAAAACACACTGGATGGCTGTTAAGAATATCCTTAAGTACCTACGGAGGACTAAGGATTGGGTATTGACTTATGGAGACGACACTGAGCTATGCGCAATCGGTTACGCAAATGCCAGCTTCCAAACGGATCGAGATGACTCGAAATCTCAGTCTGGATTCGTTTTTACTCTTAATGGCGCTGCGGTCAGCTGGAAAAGCTCCAAACAAACTGTTATAGCAGATTCTACGACTGAATCCGAGTACTATGCTGCTTCAGAGGCTGCGAAGGAAGCTATATGGATGCGTCAATTCTTACAAGGACTAACTGTAGTTCCTAGTTCGGATGACCCGATCACCAGCTATAACGAGTCTAAGCATGTACAACGGAAGGCTCACATGATCCGAGATTATGTGGAGCAAAGGGAGATAGTGATAGACAAGATTGCTACGGATGATAACGTAGCAGATCCTCTCACTAAACCATTGAGATATGATAAACATGAAGGGCACGTTATTTCCATGGGAATCAAACGTGTTCCTGAGTTGTATTAGTTGTTTTGTATGGATTAGACACCTGTATCTTTTTCATAAAAACTATCTATAAAATCATCGTTTTGTTTATATTTTGTTTTTCATGTGGGTTGTACGGACAACATTGAACACCACAAAGTGAACTGAATTACATTATATTTGTTTTGGTCCGTAATTGCCTACATGAGCTGATAACTCTGGCAATTATTTTGTGACGTCGAGTGATGGTGGGTTCAACGAGCCATAAGTCAAACTGTTGACTGATCGATCACAGATGCGAGTTATAATGATACTGCGCAGGACATTTTGTGACGACGTTATGGAGTCCTAAATGTTTCGGAACATTAGGTGCCAGGTCGTGGATAGGACATCCATAGTGTTCCTAGAGTCGATTCTTTTGACTATCGACTGTCTCTTGAGATAAAGGCAGTTTTTGGGTGACTTTGGTTTCTTTCTCATGGTCGACCGTAACAGGAGGCTAAGTAGATTTTCATGGGTCATTTCATACTGCGCTTGTATCTGCAAGATTCGAGTTGAAGAAAATATCCAACCTTTATCAGGATATGATATTTCTCAGGGCCACTCGAGGAGCTGTAACTGAAATGCATGGCCATGCTCGAATATAGATTCGTTTATCAGTTAAGTTACTCTCTAGTCGGGGAAACCACTCTTGATACTGATCACTTGTAAACTACGACCTTTGGTGAATACGGACTTTGCAAATTGGTTTACATTGAGTGGGAGAAATTTATTATGGATATGAGAATCGGTTATCGCACATACACTTGTACGGACAAGTGGGAGATTTTTGGAGCCAGTGTCCTCCACAGTTAGTGCAATAACATAAATAAATCTCTGTAGGTTCACAGGGTATACTTTGTATAATAATCAGTTGATTAAACGTTTATCAATAACGGTTGGCTTGCTAGATAAGTTTGACGTTATTGTCATACAGATGGCGGTGATCAACTGGTCCCTAAAAGTCACACCTATAGGATGTGTTTGAGAGATGTGATTATTTGAGAAAATAATCATATTGATACCCTATTATATGACTAAAAGGTTAGTCAGTGTAATTGACTAAAAGGTTAGTCAATGTGATGATGAGACGAAAGTTAGCTGAGACGAATTAACTGTAATTCGTAAAATTGAATATAAAAAGTTATATTTAATTATAGTATATAATGTAAGCTAATTAAACATAAACCGTTATAATTAATTGGCAAATTATAAATATACGGATATTTATAATTAATGACGGATTATAATGTCGGTCCATGTAAAACGACGATTATAATATATTACATTATATTGGAAGCTAAAATGACCAAAAACGAAAGTATCCAGATACACTCGGTTTTTGGTCAATGGGTAGTTATTTTTGAGGAGACCAAAATATCTCCTCATATAAAAGAAACCCAAAAGGTGTCGTGAAAGGGGATAGAGAAAAAGAGGAAATTCCAAAAACCTAGTTTTCTATTCTCTCAGGCAGCCTCCATCTACACATTACACAAAACTGACAAAAGTTAACAGTAACTTTTGGACAAAACTACAAAACAAAAGTTAACAGTAACTTTAGTTCTCTTTCTAGCATAAGAGAAGGGTATTTCTCATACAATCTTGGGTGCAACGATTAGGAGGATATCTACTTTGATATCTCTGTTCTTTACGCCAAATTGCTAGGACCGGAGGTTGATTTCTAAATCTCTAAACCTTTTCTATGTTTTCGTTTATGACTTGCATAATCAAATTATTACTTTTCGTTATAATCCTAAAATAATTGTATTGTGGTAATACCGATTTCCCACACAAACAACTAGAATTAAAACGATAACCAAGCAATTGCAATTCAATTAATTAGTCTACCCTTTATTATAACAATCCTAGATCCCCTTTCAACCCTAGAAAATAATTAAGCTACTCATAACGATATTAACAACAACGATAATAAATAAAACAAACATGATTAACAACAATGAAAGGATTGACAAAGAACAATTAAAGAACTAGAAGGTAACTAATTGAATAACGAAGAAAGATTAAAGAATACCGATTACAAATTGAACTAAAGACAATCGTCTTTATGGTAAAATCCAGCAGCAAAGCAAAGAAAAATTTAGGTTTCTAAAATCAAAGCATACCTAATTGTGAAAGACGAGCTTTCCTTTTATAATACAAATCTAATTAATTAGGTTAAACTACTTTAGGTAAATACGAAAAAGCCGTCAAAAAGTAGGTTGCTCGATCGAGCAAAGTGAATCTGCTCGATCGAGCAGCCATCAGCACGACTCGATCGAGCAAGGAATTGTTGCTCGGTCGAGCATCCTTCAAAAAGGTCTCGTTTCTTCGTTTTCCTTCATTCCTTCTTCATTGCTCTCGATTCCCGTGCCTAACCTTTTACGATCCGACTCCGTCATGCTTCATATCAACTAAAAAAGCTTCAAATGCATCCAATCTGCATTAAAACATAATAGAAGCGGCAGAATCGATATTCTAGCTAAAATAGCATAGAAATAAGCAAGGAAAGACGGTAAATCAAGTTATATGTAACTAAGGGAAGCATAAAATATGTATATAAATAATGATCATCATAGATCTTCCTCCTACAAATTTTTACGTCTTTATGGCGTAAGTGTGTCTTGTTGTAGGTACCTCTCGAAAGCTCGGCTAATTAAGAAGAGAAAAAAAAACGCCATTCTATTTGGCCATCTCCATTCGCCCCCTAAAGAAGACGTCTTTGCTTGACTTGCCAATTTTTAGTTTATTTTCGTTTTCAAATTATGTAATAATAAGATCCGACTTTGAGAATCGAATTTGTACCATGTAACTTGTAAGCTACTTGTTTTACCGTTGCAAAAAAAAAAATATCCATTCTAACATTAAAAAATGGTGGGCATTACATCATTTGCAAGTTTACATTGCAAAGCAAGAAAAGTTGTTAGACAAATTGAGAAATGAAAACTAAGTGTCAACTAATATGAAATCAATTTTTGCGGGTGTGTTTAATCTTGGAGTAGTAACATGCTTTGATTAAGTTGAAACAACCCCTCTCGGTCTAAGATTACAACAATTTTAGAGTAACAATTAAGTAATTAACTCATCCTTTAATAGTCACAATGCTTCTCCGGCTCTCGTTAGTGAACCCGTCAGATTTAGCAGCCTATATGTCGTACTTCCCATTTTATATGCATTAATCCATCTACCCCATATTGTGACATTATCATTTTGCAATCTTTTACTGTTGAAGTATATTACGGTATTGAAGTGCAATATCGGTTTTCATGCCCCTTGGTGAATCAATGTGTTTGCTGAAGGGTCACACTATTATTATAACTACCCTTGTATTTTGTATAAATAGGTTTTGATTGTAAACCAAACATAATGCAATTTATTAATAATATTTACACTTATATATTTTGTATGTCGTAATTTAACATTTACACAATCTTTAATTTTTCTTCAGTGGGAATCCCTCCTATATATAAAAAGGGAGTTTTTTCCAACCTTCCTATTGGCTGGAAAAAACTCTTGCTTTCCCCCTTTTCTTGGGTAGTAGAACCCACAGAAAATTGCACACCTTTTAATTATTATCTTCCCCCTCTTCATTTAATTACTCCACTCTTCCAACTATCCTACATATCCATATTCTTTATTCTTTATATCCTACATAAATATACTAAACACTAAATATTTTATATGGTAAAAAACCAAAACAGATTAATGTTATACTCATATATTATTAATAAGAGAATACTATTATTAATAACAAATATTATTATTTAAAAACAGAAAAAATATTAACAATGAATATTTTGAATAGTTACAACTCCTATTAATATAAAAAAATATAAAAGAGAAAATTGATTTTAAAACGGAGACAATAAGAAAAATGAATTAAAAACCAAAAAAATTCAAGACTGAATCAATGGTAACATTATCAATAAATCATTCACTAGATCTGAAAACCTAAATATCTTTTAAAAAAATTACATATATAATCTTTGAAATTAATATTGTAAACAAATTAGTTTGAATAAAATAAGAGAAAAATTTCAGTTAATATCACATTAAAAAATTAAAAAAATGATCTAGAAATATGTGAATAAAAAAAATTGAAAGATGCCATCAACAATAAATAAATCACTAGATCGACCATTTAGAAGTTGTTCAAAATAAAAATTTACATATATTTGAAAAAATAGTTATCGGAAAACAATTTCAGGTGAATGAACACAAATAGTGATAAATACATGGATATTCTTCTCTTCATGTAATCTGATAGCGACGAAATTAATATGGTTTATGAGGGAGTAATAGAGTTAATTGCTTGCTTTCTAAGATCTTTCGTCACAGGAAATGATGAAGATATAGGCATTCTAAAGATGGATTTTGATCCCTTATCATAAAAAAAAAAAAAAGGCGGACAAATTGAGGTAGTAATAAGGTTTGTGAATTGTGAAGGACAACATAAAATTGTAAATATAGCTGGAGTGATTACATGGTTACATGGGCTAGCAATTCTTATCGACATGAAGATATGGATTTTAGGCTTTCAACTCTAATAAAAGTTATACTATGTGTCAAATACAATTTTGAATTGTTAATTGACCGTAATATGTCATTTAGACTAATTATAGATTAAATCGTAAGTCTTACTTGAAACGGGTACTTACTATCCGTTTTAGTTTAAAATGGGTTAGATATTAACACTTGGTGTTAATAAAGACAAAAATTTTGGTGTTTTCAATACAACAAATGAGATAATTTAGTATGTATTTGACCCATCTAAAACTACAAATAGATAGTGTCCGTGTAAATGAAATAATTTAGATTTAAAATTATGACCTTATAACTCAACTATTTTAATTTATTTTAAGTTTAACTTAAACTTTAAAATTGTTTAATAAACACAAATTCTTAAGTAGATGATCTCTCATTAATGTTAGTGAGAGTCTTCTATGATAAGAGAGAGTTATTATTTTTATTTAGTTTTAACCTTAGATTTTTATTTAGTTTTTAGTTTATTTATTGGTTGCCTATCATTAATGTAGTGAGAGACGGTCTCTGCGGAGATTTACTCTTAATTCAAAAGTAAAGAGAGTTATTGCTTTAGTTTAGAATTGTAATTCTAAAGATAATTATATTTAAACGGAAATAATTAACTAATATGAAAATGTATCTTCAATATTTTTTATTTCAAAATAAAAAAGTTTAAAATTGCATCACGTGCAATTTGAACGGGTTTATGAACATGATTGTTTTACAAGCCCGGTTTTTTGTGAAAGATAAATAATTTGCTGTAGGCATACGACATACCGTATTGCTACGTTTAGTTCTAATCCTTTTTGTAATTTGAGAAGTGAGAATAACATAGAAATATAAGAATTTGAATATTTAATAATTTAACAGAATTGTCTTAAAAATGCCCGGGTCAAATTTTACATCTTCATCCGGATTCATTTAACAATATGTTTTTAAATGAAAATGGGTCAAAATACTCATTTTTAACATGCACGAGTATTGTGCACGGGTTTGTCAACATGAGAAATGGGTTAAACAGTTTGCATGGGCGTGGAAGTTACAAACCGTGCTATTTCGCTAATTTTGTGTTAGTTTTTGTTCAAATAATTTTGTTTAATCTTATACGGAGTATTAGTTGGCCTTTTTTAAACTGCCCCACTTATTAAAGAAAGAAGGAACTCAAATTTAGCTAACAAGATGACATATCGTACTACAACCGTTCGACCAACCGACCTTACACAACATATTATTTATGCTAATTACAATGAAATTTATAATTCAATCTAAAATTCTTAAATATGACTTTTATATAACTCAATAATTACATTTGCAATTACAAATTATTAAACAAAAAGCATGGAGATTTATACTTTATTTTAAAACGTTATTTATAAAAGTAATTATTTTAAGAAAATATATTTAACCAATATAAGACTTAATCATGAATATTTTACATTTTTCAATAATAACAAATTTTGAAATAGCGTATCCGTGCAAATTGCACGGGTTTTAAACTAGTTGATTATACATCTCAGTTTAAGACAAACAATATTTAAGGGAAAGCCTATATGCCTGAAGGGAATATGTAATACATGTCTTTTGTAAGCTAAGTCAAACTCCAAGTCAAACAGAAGCAAAGGTCGAATCCGAAACAAGGGAAGGTAAGGGTCATAAGGTATGAAGGGTGTACGAGTGTTGGTCGCATAGATTGGTTGGATATTTGCTAAACACAAACCCGTAGCGAGAAAGGAGCGACGCGCACAACACGTACGCAAGAGGCGCGCGAGACACACGACCTAGTGCAGGACGGTTTTTGCTCTCTCGTCTTCGTTAAGCGTTGTTTTGATGCGATTTTTTTTGGGTTATCGACTTAAGACCTTCTTTTTTCCTATTTTATATCTTAACCCTATATAAAATAAAGAAAAAATATCTTATAACATAAATTTTTGTTTCAAACGGGGCGATCCGCCTTCTTATTACTTCAGGCGGGTTAAGCCACCTCACAAAAAAGCAAGTTGGGCAAGTGGGAGAATTATCTATTATCATACCACTTGCCCCAGTTCCACTTTTGTGAGGGGGTTTGACTGATTTGAAACAATAAAACAGGTTATCTCTTCTTAAGTCAGACTAACTGCCTTAAAAATACTTTTTGTATTACTTTGTCCATTGGGTTGACTTCATACATTTTCAGATGACCAGTCGATGTTTGGCATGTATGCTGATATATTGATCGATGCATAGCTTACACATGACTCATAAAGCCTTGATACTGGCCGATACTATTTTTATGATTGACATGAAAATAAGACGTACTTCCTCCGTCCCGGTCATTTGTTTACCATTTCCATTTTAGGGTGTCTCATTCATTTGTTTACCTTTCTATATAAGGATGGTAATCTATGAGTAATTTGATCACCCAATGGGACTATTGTCCACATGTCATCTACCAAGTACCACCACAAATGGTCCCCTACCATTTCCTTAATAATTGTGCTAAAAGCAAAGGTAAACAAATGACCGGGACGGAGGGAGTAATAAATAGTGAATTTCAAAGTGTCCTAAAATTATAGTCCGCAGCCACGGTTCGTGACTGTCTTCCGTTACTCTTAAAAATATATACTCGGTCTGTTAGGAGGGGTGAATGTAATATTACTATTTTTACTAATGGTCTAATGATATTGTTATTGTTGGTTTCTTAGAGTATAGGTGGTTAATAGTATGTTAGAAGTTAAGAATTTTGATTGGCATGAGTTGGGAAGTGAGTTAATAGCCGTATTGAAGTTATGTTGGCCCTATGTGATTAGTAGTTGGATTTATGTTGGGATTTTGAGTTTAGGAGTGCGGAGTCAGGTTTTGAATGATTGCTAGTATGTGCGAATTTCAGGGACGAAGATCATTATAGGGAGGGGTAGATTGTAATACATGTTTACGAGTCCTTTATTGTAAAGCATGCCCCTTTTTTATATGTCTTTCGTAATCTAAATCAAAGGCAAAGTCAACAAAGGTCAAGATCAAACCCTAGTCAAGGGAATAAGGGTAAGGGTCGGGAGGTATGAAAGGCATACAAGTGTAGGTCGCACATAAGCTAAAACACAAACCTGTAGCGAGAAAGGAGCAGCACGCACAACTATTGGGTTCAGTTAAAGTCGATTAGCGATTAATTAATTGTCAGATTGTAGCTTAACGATTTAAAACTATTGGGTTACGGCTTTTGTCAGATTTGAAATTCACTTGTGTTGTTTACGGTTTAGGAGTGTATATTTTTAGAGATGAAGAGGCACAATTGAGAATAATACCAATTGAAATGATTAACCACTAGCATATATCGGGTTGCGACTTACAAAAAGGTAAATAAATAAATGATTGTTGTCGAAGAAGTTATATGTGGTAATGGTTGTCTTAAACTAAAATAGCTAAAATACAATTTCTTTTTGTATAATTAAGTTTTGTAAATAATTTATATTCATAAAACACAATTTTTTTCCGGGTATACCAATTAAGTGGTGTTGGCATTTTGATTAACCCACCTTCGTTTCTTTGTTTCAACAATAAGTCTTGCTTAAGACGGGCATTATCCGTCTTAAGTTTTAAGGCTGGTCAAATACTACCATATGATAGTAATAAAGATAAATCTTTTGTTATTTTCTCGGCACCAAGAGAAGTTATTTGGTATGTATTTGACCCGTCTTAAATGAGAATTTGTGTTGTTTCGAAAGTTAGTCAACAGCTCCGAGTCTCTCTAAATTCATTTTAGAGCATAGATCGTGTTATTCTGATTGTATTTCTTGTTTTTCCATCAATTTTGGTCACAATCTCATACACAAATGACATTGTGTAAGTATGTTGTTGAACATCGACTTTATAATGAATATGCACCTCGTTTATTACTATCATTAGCTAGCTTCGATGTAAAAGATACTAAAAAAGTTTAAAGCCGTTATATTGTTGCATAATCGTCAGTTGGTCAGGTAGAGTCTCATGTTGCCAAAACTGTTGTCGAAACTTGGAACGCCATGGACGAACGATCCCCCTTTAATTGATCGACTCCTCACAACAGATCAATTCAACAATCGTTCATCGGCATTTGCTCCGTCAGCTACTTTGAAATCTGATTCCAATAGTCTTTCCCTTGCATTCCTTGCCTGTAAAATGAACACCGAATTGAATATCTATTAAGATAGAACTAACATAGATAAGATGTGTGCAAACATAAGTCTATAGTTCTTATACCGCGAAACAATAGTCGACCAATAACATTCTCGGCATAATTTCATCACTGGTAAATTAGAAATACATTGGAGTTTAAGACATTGGAGTTTCGGAATGTTGCTGACTTGGAGTTGCATCGTAGGATAGTTTGGCCCAAAACGAGGTCGAAAGTACTCCGTATATGTTAATCGAGTAAAAACTAACGAAAGAAGTCGTACCTGTTTTTCCCAATCTGTACAACCCGTGATGATGGCTAGAAGCCCGGACTGCACCGTAGAACCACATAAGATCCCAATCCATAGGCCTCTTCCCCTCATTTGCACCCAAAAGCCTAATATAGCTGAAATCGGAATTCCGATAAGATAGAATGCAGCAAGGTTCACGACTGCGCCTATATGTTGCCATCCACATCCCCTAGCAATTCCTGATGTTCCACAATTCCAATGTCAAACGCATTAGTGAAAAAATTATGTGACATTTATCTCAGGAAGTACTCATGAAGCACCTACCTGAAAGAACACCTTGTAGACTATCCATTATAACATTGACACAAACCAACGGCGCCATGGTAGTGACATAATCGATGACTTCCTTTTCGTTGCTAAAACAATATCCGAAAACTCTCCGTGTGACAAATAAGACTGAGCTCACAATAAGGCCATTAGCTGCCGCGAAAATCATGACTGCACACGCAGCTGTACGAGCCCGTTGTGGGTTTCCTGCCCCAAGCTCATTCGAGACCCTGGTACTGTTTATACATCACAGAAAAAAAAAATCATCCCCAAAAATGAGAATGAAATAATAATTCTATGTTAGTCCGGCTCTTCTGCGATTGTCGAGAAACGACAGTGTCAGAGTGTCGAACACAATTAATACGGGAGTATAAGAAACAGAACATTTTTTTATTAAAATGAAACGCTCGATACACAGTTAAAATGAGGAGATTTCAGATTAGGAAAGTACCTTGCAGCAGCGCCAATTCCATAAGGTATCGCGTATAATGTTGAGATAGTTGTCAAGCTATTTGGACAAAAGAAAGAAGTACAAAAAAATTTAGCAATGCAGTTCGAGTTCTTCATCAATACAGCAAGTGGTTTTTTTTTTACAGTGTCATTTGGTAAAGTAACTGAGAAAGAAACATTACCATACAGATAAAACAGAAGTCTCGAGTTCGGGATGTGGCAGCAGTCCTGATAGCAAAATTTGTAGCTCAAATGACCACCACTCAAGACTATATGGATACAAGTGAATAGCATGTCAGAAAATTTTTATGTAATCAGTTTCTCCGCCTTACAAAGATGCCGATATTTAACAATGACTCATAATCAGAAATGATGCCGATGTCAACTAGCTTAGTTGGTAAAGTCATGAGAGGTGGTGCTCACGACCTGGGTTCAAATCCCGTCAGCATCAAATCAAAAGTGATTAGGGAAAAGATAAGACCACGGAAGGAGTGTGTACCAGATCATTGTAGCCGAAGGGATAGCAAACCGGAAAAACTCCCCAATTCCATGGAATATCTCCATGGAGAGTGGAGAATGAGTCGCTTCACAAGCGGAAGAGAAATTCATGTACAAAGTGAGGAAAATGGCATTCAACCACAATGATATACTCATTGATACAGCAGCTCCGAGGTTTTTAAGACCTGTCTTATATACCAAAGCCCAACAAAGCGGTATGTGGAGACACAGAGCTGTGCATGAGCTTACAACCATTGGCATCACCAAACTTTGGACTTGAAAATATCGAATAAGAGGTTGGAGAACAGCATAAGCGAAAAGTCCAGGAACAAGACAGGCCGAGAATCTGCCAGCTTCGTGGGCGATTGCAGGGTCTTGTCCGATGAATACAAGGACTTTATTAATGTTAATCCATAGGATAGAGATTGGGATACAAACCAAGGCAAGTGAGAACATCGCGGTGTATGTTTGTGTTCCGATTTTCTTGTATTGTTGCGCTCCATAAGCTTGCCCGCTAAGAGTCTCCAATGCACTTGCCATTCCTATCTGTGAAAGGCACATTTTGCAAAATGTTAACCGCAACAGTCAACATGCTTAAGTATGCAAAATCATTTCGGAAAAATGAACCTAGATCAAAACAGTAACTTATAAAATAAAAGTTGCAATTATCTATATCATATTATCTAATTCTATATATACAAGAATTCAGAAACTGTACTGAAGTTGAGTTGTTCATATGACTTCTACTGATTATGTGAGCCAAACAGTATATATACTGTGCTACGCGGTATTTGAACCTGTATGATACAACCAGTTATATATACTCAAGTTTACGATCTTTGCTTAAAAACTCAAAAGTTTGTTAAAGAAAAACTCGATTACTATGTCTCAAACAAAATGTAATGACATTTCTCATACCATCAACTCATCAAGCTCAAGAACTTTGCCTCGAAACTAAAATACTACATCAAATACTCGAGAAAATGTCAAAAATTCAGATTTATGCGGTGTACAACTGTACAAGTTACCAAACTGTAACTAAAAGCTTATAAACTGCTTATAAGTTATAAACTAATAATTTGACTGACGGAGTGAATAGTTTACACTTGTTTTATTTTTCCCTCACAAAATAAAGCAAGTGTAAACATCTCAGTGGAACAAATGGAGTAAAATATTGGTACATTTATAAAAGGTGGAAAGTAAACTACATTAATATTTGTTTTTATTTTTATTTTTGAGTAAGTTAACTAGTGTAACTAGTGTAATTGAGTACCACACGAAAACATTAATTCAATTGTCCTAAAGCCGTTTTAATAAACAAAAACTAGAGTACAAATTCGTCATTTGGTCCGACCACTTAACAAGTTAATAAAACGCCAACTAAATCACTAATAATTAAGTTCTTTAACGTCGACAACGACTTCATATAAATATTAAATCCGACAATTACTACTAACCGTAGCAAATTTGTCAACAATAATCGATTGGACTATTTCAATTTCGTACTCCACAACCACTATTTCCATCATCGTAGAAAAGCCGCCTTAAACTAGGTCCATTGGCGGACCCAGGGGAGACACCGTAAAATAAAAATCGTTTCAAACTCCGAGTTATATATTAATGTCTCGAGTAAAATTTAGAGGATGTTGTAAACAGTATTTTTCAGATTCGTCACTGATTAGAACTACCAATTAAACTAGTCACTAGGCAACTGATAATGTCATTTTCTGATGAATCATGACTATTGACCTCCAACAAATCTACACCATGTGAAATTATATGGACATTTCAATAGCTCTCATAGTATAATAGTCTAACACAATTTTGCATCACGATTAACAGGATACTTAAGACGGGTCAAATATCGTACAATATGGGTCAAATATCGTACAATATGGGTGTATAGGATAAATGTTACGGAGTACTCTATGTTTTTCTCTATGCATATGTTTTTGTCTTATTCATCCTACAAGGACATATTTCACCCATTTTAAGATCGAACCCCTACTTATTATTTGATTTTTTTTCCATCTAATTAAATCATACTCTATAATACATACTTCCTCCGTCCCAGTCAACTATTGTCATAGTTCTCCTTTCTTATTATGAAAATTTTCTATGAGTAATTTAATCACTCAATGGGACTATTCTCCATTTGTCATCCACGCACTAAGTGGAATCACAAATGGTACTCAACGCTTTCTATAGTCTTTGTGAAACAATTACTTATTTAGCTAGACGAAGACAAAAGCAAATAACTTAGATAATATTATTTCCGTCTCAATCAATAATTTACATTTATTTTAAATTTTCCTCACATAATAAAACAAATGTATACTATTGACTGGTACAGAGAGTAACAAATGATTATCATGTACTCATGTAATCATGTCCATCTAAATAGAATACTCCGTAATATTTAACCCGTTTTAATTATAGAACGGTATCTCCATCTTAATGGAGACTAACTATATATTTCCAATAAAGATTTTGCTGACACACTTTTGTGGAAACAATCTGTCTATTTTTCTGTACCACGAGGTACAAATACACTACAAATTGAATATAGAGTTAAATGCGATGTATCCAATGTTTACAAATTTGGAAATTAACTCAATAATACATGCAAATAATAATAAAAAATACTCCGTAATAAAGGGAGATAATAAAGTCTTAAAACAAATATTTTAGTAAATAGTGAAATTGACTTATATCAATCTAATTTCATTAATCTATTTTACTGCTCCCTCTTTTAAATAGAAATAATAATTTTACATTTATATCATAGAAAAAAATTAATTAAATGCTAAATAAAAATATCCCGAGCAGTGTCGTGCACCAAACCTACTGATATAAAATTACGAGTGCATTAATTAATGGCTCTGCAAGCACTAACATTGTGCAATTGCATCTTTTTACCGTTGTTAAAAAAAGTGACTACAATCTCGCGATAATATTTCTGTAAGACGGTTTTAAACAAGTATTTACGACAACAGAGACACAAAAGAGAAGGCGGATAAATACCAAGAAGCTGTAGCCAGTAACAATGGAGATGGACATAGACAAAGCAGTACTTGATAAATAAAGTTCACCAAGATGACCAACCATCATTTGAGAAACAACTTGCTGTAAAAACTGTGATAACATTACTGTTACCATTGGACCTGCTATCCAACTTACTCTCTTCATTTCTTCGACTATTATTATTCTCCATTTTTTATCTTCTTTTTCTCTCACTAGAAGTAACCCTTCTTCCATTCTTTCTCTCTCTCTCTAGAATGTTTAATGTTGGTATTATTATTATTGTGATCTCTTGATTTATTTGGTATGAGACTATGTGAGTGATATATATTGACTTGGTTGGCTTAGGTTGTGGACATAATCAATTCTAATATTTGTAGTCACCAAAAAAAAAGTTTAATAATTGTATAAGACTACAGACTAGAATCAGTAGCGGGTCTAGAAAAATTTATTTGTGCGTTCTGATGGAACATATAATATTTATGTCTACATGAAAATATAAACTTACTCTATTTTTAGCTCAAAATTAGACTAAAATACGTCAAAAAAAATCTTGATTGTGGTGTGTCGGGACTCGGGACCCAAGAAAGAAGACTATGGCCCCGCCACTAAGCAGAACCGTATAATGGATTTGAGACATTGTTGGGTAGGATGTCGAGTATAAAATATTAGCGAAGGTGGAGCACTGGAGGTACGGGGTTAAGCCAGAGGCGAGGACGCTTGCACCTTGTCTTAAAACACATTGAACATTCAATTAGGACCAAGGGTTATTATTTTGGTACAACCCCTAACCCCAAGTGAGTAATGTAACTCGTGATAATAGGACCCAGGCTCCCAATGCCCCAACCCCCAGGCCGGTTCTTTTTAATTACGGACTAAAATTTTAACAAACTTAGACGGATTTATACTATCACATGGTGGTAATAAAGACAAAATGATCCCTATCTTTTAGGCATTAAATAGGATGATTTTTTATTAATTTGACTCGTCTTAAGCTTAAGACGAAAAGTGTCCGTCTTAAATAAGAATTTGTGTTAATTCAAAACTATTTTTATTCAAGCATTTCTCGTTAATACGAGCAATTGTACAAGTTTCATACTCGTATATAATTTTAAAACTATTGTTTTAGAATAATTTAAAAACATACAGAAAACAAAACACAAATTCTCAGTTAAGACGGAAGTATCTGTCTGAAGTTTAAGACGGATAAAGTAGTAAATATTGAACAAAGCAGAATACATGGAAGAAAAAAAAAAGATTTGTCTTATACTCTCTTGCGGGTTAATACTTGATCCGTTTTATGGTTAAAGAGGGAAGCTCCATCTTAAGAAAACAGAAACATGTCTCATCGACATTAAAGAATCAGTAATCAAAAGTTATGTTTCAAATTAGAGTACAGGAAGAGATAAATGATCATTTGCTCAAATTTATCCACAAAACTCGGTCATAACTCTACTTGACAAGACCTGCACGGGTGACTTTATCACCGTCTACAACTCTACGGACAGTCATTTTTCGGGCAGTCTCGCATTTGGATAAATGAAGTGGTCTACAAAAAGTTCAATGAGATCTTGTTTGAGAGTTAGTAATATACAGGAGGGTTGAAGAGGCAGCCGCCATCACTCCCTCGAACTAGCCACCATGAAAAAAAATTAAAAAAAATAACTTCAAAACTACCAATTCTACAAAACAAATTCTGATAAACTCGCATCATTGTCCTCACTAAGTCACTGGTCACTACAGCGGACAACACTGACACTATTCAAGACTACCACGACAATCTGTAGAGTCTGTAAATGGAACGCGAACACAAGCACATACAATTCTCGGACAAAAAAGGAAAAAAAGCCGGAAAAGTGGATCATCGTATTAGAACAATAATATACATGTGTTCAAATTACGTCTCGTGATCCCCTTATTCTAAGATACAGAGAAAAGGGTAGGGGGTGTGCTAGCCGCTAGCAGGCTGGCCCTCTGCTCTGCCTTAAATGGAACATGACAGAAGTGCAACGGAAAAACACAAGGCAAAATGTAAAACCTCTTAAATCATATGTTCAACTTCAAAAAAATGTTTTTTAACACTTGAAGCTGTCAATGCATTGTCAACTTAAAATTATTTTTCGAGATTATCAGTCGGCTTAAAGGAAGGAGGAAAGAAAAAAGGCAACAATACATCTCAGTCGGCTTAAGCTGCAGATTCTCTGGCAATCTTCTCAGCCTTGGCAATAACCTCTTCGATTCCACCAACCATATAGAAAGATTGTTCAGAAAGGTCATCATACTTGCCATCCAACACACCCTGTACGTTTATGAAGATGATGCGTATCAGAATCAGCACATAAAAACTTAAGAGCGTGGAAAGACAGATAAACATTATGATATGTAACAGATGTTTAATTAGTTACCTGGAAACTTTGGATGCTTTCCTTCAACTCAACATATTTGCCGGGAGCACCCGTGAACACTTCAGCGACGTGGAAGGGCTGACTCAAGAACCTTTGAATCTTACGGGCACGGGCAACTGTCAACTTATCATCTTCACTAAGCTCGTCCATACCCAAAATAGCAATAATATCCTGAAGATTTTTGTAGTTCTGAAGAACCTTCTGGACACCACGAGCAGTGTTGTAGTGCTCCTCTCCCAAAATGTGAGGAGAAAGCATACGAGAAGTAGAATCAAGAGGATCGACAGCAGGGTAGATACCCAACTCAGAAATCTGCTCAAAAACAATAAAATAAGAAATCAAAATAAAAACTGAATTGCAGTGTAATTGTGCATATTATTATTAAACTAATTTTCGGGAGAGGACTTTTTCTACGAGACCATTATTTCAAATCACAAGTAAACAAATAATCCCCATCGCTATTCAATATTTGTCAGCCAAAAACAAATTAATCCCCATCCCTATTCCCCCGTCCTATAAAGTGAACTGAAGAATACACTTCGAAGTGTTAGAACCCCTGCTTATCCCCTGCATACCATAGCCACCCACCCTATCACAGTCAGCTGAATACTTAGAACCCTACTTATTCACCCGTACCCCCTTCAGCCTTGTTGTTAAAGTGCCATTTCCATAGCCACCCATCTTCCGCCTCTTACCCACCACCTAGATCTTGCCAACATCACCTTTCTGCAGCCATTACATAAGCTGAAGTTCTCTAATCAAGTTATATCTCAGAAGTTATAGAAAAAGCAACTTCTTAATACATAACAAAGGTAATGTCCTTAATTTCAAAAATACTAGGCGACAAGTGATACAAAATAATTACTTGAATGGAAAGAAGGGGATCCGATTTTGATATAGTGTCATGCAGGATAGGTTTGACAATTAACTCATAACTGGAAAATATCAAATTTTAGTAGGTAGACATGATGAAATTGGTTGTGAAAAATAGGGGATTACATGTGGGGGATTATACTGAAAGTTTGAGCTAAAGTATAATGCTATTCTGGGAAGAATCATGGCATCAAAGCCATCAATGGCAATTTTAGGAGGATGAAATTAAGAGATGAAATTGTGATCACAGAAAGGGATGCCGGGGAGAGGGAAACGCAAAATCTAAATAAAATAAACTGAGGCAAGGGATGGGTCCAAAGACGCAGTTATTAGGTAGGGGTAGGGGTTTTATAGGTGACATGGCACTATTAAAGTGATCTTACATGTAAGCAAATCTTTTCCAACAACACTATTACTTTTGTAGTAAAATTACCTGTCGCGATAGCACAGTTGTGGCATCCAAGTGAGCAAAAGTTGTGGCTGGGGCAGGATCTGTCAAGTCATCAGCAGGCACATAGATGGCTTGCACGGAAGTGATGGAACCCTTCTTGGTGGTTGTAATACGCTCCTGAAGACCTCCAAGATCAGTAGCCAAGGTTGGTTGGTAACCCACGGCAGAGGGAATACGTCCAAGCAAAGCAGACACCTCAGAGTTAGCCTGGAGTTAACAATAACAATTTAGCATGAATTAGAAAAATCACAACAAAAGATTTTATTTCAATTTCTCATGCACGAATATCTTAACAGACTCATCACCCAGCTAACATAACATGCTCATATCCCAGTTAGCACAACGCAATGGTGATATGGGATAACAAACATGCTCCCTTAGGTATTGATATTATGCAAGTGTTTCATACTATCAAGCATGTTTGACCTAAAAAATACTTCATATATAAGTCCCATAATGACAAGATGGTCCCACAGTATCTTCGAGGAACCTGTTCGAAATTACAAAAAGTGCTTAGCTTACGCACCACTAATTCTA
Organism: Heliosperma pusillum; assembly: GCA_022085475.1. Taxonomy (NCBI): domain Eukaryota; kingdom Viridiplantae; phylum Streptophyta; class Magnoliopsida; order Caryophyllales; family Caryophyllaceae; genus Heliosperma; species Heliosperma pusillum. The sequence continues at coordinate 178,731 of JAIUZE010070081.1, forward strand.
CCAAATCAACAATTAACATTCCAATTACCAACATTAGCCCCCACCAGCAACCACCCTAATAACGGCAACCATCCAATCCCAATCGACCTCAACCCAGATATCTAATATACAAATCTTTACTCCACACATCCTACATTCAACCAAAACTCACTCCTCCCGCAAACAGAAACGCGGGTCTGCTTCCTCCACAAATCCCTAACATCCCATCTCTCAACTCTTCCTCTCTGACAAAAAAATGTCATTGGGGTAGGAAACTAGGAGTCAAACCGTAGCAAATTGACATTTCATTTACAACACTAACTCCCTCTTCAACAAAAGTGAACATCATTTCTATCTGAAGCTGGACAAGGAAGGGTAAATAGGAAATGCGGATAAATGAAACTGAGAGAGGCGGAAATGCTAAAATCCCAACTTCTGTCATTACTTGATAGGAACAAGACAGACCATTGTTAGCCTATAAAATCTAATGTCATTCAGCATGGTTTAAAAGCCACAACACAAGAAATGCTGGAGAAGTTGAGAAAACAAAACATGGGAAGAGTCATACTTGGGTGAAACGGAAAATGTTGTCGATGAAGAGTAGCACATCTTGTCCTTCAGCGTCACGGAAGTGCTCAGCAACAGTCAAACCAGTAAGACCAACACGGGCACGAGCACCTGGGGGCTCATTCATTTGTCCGTAGACAAGAGCACATTTACTGTCAGCCTATGATGAGAACATTTCCAGCGTCAGAAATTACTCTCTAGGCAACAAATACAATCACTCAGACATTGTAAAAGTCCCAAACCTGTTGGTCACCTAGCTTGATGACACCACTTTCAATCATTTCCCTGTACAAGTCATTACCCTCACGTGTACGCTCACCAACACCAGCAAACACGGAGAAACCACCTGATCATGACACAAGACATCATAAGCAACTAATGACAGCGCTTGTATTTACAAAAAAAAGAGGTAGGCATACCGTGAGCCTTGGCAACATTGTTAATCAGCTCCATAATAAGCACAGTCTTCCCAACACCAGCACCTCCGAAGAGACCAATCTTTCCTCCTCTTTGGTATGGAGCCAAAAGATCGACAACCTACATAAGCAACGATCAATTTATCAGCTGAGACATCAAGAGCATTCAATTATCAACAATCATCATAACAAAATATCAAGTTTAAATAGCTACAGCATACCTTAATTCCAGTAACAAGGATCTGCTGGTCAGTAGCTTGATCTACGAAAGAAGGGGCCTCTCTATGGATGGGCAAAGAGTGGTCGGTCTCTGCCGACGATTCACGTAAATGTCAAATTAAGTGACAGTAGTTAAAATCACTAACGTCAGAGAGCTATAATCAGGCAGTCCACTTACTAAGTTCTCCTCTGTGGTCAATTGGCTCTCCAATGACATTCATAATACGTCCAAGGGTAGCTCTTCCCACAGGAATCTATCCAAAAACATGTACAATATAGAATATAAATCACATTGACTAAATACAAAATAAATAAATAAACTATGACTACCTAACACGATATCCTTAAATCCATACAACAATTGAAACAGTGATTCAGCAGAAGCTATCATTTCACAATTTCAACTTCAACTGGCATTCCGCGACTTAAAATTCATGATCAGCAACGTAAACACTCTATCCTGAATTTATGCGCTAGATAACATAATAATTCAATGAAAACTGTCATTTCACAAGTTTATATTCAATTGACATTTCTTGAACAACCCTTCAACATCCAACAATTTAATCAACTATTTAGCACACAAAGTCAACGAGCACTATCATTTGTCATTTGTCAATCTCACATTCATCCATCATCTCTAAAACAACCAGTCAACCACCCTTCAAATCCCGACAATCAAAAATACCAAATAAATCCTCAAACAATCTAACACGGAAATTCAACGGACACTTTCATTTGTCAATCCCACATTCATCCGGCATTTCAATTACAACCAACCATCAAATTCACAGGAGACTCCATTAATCGGCTTAAAATGCCAAACAAATACGCCACTACATCGGAATCTTCAACACTGACTCTCACTCAATTGACCAAATCAACACACAAAATGCAATTTAAAAATGCGACATACACTCACAACTCATCAATTCAAATCCAAACACAAAATCATCAAACTTTTAACTAAACACAAAGATCGCAACTTTTCAGATCTATCCTCCACAAAATCATCAAAATCAACAAATAAAAATCGAGAATTAAAAATAAAAAACATACAGTGATAGGAGATCCGGTATTCAAAACACCTTGACCGCGAACCAAACCTTCAGTACCATCCATAGCAATAGTCCGAACCATATTCTCACCCAAATGTTGAGCAACTTCAAGAACCAACCTCGTCTCATTATCCAAAACTTCTAAAGCAGTCAATATCGGCGGTAATCCTTCATCGAACCTAACATCAACAACCGCACCAATCACCTGACACACTTTCCCAACAGATCCTTTTCCGGTAAACTCATCGGTGATCTTTCCACCGACATAATCGGCGGACTTCAACGCCAACGTTGGCGGCGGGGTTAATGCGGCGGTGGAGGTCGAGTAATCGGCAGCGCGGTTAAGGAGGTACCCGCGAGGTGACGCGCGAGTCGCGATGGTGGGTCTGGGGGTTGTTGCGGTGGTGGATGGGCGGGGTGCACGGCGGAGAGTGTGGCGGAGGAGAGATGGGAGAAGTTTACGAGACGCCATTGATGAAAGAAAATGGAGAAATTAGAGAGGGAAAGAGGGATTTAGGGTTTGATTGAAAATGGGGGATATAAAGTGAGTGACGTGAGGGGAGTGTCTCTCAGATTTGTTTTTTTTTTTTTAAAATTATATTTTTAATTTTAATTGGGACATTTGGATTTTGATCCGTGAGTTTCTAATTTCTGTTGGGAAAGTGCATTTTAGCAAATTTTATGAGTGAATTGTATTCTATTTTGCCAATTTTAGAAATTTTAAATTTGCAAATCTTTACTTAGCAAAGTAACTTGGGAGACTTGCAAATCTATCACTAGTTACTCGGATTGTTAAAGGTAAGCATTTTTTGGGAACTTCTTTTTGGGATACTAAATTATGTTCGGCTCATGGGATACTCGGTGATTGAATGGTTGAACACCCATGGAGATCTCCCGTAAGAGATGTTTATCAAGATAAACATTAACCTAGCCATGGGAGAGGACGATTAAGGGGGTTTGGTGTGGTGATCTAAAATTGATATGGCGTTATGTTAGCATGTGTTATACAAAGATAATTATGATCTGAGATAGGGGACAAGAGCCATCCGTTTCGGTTTGGAAATTGTCTAGGAATTAGAATTGACTAATTAATATTACAGAGTTATAGCATTCCCCGATGAAGTGGGAGAAAGTACATTTATATGTATATTATTATAATTGTATAGGGTTTTTTACAAGTCCATAGAGGAGGCAACAGAGTTTAAGAAGGTGTGGTGTACGTCAAAATCATTTGTCCATCTGAGAATTTATCCATAAAGAGATCGTCTTTACTGAACATGACTCGCTACAAGAATTATCTCACCATGACTAAGAAATTGTTCAACTTATTGAAGTATGTCACGTTATACTTGTTATTGAAGTATGTCACGTTATACTTGTATGGAAATTAGTTTGTATTGATGTTAAATGTCGTGATATAGCGGGATTAACGCGACGTACGTATATTAGGTTATTACGAGATATATAGATGAATATGGACACATAATATAGGACTATCCTCCTATTTGTTTGGAACATGTGCCTAAGGCTACACAACGACTAAGTTGTAATATGCATAATTAAGCATATTCATATAAATTAGCCTTCGTAAATGGTTCTAACTTTGCATCACGATTGAGTAAAACTTTGGAATTCAACTTCTTCATATGTCTCTACTTTCATGCAGTACATTAATTAAGTAACCAAATGAATTAAAGATCGCCATTCATGTATAAGAACACTTGTTTTAGACAGTTTTAGATAACTAAAAGAGTAAAACCAAAGTACAAAAGTGTCCATTAAAATAGTCCTTTGACTTAGTAAAAGTAACAAATTAGATAGTAATGATATTTGTAACAATATTTATAATGATGATTCGTATTGGTCTTGGGCAATAAGCATCACAAAATGTCATTTCCTATTAGTAGTATTGGTAGCACAAGAGTATTTTAGTTGATTTATGTCGATTTATAGAGGTCATATAGAGTTCAATCTTTTTCATATACATGAATTAGCGTCTTCAATCCACTTAGTTACGTAGCGCAGTGCTTGAAAACAAAGTATGAATGAATTTGTAATTCCAAAGTTGTATGAAATGTGATACGAAACACGAACACTTGCCTTAAACGATTTTAGATGATTATAACCAAAGTACAAAATTGTCCATTAAAAATAGTCCAGTGACTTTGTAAAAGTAATAAATTAGATAGTTTAAAGATGATTTAATGTGATTAGTTTGAATGGTTATTAGGTTTGGGTGAAGGCCAATTATGATTTAAATATTTGTTATATATTATTCTACTAATTTAATCACATCCAAGTCAATACAAATATACACGCGTGGATGTGAATCGTTCATATTAGATACACAATTACACTCGAGGCAAATTAGCAAGTGTTGGATCGTGACATGTGTGGTTCAAGTTTTACCTTTAGGTACGACTAAAAGAGACTTCATATTTGTCATTTTATTCATAACCTCAAATGTTTAAAATGAACCATTTTTACATCAACCATGAACAAGAGCATTAGTAAAGATAAAATTAGGACAAATTTTCAAGTTTAGTAGGTTATTGCCAAATTTATTCTTTTCACTTTCGTTGTGACAATGAATTTTATAAGTAAATGAAAGGACGATGGAGAACAATAGATGTTTTTATACAATGTGAAATCGAGGAACAGGGAAAGTTATGTACTTTGCTGGGCTGGATTTAAAAAAAAAAAAAATAGGGTAAGAACTAGTATTTGGTTCACTTATAAGGATTTCCTTTTTACAAACAAGGATTTGTAAAAAATTAATAAAAATAATTTAGCTACGGAAAAATGATTTATGCCAAATTCAAATTTAAGAGTCAAATTCAAGAACCCAAATAAGTTTAAAGAAAGTCTAAATGGTGTTATGTTTTTCAAATGTGTATGTATTGGTTTAGTTATCCAAGACATGAACATTGTTAAATTTAACAATTTTTTGGCAATATACGATAATATTTCAAGTCAAAGTTTTTTAATGAAACTCAATTATCTTGAAGATTTAATTGCAAAAGTTGAAATCAAATAATATTATTTTTCTTTGGTGGAAGACATGGTTTTCTAGAGATGACATTATCTTACAGTTTATGGCATATAGCAGTTTTGATTAAATTGATTTGTAATTACCTAAATATGTTACAGTTTGATCATCATTGAGTAACTTTCGAAAGGCATAGACATGGCTGCCTACAAACTATATCTAATTGTGATAGTCCACTTAAAAGGACCCGGTTTAGTAATTTTGAGAGCCGTCTCCATAGGCGTAAGGTTGCCTCGAGATCGGAAATAAATATCGTTACCTAGGTAATGAATTTCTCAATACTTATTTTACATGATTTTTGTTATGCCTTTTTTTCGTATTCACAGTGAACTCAAAAACATATAAATATCCCATTTTAAGTACCTCCTTGCTCTAGTAAGTGGACAACAAAACACACACTTAAAAGATTGCATACTCTTAACTCGTCTCATATTCATGCTACAATTTTAACTGTTGCCTCTTTGATTTCCAACTGTTACTCTTGGTTACATTAATTAAATGACCTTATGTAATTCTAATGTATGTGATAACTTGACCATCAACCACTTGACCACCACATTTTATTTCATCTTCCAGAATACCCTCACCAGTAGGTCTTGCTTAAGACGGGTCGGATTTTACAACGGGTATTTTGTGAGAGGAAATGGGTAGAGGGGACAAGGTGGGCTCCCCCATGTGCTCTCCACTCACCCTTGATGGGTATTTTGTGAGAGAATATGATATCCGTCTTAAGCTTAAGACGGATACCTCAGTCTGAAATAAGAATTTGTCTACCCTCACCTATTTACCCACCTACAAGGCTACAATCCACTTATCCACTCGTCTTACTCTAGTTATACCTACAAGCCATCATCCCCAATGCCCCATATCGCTCCTCTTAATCCTCAACCCAAACAACCGTCCATAGTTGCCACCGTAACCGTCAATCCACCCACAATGAAATTGTGAAGAAACCATCCGATGAGTCATAATTATATGCATGTTTATGCCTCCCCTTAATCACTTTTGTTACGATTTTGTGTTTATTTATATGATTTGATGCCATTATATGTTAGAATGTCGATACTCCCGCATTTGTGTGCTATTATGTAGATTTGGTGCGATTCGGATGCATTGGATCTGTTGCAAAGTGAAATGGACTAGAAATTTGGAAAATATATTCTTGACATGAAGAACAAGAAGAAACAAGAAGGAATGTCAAATAAATTAGTTGGAAAGACCAAACAAATGTGAAGCGAGAAGAAAGAATGGTTGCTTGCACAAGTGTCAACTTCAAACTTGAATATCTTAAGTTCTGAAACTTGTATCAATCTGATTCAAATTGAAAAAGAAAGATCTTTGTCTTAGCTTTCCCGATGGACGGGTCGGGCCGATGGACGGGTCAATTGTGGCCCGATGGACGGGTCGGGCCGAGTCATGCCGAGGCTGGCCCGCTCTTTTCCTCGTGTCTTATCCCATCCAACTCCAACTTACTTCGCCAATTGACTTACCATTGTACAAATTATAACCTTTATTATACATAATTTACTAGAACAAATGAAATATCTTACCACCAATCCCGCTACCACAGTCCACAACCTCTTTTAGTGACCTCATCCCCCTACTACTAAAAGATTAAGTCACTTCAATAGTTTTCCCGCTCAACTGCTCAATTATCAGTTGGGCCCACTTTTTTTTTTTTGCTAACTTTGCTTAATTTTCCAATGTATCAATCAGGGTCCACACAAATTATAAATCATTGCTGAAATATTACAATATTTGCTAAACTTGCTTAATTATTACCTCTGCCTAAAATAACTGCAAATTTTGTCCATATTTACACAAAAATCACATATGAAAATCTCATATAATTTCATATATTAATATTAATAATTTCGGTAATTATGAATATGATATTTAATGGAGTCCAATATGTTGTTATCTTACTATCTTGCTAAATGCTAATATCTAAGAGTAAAACGGGTCAAGTACTAAACAACTTGCATATATAACACAATTATTTTGCTAAAATCTATGAACTTTTCTTTTGTCTTATTTTACTATTTGACCATTCTTAAGCTTAAGACGGGTCGACACCGGCTTAAATGAGAATTTTTGTAATTACAATGGTCCAAGATTTTATAAAATTTATTTACTTGCGTTTCATAAAATATTATATTTAATATTATATAACATCAAAAATAAAGTACAAACATTTTATGCAAATAATATAAACGAAAAATCTCCCTACAACTAAAAAATCTCAAAAATACCGTGCTTTAGCACGTGATCTATACTGGTGTTTACTAAAAGATTTAACATATCTCAAATTCTCACGCTTAGTTTTTCCGCCTAAATAACACTTTACTATAAAATTTTGCCTTTTAAGTTTTAATTATTTGATCTCACTACTTATATTTAGTCGTAAAGAGTATAAAATATTTATCTTTTAATTAATTAGACTATAAATATTCAAGTTAATTATGGTCACAACTTTTTCAAAAACTATTGGTAGCCTTTACGTGAACAAAAAATAATTTCTACCAGTTTCAAAATATAATAAATATCATTATTAACAAACTCACAAATATTTTTCATCTCAAAAAACTGCGCTTTCGCGTGGGATGGACATTAGTTAACAAAATTAACTTTTGACCATATGCAAAATTGAATTATGTATTGAAATTATTTGAAATGACAAAATATATCTTTTGTTTTAAAAAAAATATGACTTTAATATGTTTAAAATTCTTGAAATTTTTTAAAAAGTACCCAAATTTTTAACCAAGAGAAATCTAAAAGCCAACTATATAGAACTATAGAAGTGAAAGATACAAAATTCAAAGTAAATATTATTCAAAGTAAATATTATTTTATGAATTTGAAGTTTATTTATTTATTTAATTTTGTAAATAAAACGTAAAAATTCTAAGACACTATCCACTCCTCACTCACTCACTCACATCATCCCACATCTCAAAATTTTCACCGTTGACACACCAACCCAACCCCACTATATATCACCTCTCCACTCTCCATTCTTCAAACCCTAATTCCCCATTTCTCTCTCTCTTCCATTTCCCAATTCCATCAATGGCGTCTCGTAAACTTCTCCCATCCCTCCTCCGCCACTCTCTCCGCCGTGCACCCCGCCCATCCACCACCGCAACAACCCCCAAACCCACCATCGCGACTCGCGTCTCACCTCGCGGGTACCTCCTTAACCGCGCCGCCGATTACTCGACCTCCACCGCCGCCTTAACCCCGCCGCCAACGTTGGCGTTGAAGTCCGCCGATTATGTCGGCGGAAAGATCACCGATGAGTTTACCGGAAAAGGATCTGTTGGGAAAGTGTGTCAGGTGATTGGTGCGGTTGTTGATGTTAGGTTCGATGAAGGATTACCGCCGATATTGACTGCTTTAGAAGTTTTGGATAATGAGACGAGGTTGGTTCTTGAAGTTGCTCAACATTTGGGTGAGAATATGGTTCGGACTATTGCTATGGATGGTACTGAAGGTTTGGTTCGCGGTCAAGGTGTTTTGAATACCGGATCTCCTATCACTGTATGTTTTTTATTTTTAATTCTCGATTTTTATTTGTTGATTTTGATGATTTTGTGGAGGTTTAGATCTGTTTTGATTTTGTTAGATCCGGAAAGTTGCGATCTTTTGTTTTGTTATTAAAAGTTTGAGGATTTCCGGGTTTATATTTGGATTGATGAGTTGTGAGCGTACATTTTGTGTGTTGAATGGATCAATTGATTGGGTTTTTGTTGAAGATTCCGATGTGGTGGCGTATTTGTTTGGCAGTTTTAGTTGATTAATGTAGTTTGGGGTGAATTTGATGGTTGGTTGCAATAGAAATGCTGGATGAATGTGGGATTGAGAAATGACAGTGGTCGTTGAATTTCTGCGTTGACTAGTTTGGAGGATTTGTTTGGTATTTTAGATTGTCCAGGAGTTTGAATTGTCGTTGTTTTAGAAATGATGGATCAATGTTGGATGATTTATTTGTTATTTTAGATTGTCGGAATTGGAATGGCGTTTGCTTAGAAATGATTGGATGAATGTGAGATTGAGGAATGATAGTGCCTGTTGAATTTCCGTATTAAATTAAAGTAGTTTTCTTTTTAAAAAAAAGTTGGATGTTTGAGGTTGTTTCAGAATTGTCGAATGAATTTAAACTTGTCAAATGACAGTTTTAGTATGATTAGAATGGTGGTTCCTTAGAAATGATGGATGGGTATGAGATTGAGGAATGATAGTGTCGGTTGAATTTCCGTATTAAATTTAAGTAGTTTTTTTTGAAAAGTTGTGTGTTTGAGGATTGTTTCAGAAATGTCAAATGACATTTTTCGTTGGATTAATATGGAGCTGATCATGAATGCGGGGAATTCAAGAGTGGTTGTTTTCAGAAATGTCTGATGAATGTGATATTCTGAAACGATGGTCCTGCTGAGTCATTGTTTTAACCGATGTATGGATTTAAGGATAGAGTAGTTGTATGGATTTGAGGATACAGAGTAGCGTTTTAGTGAATAGTGATCATGAGTTTTTTATTTTGTGTTTTGGAATCTGCTTTTTTCGTTCTAATCTGTGTATTTGGATAGATCCCTGTGGGAAGAGCTACCCTTGGACGTATTATGAATGTCATTGGAGAGCCAATTGACCACAGAGGAGAACTTAGTAAGTGGACTGCCTGATTATAGTTCTTAGACGATAGTGATTGTAACTTCTATTACTTAGTTTGTTGTTTATTCTGTATCTCCGACAGAGACCGACCATTCTTTGCCCATCCATAGAGAGGCCCCTTCTTTTGTCGATCAAGCTACTGACCAGCAGATCCTTGTTACTGGAATTAAGGTGTGTTGCGGTTGATTTCTTCTTTTTATCCCCTCGTTCAACTGTGATTCTTCGACACAGTTGTTTTCGATAAATGTTGATTCATGGATCATTATTTGTAGGTTGTCGATCTCTTGGCTCCATACCAAAGAGGAGGAAAGATTGGTCTCTTTGGTGGTGCTGGTGTCGGCAAGACTGTGCTTATTATGGAGCTGATCAACAATGTTGCCAAGGCTCATGGTACGCTTGGCCGTGGGTTGTTGTTTGGATTGTTTAAGTATGGGTTTTGGCTTCTAATATATCATTTCATGATCCAGGTGGTTTCTCCGTGTTTGCTGGTGTTGGTGAGCGTACTCGTGAGGGTAATGACTTGTACAGAGAAATGATTGAAAGTGGTGTCATCAAGCTAGGTGACCAGCAGGTTTGCTACCTTTACCTAGACTGTGTGATTGTATTTGTTCCCTAGGGAGTAATCTCTGACACTTGAGATGATATTTCTTGTCACAGGCTGACAGTAAATGTGCTCTTGTTTACGGACAAATGAATGAGCCCCCAGGTGCTCGTGCCCGTGTTGGTCTTACTGGGTTGACTGTTGCTGAGCATTTCCGTGACGCTGAAGGACAAGATGTGCTACTCTTTATTGACAACATTTTCCGTTTCACCCAAGTATGACGCTTCACATGTCTTGTTTTCTTAACTCGAGCAATTGTCGTGCTGTAGCTTTTTTAAGGCATACTGAATTTGCTATTTATATGACCCTTCTACCCCCAGCTTCAGTTAGAAATGATTTTCGCATTTGTTGAAGAGTTATTAATGTAAATATAAATGTCTATTTCCTATGGTTTGATTCCTAGTTTCTCCCCTAGTGACAATTTTATTTGGCAGTTGGTAGTAATAGAATCATTGAGAAAGAATAAGCAGATGTTAATGGAATTACATTCTTGTTTCTGGACATATACAGCAGTAACCTATTTCTGATTTGATGGATGATGTGTGGAGAAAATATTCGTAGATGTGATATCTGGTATGTGGTCAATGGTGATTGGAGAGGTCACCGTTTTTAATGTGGCTGCAGGTGCGAGTCCGGGGTGGGGGTTAGAGTTGTTGTGAGGGGAAAAGAGGGTTGGGGTGCAGTTTAGGGTGGTAGTTTGTGTGGGGAAAGATAAATTATTTTTAATTGGAATGGTAATTGTAGATTTGATAGAATTAGTGGTGCTTTAAATAGGCATTTTTGTAAAAGGTTAAGAGGACAACATTAAGAGGACAACTATGTAATTTTGACAAAAAGCTAAGTAATTTCGGAAATAAATGAATCAGGTACATCAAAATTTTACATCCAAAAGTATAGTGGGATCATCAGGTCATTTGCAGGAAGTACTATTTAGATCTAAGTCTGCTTGATAGATTGAAGCACTACATAATATCTATACACAAGGGTGCATGTATGTGATCCCGTATTACCGCCACGGCGCCTCCTTATGGAAACTGGGATATGAGTATGTTATGCTAGCTGGGTGATGAGATTCTTGTACATGAGAAATTGATTTGAATCCTTCATATTATTATTATTATTATTATTATTTTTTTTTTTTAAATTCATTCTAACTTGCAATGCATTTTTTTTTTTTTTTTTTACTCCAGGCTAATTCTGAGGTGTCTGCTTTGCTTGGACGTATTCCCTCTGCTGTGGGTTACCAACCAACCTTGGCTACTGATCTTGGAGGTCTTCAGGAGCGTATTACAACCACTAAGAAGGGTTCAATTACTTCTGTGCAAGCCATCTATGTGCCTGCTGACGATTTGACAGATCCTGCCCCAGCTACAACCTTTGCTCACTTGGATGCCACAACTGTGTTATCTCGACAGGTAAATTTATTTATATTAATCACAAACCACTACACTAGTCTACTGCAATTCGATTTCACTGTCTTACTCTGATGTTTTTGATCAGATTTCTGAGTTGGGTATCTACCCTGCTGTCGATCCTCTTGACTCTACTTCCCGTATGCTTTCCCCTCACATTTTGGGAGAGGAGCACTACAACACTGCTCGTGGTGTCCAGAAGGTTCTTCAGAACTACAAGAATCTTCAGGATATTATTGCCATTTTGGGTATGGATGAGCTTAGTGAAGATGACAAGTTGACAGTTGCCCGTGCCCGTAAGATTCAAAGATTTTTGAGTCAGCCATTCCATGTTGCTGAAGTGTTCACTGGTGCTCCAGGCAAGTATGTTGAGTTGAAGGAAAGCATTCAGAGTTTCCAGGTAACTATTTTATTTCATTGATCAGTCTTTTGATGCTTATCGATTTATAACAGTCGTTTTTTGTTGTTGCTTTGACTAGTGTCTTCAATTTGGTGGGCTAATGACCCTAATGTGAGAATGCATTATAACTTGCAGGGTGTGTTGGATGGTAAATATGATGACCTTTCAGAGCAATCTTTCTATATGGTTGGAGGAATCGAAGAAGTTATTGCTAAGGCTGAGAAGATCGCCAGAGAATCCGCAGCTTAAGTCAGCTGCGTTTCTTTTTCTTATTTTCTCCTCCTCTTTTGGCCCGGCCCTTAGACGTGATAATTTCGAAAAATAATTTTAAGTTGACAATGTCATTGCCAGCTTCAGGATTTAAATTTTTTTGGAAGCTGCACATGTGATGAAAGAATCTTACATTTTTGCCTTATTTATCTTTGTTGCACAAGTGTGATGCTCAATTTGACGCGGAGCAAGAGGGCTAGCTTGCTAGAACAACCCCCTCCCCTTCTCCGTCCGTCTTTGAATAAGGGGAACAAAAGATGAGATTTGGACCCATGTATATGTTTTGTTCTAATTTGATAGTCCTTATTTCTCTATTTCTAACTGGAATGTCATTTACTTGTTTTTGGCTTGCGTTAGTGACTTTATCTATGGTATTAGTCGTCGTCTGAGATGTCCTCTAATGGTGGTACAATAGAACTATTATCTTTCCGGAATACAACATCATGAGAGCTTGCGACACATTGATTACAAAAGTCTGCACGAGTTGTTGTATTCTACCTCCAACTCTTCGGAACTGCTTTTGCTTTTGTATTGTAAAAGGACTAAGCTTCATTTCGAAACTATAATTTGAGAGGGAAGATTCATAATCCACCGAGCCTACAAAATGTCGTCTAGAGCAGCTAACGACTTTTGAACAGGTTGAAAATATCAGAATCGACCTAACTTTTCGATTTGTCGAATACTTTGGTCGAATTTGTTCTTTCAGTTACCTTTTACTAGTAACAACTATATTGCCATCAAACTACAGTATAACACAGACGTAACAACAGCGACATAAAACCGAAATGAGTTCTGTGGGTCACAAGTCATAATGTCTAGGGCGACCCAAAACATTGTGGTTATGGAAGTGTGGAACCAAAACATTCTTTCCACCAAAACAATCATCATGTGGGAACCAAAGCATTCTTCACCGTTGTAGACGGTGGGTGGATGCGAGGCGATAAGATCGAGTTCTCTAATTCTCTCCATTTTCTCTTTTCATCACTATTAAACCGGTGTTATAATAAATATATAAATAAATAAAGCGGAAATTCCTAATCAAATCTCAACGATGGTCAGCAATGGCGAGGGGGAATAAAGGGATCTAATATTCCGACTCAAATGTGAACGAGACATTTTGATTGTACATTCTATTCCATTCTCATTCTAGTGCAGTTTTTTCATATTTGCACTTATTCGATACATAAAAGCCGTTAGATAGATGAATTGCATTCCATTCAGACATCGTAAAAATACTCTCGAAAGTAAAAGAACTCGCAAGAAAAAAATAATAGAATTAACACTTGAAACAAGTACAATCATACAACATTGTTATGTACATGGTAAAAATTAAATCCAATCCATTGCAGCACACATAATTTACAGGAAAAAATACACACATTATAAATAAATAAAAATAAAAATAAGGAATTTGTTTAAATAGCCTAGGAATCAATTCAAGCTATTATATTCCTGGCCCAATCTTTGATCCAGATGAACATTGCTTATTACATTCCACTAAAAAAGAAAAAAAAAAAAAAATCAAATCAGAAACCAGAAAAGCTTTATTATGGAGTACTGTATAAAAATTGGCAATGTATGTCCTAACCGTTTGTGAATTTACCCATGTTTTGATTTCTTAGAAGCATTCTTCTCCATCTCCATTTTTTCGAATAAACTTCCGTCGTAAACTCCTCTGACCGTGTCTTTCTCCAATACCCCATTCTTATTTTTGCACAGATAGAAGAGGATTTTCCATTCTATATAGGCACCAAACCTGAAAATAAGACAATGTTATATTAGAGTTGTTCGCGGGTAGGACGAGGACGAGGACGAGGTATGAACCTGACCCTCTCGATCCCAAAAGAAGCGGTTATGAACAATGTATTTTCCAAAATTTACGTATCATGGCCTAAACCCATTAGCTCGCTAGTCTATTTTCCTTAGAACGACAAAATCCTTGTTGAGTTCCGACCAATTCCGCATTTGATCATTCATCAATGTGAGTGAATTGTAATATGAATTTATGAATAAGTTATCAACCAATGTATAAATTCTCAATGCAATTTTAAAACAATCTTTTTTTCAAATTTGAAGAATAAGTGAATTCTCAAATGCAATTTGAATGGAGCATATTGTTAGTTGTATAGACATGACACGGGATTCATGACCAGGGTTTAAATCCCGTAAGCATATTAACATGCGATTCACTTAGAAAAAATAAATAAATACAAGAGCCGCCGTCAAGGAGAGGTGCTTACCTTCCGAGATAGTCCTTTGGTTGTCGATTTGCCTTCAACATCTCATCAAGCTCTTTACTGGTTAGAGCATTGCCATTGCTATGTGCATGCTTGGTGAAAATCGCTTCGAACTTCGATGGAACGAACCTTTAACATATCCAAAAAAGTTTTAAAACACAATGCAAGAGATCGATTTTTTAACACTTTGTTACTAACTTCAAATAAATAAAAATTTCAGGTAGAAAAAGCTCTGAGACGACCTCTCGGGAATACAAATTTACAAATAAAACTACATGTAATACCGATTAAAATTTCATGACTATAATGTCACGGAGAATTCCTATTTTATTTCCATCATGTAAGCGATTTGAAGAAAAAAAGATGCCGAGCTTTGTAACACACCTTCCTTCGGTGTCGTAGACACCGGAATCACTCCCATGTTTGGCTTTGGCTATATTCTTAATCTCAATTGGAAACAGCAAAGATGGGAATTTCCCCTGCAACATGTCAAGAGCTCTAATAAGTAAAGAGTTGAGCTCAATTATTAATAATACTTCAATGAAGCTTAATTAGTCTTAATTATTCTCGAGAGAATGATCAACACGACAAGTCGACAACACGTATAATAATACGACATCTATGGGGACATTAACGCTACCAATCTAAGCTTAATGTAAATTTTGAGATACGTTTGATGTTATTTCGGTTAATGACACTCATCACTCGATTATATCTATATCATTAAGACATTACGGAGTACCTTTTAACTAAAAAAAGAAGAAAAATTTCCAAAAAAAAAAATAGTCGTGTTTTAGAATTCTTTTACTCGATATCTATTCCGTTTTAAACATTTATTTTTAAGAAAAAAGAGTTTTTTTTTTCCCCATAAAATAGTCGAGCCTGACAAACAGAAGCACAACTATATTATTACATCTATGTTGTGGCTAAGCCAGACACTAACATATGCAACCGGCTTGGATATTCCAGTCCGGTCCAGTATCAGTGCACAATCCATGACTTTTAAACCACATTTGAAAATTTCTCGTGTACCCGAGAGACCGTACTCCTTACACATAAAGGCAATCCACCAAACAGAATATTATATTGCCTTTAGGTGTAAGGGGTACGGTCGTCGGGAGGAGACACGAATATTTTTCAACTTATAGCAATTTGTTTCAAGCTAATGAGATCAATAGTCAATATATACTCTACTAATTTCAATCAATGAACATTTTTTAATTCCTCCTCTAGTAAAGACAAATAATGTTACTCCGTAATTGATTAAAATGAAGGGGGTATGGAGAAAATATAAATTAGTGTCACCCCTATAATCCCTTAATATTTTTTAAGTTTTTTCTAACCAGTAGGTCTTGCTTGCGACGGATCGGATCTTGCGACGGATATTTTGTGAGAGGAAATGGGTAGAGGGGACAAGGTGGGCACCCCCCATGTGCTTCTCCACTCACCCTTGATGGGTATTTTGTGAGAGAATATGGTATCCGTCTTAAGCTTGCGACGGATAGTGTCCGTCACAAATGAGAATTTGTGTTTTCTAACGTGGGACGTATTGTATATTTAAGTATTATATGAATGGAAAATATCTAGGCATCTACTTAAACATTATTAGCACGTTACTCAACTTGGAAATCGAATAGCGTCAATGAGATCAAACAAGAATAATTAAGGTGATTTTGTTGAATATGACAACCAACATACTACATACAAATGGGGTTTGGTACGTATGTTACATTAGTTATTATATTAATAAAAGATATGTAGCGTGATTAGTATGTACTTCATCTGTCTCAATCATTTGTTTGTTTTTAACTAAAATAATACTTATATGTACAGAATAAAGGCAATATCTTTAATTCAAATATTACTTATTCGTACAAAATAAAAATAAGTCAAAAAATGATTGAGATAAAAGGAGTAGAATCATCTTTACTTGTTAATCAAGCTTATTGTTCGTTCTATGAAAAGAAATTTTTAAGTAGTCAAAATCTCAAGAGTCCATTGAGTTTAAAGTTAAGGGGAGTTAAATTATCACTGCACCGAAAACGTCTTAGTCTAGTGGATAAAACAGAGGTATTGTGGATAATAGGTCTTAGGTTCAAATCCCACCCTCCCAATTATAATTATGCTACTAAGTACGCAATTCGTTCGACCCAAAAAAAGAAAGTATTGTCTCTTCATATTACCGTAGCAACCCGTGCCTATACTCGACACTCGACCCTCGACAGTCGACACTACGAATTTGGTACGATTGGCGCATTATTCCAAATAAAAACATAGCATTAGACATTTCCACTCGAGCCTAAATAACATAGACATGTGACGTTCCAAGAATACCCCTATCAAGTAGGTCTCCTTCATTCCTAGTATTTTCTTAAATAGGTGAACATTACCCTAAGGGGACCTATAATTATATTTCCAATTTCAACTATAATGCTACAATAATACGAAGTAGGATATAATAATCAATGTATAATATTTGGACAACCTTCACCAACTCTAAAGTGTACTAATTATTGAAGAATAAAAGTTCTCCAAGTGCTACTTAAGACGATACAATCAGTCTTAAGTTTAAAACGGGTCAAATACTACCACATGGTGTTAATAAAGACAACTTTTTTGATATTTTATAGGTAACAATAGAGTGATTTGATATGTATTTGAGCCATCTTAAACTTTAAGACGGATAATGTCCGTCTTAAACTAGAATTTGTCATAAAAAGTTACAGTAGGTCTCCCTTGTGACGGGTCGGACCTTGCGACGGGTTTTTCCTCTAACAAAATGGGTAGAGGGAACATGTAGGGCACCCCCATGTGCTTCCCCTTTTCCCTTAAATGAGTCATTTATGAGGGGAAGTGGTACCCATCGCAAGCTTGTGACGAATACTGCCCGTCACAAACAAGAATTTGTGAAAAAGTTAACCTCACTAATTTCCCAAGCGTCGTTAAAGTAGGGAGTCAACTAGTAAGGTGAGAGACCCCACATCAAAAGGACACATACTACTTACGTATAATTATTTTTTCAGTAGGTCTTGCTTGTGACGGGTCGGATCTTGTGATGAGTATTTTGTGAGAGGAAATGGGTAGAGAGAACAAGGTGGACACCCCCATGTGCTTCTCCACTCACCCTTGATGGGTATTTTGTGAGAGAATATGGTATCCGTCTTAAGCTTAAATGAGAATTTGTGTTATTCTTATTTAATTTGCATGATCATAGACGTGTTATAACATCATTTCAAAATAACGTCGGCCAAAATACAATCATAAAATCATACAATTCCTCTTTCTTGTTCCAAAAAGATTAAAAAAACAAATGAAAAGTTTCTAGTAAACTTTCTATGTTTAAATTAAAGGATCATGCATGATGCATGGTTAATTATTAATACCCTTTATTGTATGTTTAAATTATTAAAGGACCGTGTATACTAGCGACTGATTTATTGTTTTTAAGTTTAGGATGTCTTGAAATCGGAATTTTTTTAAATTGAAAATCACGAAAGAGTCTTGATAATTTAAAACTGAGTGAACTTTAGAGATTATATTAAGATGAAGAGAAGGGCCGAGAGAGGAAAACATCAGATATAATATAATCCGCCAATAATACAAAATGGGTATAAAAATCTTTTCCATGACTAATCAAAATTCCCAATCATCTTACCTAGTAAATAATACTTGTATTTAACTTCAACCTTTTATTTAAAGTATTATTAAAAGAAAAACTTGACCCAAATAGAGTTAGCTTCAAAAAGCAAAGTATTAATTCGTTGCTTCTAAACAAAATCTGCCATAGAAGTTGGTTCTAAGTCATTACTTCAAACAAAATCTACCCAAAATACTGTACTAATGCATTGCCTTTAAGCAAAATATTCCTGAAAATAAAACTAGTATACTAATCTGTTACTTCTTATATATGGAGTAATTGGCGAAAAAGTAGAAAAGGAAGAAAAAGATAAGGAAAGGGCATGTGTCGTGAACGACTCCAACCATTAGCTTAAGCTTTTGATTGAGATGATTTCTTAACATAGTATTAAACATGTCACGGGTTCGAATCCCACACCCTCAATTCTAAAGTGGGCAGTTGCATCCACACTTCAAACCCAAAAGACATTCATGTGAGGTGCATGCTAGAATATAAAACCGATCTTATGACTCTAACCATTAGCTCAAGCTTTTGGCTGAAGTAACACATTGCTCTAGTTTAGTAAAGGGTAACTATTTATTTTTCTTCTTTCCTTTCCTACCAAAATTACCTCAATCCAAACAAATGTAATTAAATTACGAAATTAAACACAAATTTTCATCTGCGACGCGTCTCAAACTTGTTACGTCTCGTAAATATAAATCGGATACAGCTTGAAGATAAAGAAGATTACCGGGCGGGTTTTTTGGCTGAGACCCATGTTAATAACGAGGCCCGCAACTGTTGATAGCAAAAGACCTGCCCCAATTGCCCGAAATCCTGCAAACATTTTTCCATATTATCAGAACAATACATCACCATTAGTCAAAACAGTAGTAACCTTATCACCGCCTTTTTGAATAAAGGGTGAGTGGCATTAGGTCTAGACCGGAAAAACGGACCAAATCAGACTACACTCGATCTGTTATTTTCAAGAAATTGGTATCCCGTTTAGTCCTGTCCGGTCCGGTTATGAGCCGATAATAAAAAAAAAACCAAAAAAAAAAAGACAAAAACATCAAGAATTTATTTTGGTAATTTACCTTGGAAAGTCTCCCATGGGTAAACGACGCCGTCATGATTCCTGTCAAAGAAAGTGACATGTTTTGCAAGCACGTTCTCTCCTGTTCCTTCAACTAACCAATAATGTACACAAATATCTCAACTCATGTTTCATGAAATTCACTAAATTACCCCCTAAGTCGTTCTCGAGACAGTTATATAAACGTGAACCGGATAAATATCAAGTACTCGTTAGGGTACACCTTAGAAAAACCGTTATAAGAATCAATAAAAATGACCACATGAAAATAAAATTAAAGTAGTTACCTTGGTTTTGGATAATAGCCATAATTTCAACCCAAGTTTACCGTTAATGCAAGGAGATTAGTGTTTGTGTTAAAAACACAAAAAGAATATAAATAAAGAAAAGGGTTTAAAGAGAAAATAGAAAGAAAAAAGAGGTGTGGAAAATTTGTGGAGGTGTTGAGAGGTTTTATAAAAGGAGACAGATAATGATTGTGTTAATTTGGCAATTAATTAAGGAAAAGAACAAATATTTATATTTAAAAAGTTAGGAATAACAGAAGAAAGTTAAAGAACGCATCATATCATATCAAATATGGGTTTGCTTTAGTTAAACACAAATTCTTATTTGTGACGGGCAGTATCCGTCACAAGCTTGCGACGGGTACCACTTCTCCTCACAAATGACCCATTTAAGGGAAAAGGGGAAGCACATGGGGGTGCCCCACATGTTCCCTCTACCCATTTTGTTAGAGGAAAAACCCGTCGCAAAGTCCGACCCGTCACAAGGGAGACCTACTGTTAGTTAAAAGAGTCCACATATGACATATGTATGTATATTGCGTCTTGCGTGCACACTATTGAATGAATTGGCTATGGACTTTGGTGTTATATGATATGCTAAAACGTGTAAGGTGGGTTTTGAAGTGGATCGTTTTCCCATACCCATTTTGCTAAATTTAATTGATAAGTATTGCTTAAGATGGGTAATATAATTTTTTTTCCGTATTTTATAGGTAATAAGTGACGTGATTTGTTATGTATTTGACTCGTGTTAAACTTATATCTGTCTTAAATGAGAATTTGTAAATTTTAATTTAGTTCAGTTTAATTTTACTTTTTAGTTAAGTATAATTCAATTTGCGGAGAGCCTCAATTTAGAAAAACGGGGTGATATTTGTTTGTCTTATAAACATTAATATACTCTGTAATTGATAAAATGAAATAGTAATTATATCTTATCAATAATGTTGATTTTTTCATTTATTTAGCGAGTTAAAGTAAGCCACTTTTTACATTTTGTAATAACTAGAGTTTTATAAGATGATTTATCGATGAACTCGACAAATAAAGTAAAAGATATGTACTCAATTTAGAATTTTCAAGTTCAGATACCGAGCTAGGAGAGTCCGGAGTCCAAAGATTTATTGAAAGAAAATATTCTACATATGAGTAGCATGACTTATTGTCAGTATACACAAAACTAATTTACACACTAATTTGAGTAAAATGTCATTGGATTGTCTTAATTTTGGTAGAAGCGATAGTAATTGTTTTATTATCAACATTGCAACTTTTATTAAGATCAGTAACAAATTTATAAGAAATTAGTGGGCATCCGAGATACTATCTGGACTCCCACTCCCTTAGCAACAACAAAACTAAGTCTTAAGTCTAGTAAAAATGTAAGCGGCAATTCGAGCCCCGACATCCTGAGACACCGGGAATTTCTGAACTCGCTTGAGAAAGGCAACAACATCCGTAGCCAGCTCCGCTAACGAAGAAAAGGAGAAGGATAGAAAACCATAACCTGCCGTCATGCACGAATCCCGGTACTTGGCACACGTACGCTGAGCATCAGCGACAACACGGTCGGACACAAAATCAAACATCCCAGTCTGAGTCAAGGGAGAAGACCCCGTCAGATCGACACACACATCTCATCCTCTGTCTCAGGAATAAAGTAACAAATCCGTCAGACGAAGGGGCCTATCATGCCCGTCAACCAAACCGATGTCAACCTCCTTAGCAACAGAAATCCTAGACCTGAAGCAGATGTCCAAAAAAGTGTCGCGAACGAGGTTATGCCGATGCTTAATGCCACCATACTAGCACAAGACACAACATGATCACCGTACATATCCCTATCAAAGACCCGAGAACAAGTAGGACAAAGCCTAGACACCATGAACAACGTACGGAACACCTAGTCGATATCTAAGCACACTACGGTTAGTCCTCCCATTCATAGTCTGCTTTAACCCAGAAATAGGACCTGCTCGCAACCAATCAGAGGAGTGAGCACCATGCCGAGACTTCCATAAAGCCACTTGTCGCGGAGTCAAAGAGAAAATATAATTCGATGTAGCAACAACCTTCGCGAAATGTATAGCTGCCAATTTCTTCATAAGTTTAGGGGCATCGATTCACTAGGGTCACGTACAATATCAGAACCCGTAACATTATTGAAAACACGCAATGCATCATCAAAAGTAGGGTCAACAGTAATGATACTAAAAGGACGGACGATAAGTTTAGCCTGCAACTCAGCAGACTGCAAACGGGACGCAAGAAATGCATAATGAAGAACATCCTCAGTAGCATAAACCCCGTGCCCACCAAAATCAAAAGGGAAGGTGACAACTCGCCACTGCCAATCCCCAAAACCAGGCCCAGACGCAGTGACAATACATTCCAAGCTAGAACGAAGTGCCGCATCAAAAGAAAGTTGGGCCGACCCAAAGACACGTGGGGAACAAGTACGCAAAACAAAATAGAGTTTAAAAATACCAGTACAAGCTCAAAGTAGAAGCAACTCACCCTGCGGGTCATCAATCCTCGCGACGGAATCCATAAGCTCTATGATCCTAGTCACTTTGTTTGCCACAATGTCGTATCCGAAAAGCATGACACACACTGACAGGCCCACCTAGAAATGTGATTCCATGCAAAGGCCGAGCAATGGAGGGGGGGGGGGGTGGGAAATAACTGTTTACATCCCCTTAGAAATTAGGATTATAACAAAATTATATAATATGAATTGCAAGTCATTAATACGAAAACGATATAAAATATAGAGAAAGCGAATTTAACCTTTGGTCCTAGCAAAATTCGGCCTAAGAACAGATATCAAAGTAGATATCCTCCTAATCGTCTCACCCAAGATAGATCGAGATATGCCCTTCCTTTTGCTAGAAAGATATTAAAAGTTACAGTTAACTTTTAGGTTTTTGTGATTTTGAGTGATGCAGGCACAATTGAGAGAGAGTAGAAAATTAGGTTAGAATTTTCTTTGCCCCTTCTTCTCTCACGGCACACCTAGGTTATTTATGAGGAGATTTAGTCTCCTCAAATAACTACCCATTGACCGGAAAAACCCGAGTGTATCTGGACACTTTTTCCGGTCATTTTAGCTTCCAATATAATGTAATATATTATAATCGTCATTTGTCAAGGACCGACATTATAATACAACATTAATTATAAATATCCGTATATTTATAATTTGCCAATTAATTATAACGGTTTATGTTTAATTAGCTTACATTATATACAACAATTAAATATAACATTTTATATTCAATTTTACGAATTACAGTTAATTCGTCTCAGCTAACTTTATTTAATCATTATTAAATAATCATATCATCATCACATTGACTAACCTTTTAGTCAAAAACACCGACTAACCTTTTAGTCATTTAATAAGGCATCAATATGATTATTTTCTCAAATAATCACATCTCTCAATCACATCCTTTAGGTGTGACTTTTAGGGACCAGTTGATCACCGCCATCTGTATGACGATAACGTCAAACTTATCTAGCAAGCCAACCGTTATCGATAAACGTTAATCAACTGATTACAATACAAAGTATACCCTGTGAACCTACAGAGATTTATTTATGTTATTGCACTAACTGTGGAGGACACTGGCCCCAACAATCTCCCACTTGTCCGTACAAGTGTATGTGCGATAACCGATTCTCATATCCATAATAAATTTCTCCCACTCAATGTAAACCAATTTGCAAAGTCCGTATTCACAAAGGTCGTAGTTTACAAGTGATCAGTATCAAGAGTGGTTTCCCCGACTAGAGAGTAACTTAACTGATAAACGAATCTTCATTCGAGCATGGCCATGCATTTCAGTTACAGCTCCTCGAGTGGCCCTGAGAAATATCATATCCTGATAAAGGTTGGATATTTTCTTCAACTCGAATCTTGCAGACACAAGCGCAGTATGAAATGACCCAGTGAAAATCTACTTAGCCTCCTGTTACGGTCGACCATGAGAAAGAAACCAAAGTCACCCAAAAACTGCCTTTATCTCAAGAGACAGTCGATAGTCAAAAGAATCGACTCTAGGACACTATGGATGTCCTATCCACGACCTGCACCTAATGTTCCGAAACATTTAGGACTCCATAACGTCGTCACAAAATGTCCTGCGCAGTATCATTATTAACTAGCATCTGTGATCGATCAGTAACAGTTTGACTTATGGCTCGTTGAACCCACCAGCAATCGACGTCACAAAGTAATTGCCAGAGTTATCAGCTCATGTAGGCAATTACGGACCCAAAACAAATATAATGTAATTCAGTTCACTTTGTGGTGTTCAATGTTGTCAGTACAACCCAAATGAAAAACAAAATATAAAACAAAACGATGATTTCATTAATAGTTTTATGAAAAAGATACAGGTGTCTAATTCATACAAAACAACTAATACAACTCAGGAACACGCTTAATTCCCATGGAAATAAAGTGCCCTTCATGCTTATCATATCTAAATGGACTCAGTCGTAGAATCTGCTATAACAGTTTGTTTGGAGCTGTTCCAGCTGACCGCAGCGCCATTAAGAGTAAAAACGAATCCAGACTGAGATTTCGAGTCATCTCGATCCGTTTGGAAGCTAGCATCTGCGTAACCGATTGCGCATAGCTCAGTGTCACCTCCATAAGTCAATACCCAATCCTTAGTCCTCCGTAGGTACTTAAGGATATTCTGAACAGCCATCCAGTGTGTTTCACCTGGATTGCCTTGGTACCGACTCGTCATA